>VWZT01003310.1:1472536-1688410 GCA_013397055.1 Pachycephala philippinensis | reverse complement strand
CATACAATGCGACCAGGAGTTTTGAGTTTGCACACAATAAAAAGGAGGTTTAAAAAAAAAATAGGGGGGGAGGGCTAGACGGCAGGCTGTGTTGATTAATAATGATGAACCCAGAAGCCCAGGGAGGATCATTTCCCGTGGCCCAGCAGCCCCGCAGAGACGGGGAGGGAGCGGGTGCGTGTACACGCGTGTCCGTGTGTGTCTCCGTGTGTGTGCACGCGTGGCGGGGACGAGCCCCCCGCGCAGCGGGGCAGCGCACGCGGCTTTGTCCGCTCCTGCCCCGCATCCCGTGCCCGGCCGCGCCAGCCCCGCGGAGAGCCCGCATCCCCTGCCCGGCGCGGCGGGGAGCGCCCGGGCAGTACCAAGTTGCGCCGCGGCCCCCGCAGCCACACGCACGAGTTGCGGTGCGGCCCGGGCGGGGAAGGTTCGCACCCTCTCCGGCTGCAGAACAAAAGCAGCGGTGCGTGTGCTGGAGCCCTGCTCGGCAGGCGCTTGGCCCTCCGCACGACTTGCCCCTTCCCCGCACGCAAAGTTTTTGTCCTCAGAGTGTTTGTTCTACCTGCCTTTGTGCTCCGGCCGCCGCCGTGCAGCGCCGAGGAGGGGAAGGTCTTAGAGAGACGGGGGCTTGTTCTCCTGTCGCTGCGCTGCCTGCCCTTCTCGGGGTGCGCTGCCCCAGCTGAGGGCACGGCTTCTCCGCGTCCTGCCAAGGCAGACGCGCGCCGGGAGCGGGAGGAGGGAGGCTGAGCCCAGCGGGGAGCCGGGACCTCCCTTGCGGGTTGGGGCCGGGGGCAGAGCGGGCGCCCCGGGCTGGCCTCGCAGCTACCGAGAGCCCCGGCTGGGCGAAGCCGTGAGGCCGCTGAGGGGGCGAGCACAGCTCCCCACCGGGCTCTCACCCTCCGCTCCCCTCCCCAGGAGTTGGGGTGTAAGAGCGGGAGGAGGCTGGTGCAGCGCCGGCACGTCTCGCCTGGCGCCCGAGGGACACGGTGTGCCTCGGAAGCTGCAACTCCGTTACCAGTTTTTATACATCTTTTAGCACTCCTCTACGGGAATCACCTTAAACCGGGATAATAGAAGATTTTTTGTATCTTCGAACAAGACGTAGGCATTTGTTGTTGCGGCAGAGCAGCGAGTTAAAGGCAGGATTACCAAGAGCTGCGGTCACTTTTACCTATTTTTTGCATGGATATGCTTACACTTACGTGTCTTTTTATACATAACGTTGGTGAAAGTTTGAAGCTCCCCATGCTGTACAGAATGAAGGAAATCAAAAGGAGCAAAGCGGTTTTAGTTCTCCTCGCTCTGTGTGCAAGCAATTTAAAACTACACACATATACGAGTTGAGCTTGTTGCTAACTGCAACAATTAAAAGTGCACTGTTTGCCTACTTCTGCAGCTTTTGCATGGTGTCAAGTACACCTTTTGGGTTGTCACATCCACGCGTAGTAACAGCCCTGGAATTTGCTGTTTCATGTGTTTCTTTTTTACATTTTCCAGTTAGCAGAAACTTCCCCAGTCTCTCTTCTTTTGCATGTGTAAAGATACTGTTACTTAAAAAAAAATAAATAGATTTGCATTTGAACTAGATCATAACTTTGTTTTAGACATCATTTCCTAGCGCTTAATCAAGTTGTGAGAATGTCTCTATCTTTCTCTAAAAAAAAAAATAATAATTGCCATCCATTTTCACCTGTTAGAGGTCAGTAGGACTTGATTTTCAGTTTTACAATTTTACTCCTTCTGTGCAAGGTTGTTTTGATGTGTTGCAAGTAATTTATATAAAGAAAAATATTTTAACGTTGACATTAGCTACATCAAAAGGCAAATTTGCTGTAGTGACTCCATCAATTAAAAAGTACTTGCCTACAGTAACATGACCTTGCAAATGACATCGATAGTTAATATGATCATTAGTCATTAACAGTATTATTATATTCAAAAATGTAAATTTGTTGCCAGAATCCACATATTTACCGGTCTGCATGTTTTATTCTTCAGTGTTTTCACATCTTGTATGAAGTGGACAATTATTTTTCATGCTTTAATCTTTTGCAGATTTGTTTTCAGCTTGTTTAGCTTGGTCAAGTGGACCTAAGGAAAACATAAAGGATTTTTTTGGTTTTGTTTTGGGCTTGGGTTTTACTTTTTACAGCTTTTTGTTGTTTCTTTTTGTTTAGAAAATTTGTAATTCTAGAATAACAGAATGGAAACTATGGAAGTCTGATGAAAGTAGTCTTGGGAGTGTACTCGTTATTCAAATGTACAGATAATCAGAACAAATCTTGTACTTATCCCACAAATTTGAATTGAAGGTTTCTCATGCAATGAAAACTTGGTAAGGAGTAAATCTCGTTAATACGTTTTTGTTTTCTTCTAGATTTGTCGGCATTAATGCATCTGATATAAACTACTCAGCTGGTCGATATGACGCCTCAGTTAAACCCCCCTTTGATATAGGCTTTGAAGGCGTCGGTGATGTGGTAGCGTTAGGACTCAGTGCTAGTGCAGATTTCACAGTGGGTCAAGCTGTGGCCTATGTGAAAGCAGGTTCCTTTGCTGAATACACAGTTGTGCCTGCCAGACAAGCAGTCCCTCTACCCTCAGTGAAACCCGAGTTTCTCACTTTAATGGTAAGTGGCGCAACTGCATACCTCAGTTTGAAAGAGCTGGGAGACCTGTCTGAAGGCAAGAAGGTTCTGGTGACAGCAGCGGCTGGAGGAACGGGCCAGTTCGCTGTGCAGCTTGCAAAGAAGGCAAAATGCCATGTAATTGGAACCTGCTCCAGTGATGAAAAGGGTGGCTTTCTGAAATCCATTGGCTGTGACCGTACGATCAACTGTAAAACTGAAAATGTCGAATCTGTGCTTAGGAAGGACTACCCCGAAGGTGTGGATGTGGTGTATGAATCTGTTGGGGGAAAGATGTTTGACTTGGCTCTCAATGCCTTGGCTATCAAAGGACGCCTGATAGTTATTGGGTTTATCGCTGGCTACCAAAACCCCACTGGCCTCCAGCCCATTAAAGCAGAGTTATTGCCAGCAAAACTATTGAAGAAGTCTGCCAGCGTCCGGGGTTTCTTCTTGAACCATTACCTTTCTGACTACAAAATGGCTCTGCAGCATTTGCTCAAGATGTATGAAAGAGGAGACCTGGTTTGTGAGGTGGACTTTGGAGACATGTCTCCGGAGGGCAAGTTCACTGGCTTGGAATCTGTATTCCGTGCTGTAGATTACATGTACATGGGAAAAAACATTGGAAAAATTGTAGTTGAATTACCTCACTCTGTCAACAGTAAGCTGTAAAAACAGAACAATGATATAAATCAGAAGAGAGAAAATGGGCACTTTATGCCTCAGATTTACTAGAAACAATTTATTTTTTTAAGCTTAGTAATGGATATTATATTAAAAAACAGCATTAAAGTGTTAATAAAAAGGGATGGGTTTGTTGGCGGTTTTTTTTTGGTTTTGTTTGTTTTTATTTTCTTAAAAGTGTTTAAATCAGTGGCTGAAGCAGGGACATAATGGGCCTGTGTTTGATACTGTCACTTAGGTTAGCATGAGACAAGAACGTTCTTGACAGAATAAGTCTTGATGCAGAAGCAGATTTAGTCTGTCAGCCTGATTTGATAAGACTTCATATGTAGTTCAGCTCAGAAAAAAATCTTTCAACAATTTTGACTCCCTGATTTAAAAATAAAATTGTTAGAACAAGAATAAGTAAAGAGTTGTATCTTTGGGTTGCTCTATTAATCTTTTGAAGTTTCTGGGAAAAAAAAAGCTGTTGATTTTCTGTCACGAACATGATAATCATAATTCAGTTGCATCATGGATCATAGTAATATTCCTTGACTGGTTACACAGGGAAATTTATCCTCCAATTCTGACATGTCAGTAATATTAAGCAACTTGACTTTCTTTTTTTAATCCTGTCTTTCGTAACTATAAACAACTGCGCAATTTTCTTTTAAATCTTTAACTACAAGTTGCAATATAGTCTCATTTTGTTGCCTTTTCATTTTCCACTGTTACTGCTTATTGTCCCGTCTCCCCTTTAGTCAGTATTTAAAGATCATTGGAGTGGGATTTTGAGCCATGTTCATGTGTGTTCAGGCCCTGTATATTTTTTTGAAGATGAAATAAAGTTTTAAAAGCTATTTAAATATTCGTGGCATTTATTCGTATTTATATAAACATATTTATATTTATATGTTTCTTGCTGACTAGCTCTTTTTCAGATATTCTGTTTCACAGAGTTATTTGGCTCATCATCCTTGAAGGGACTTCCCATAATCAGGCCGCTACTTCTACTTTTACCAAATAGTGCTTCTGCAAAAGCCCTGTTAGAAACAGCAGGACCATTTTAAATATATAGTCACAATACCTGGTACATGTAATGATGCTCAGCCATAGATTTTCTAGCGGGTGCAGTTAAAGGGTTTTGTAAAGCTTCAAAAATTCTTCGTCACCTAGTGGATATTATTAATGGTACATACAGTGGGAATTCCAGCTGGTAGCGTAACATTTTCCAGAACAATAAAATACTTGAAACTGCTTGCTCTACATCTTTTTTTCCATAGCAAACTTTTAAGATCTTAAAGGCCTATTTTGCCACATCTTTTGAAATTACATTTATTTGTATGCAGTTGAAGAGATGGAAATTTCTTAAGATCATATGCCTCATAATAAACATAATGATAGACTGATAATGTCTAGGACTTGAAGGAAAAAATCCAGGGTAAACTTAATTTTAGGGCATTATTCAGGACTGACTGTACACAACATTTTTTACTGTAACATAGGAAAACATACATTTTATTCAGTAGTGCAGACAGAAAAATATTTTTAATTTTGCTTTAGTGAATTCTCAATGTTTTTTAGTACATATGTCATTAGAATCATAAAGAATTGTGTACAGTGGAGAACTGTTCCTTTCTTGGGCCATGCCTGACTACTAGGTTTAGTCTCACTTTGGCAGATTTTGGGGAAAGGGAGAATGGATTGAGTCTTTGTTATCATTTTTGTCTTTTACTCAAGGTGAGCCATGATTTTTGTTTTAAGTAAGATCAGCTGCTAGAAACATAATTCCTCTTTCATCTCTGATAATACAAATATTGTGTTGTGTTTGTGTTTTGCATAATTAGAAAGGTATATTGGCCTTCCAACTGAATGCTAGAGAGATGCAAACACTCAAGAACCATACAGAGCATGCAAAGTTCTCAGCATTTTATTCCTAGGGATGTGATGTCTTTTTGTGTTCAGGGACAAAGTAAAGTCCTTGGCCAATAAATGCATCTTGGAAAAACGATGTTGTTTGGGAGGTACTGTGGCAGAATAATAAAAAAAATACAGTTGGTTACATCTGTGATACATACAGAAGAGTTGCATGAGTAACAATTTTTTCAAATTAAATTCCTGCGGTGAAACGCCAAAACCCATCCAAGTGGCCCAGTTTTCAGATGTGTTGATCAATTGTCAGTTCAATAGATTTGATGTTTCTGAGGCAGTAAATTCCATATGTTTTTGTCATTAAAAATTCTTCCTGTAACAGGATTCTGTTTGGACATAGATTCTACTTTCTTTTTAATATGTTACTTCATATATAACATTGCATAATGCAACTGCCCCAGGTTTCTTCACTGATCAAAATAGGGGAAGAGAGGAACCTTTGGAAGTTTCACACATATATATTCAGATATGACATATTGTTCATTTTAATTTTGGCTTCAGATTGTTGTTTAGCACTTTCATGCTGATCAGCATCAATAAAAGGTTTACATTTGTTATATGCATAACTTGGATAGCCAATGTTCAAATTTCATAGCCCTTTTGGTGTTTAGGTTAGGCTATGGTCATTGGGCTTGTCTTTTTCATCAAATGTCTATGTTAAGCTGAAGGAGTAGCTCGGGATCAACATGATAACTCTTCCATGAATGAATATGGAATGAAGTATTTTTTGTTTTTAAAGATACAACTTTTATCCTTTAAATTGCTGAAAGAGAGCATTATCAATGGAGAGAGGGTGAAAAGTATTTCTTAAACATGCAGATAAAGCCATTTTGATGAGTTTCATAATAAATTTTGGCTTGCAGCAAGTGTGAAAAAACTCAACTTCTCTTTATTTAAAAGTATATTCTGCAAACTTACAGTTGTGAGAGCAGGGCTGACTTTGAATAAGTAAGCTATGATGGATTTAAATAATGTTTAAATATTAGATGGCTAGGAAAACGTATATGGCATGCACACACTGAGAGGTTTAAATGATGATAGGACATTGAACATACAAGGAAAAGAAATACTGTAGAGTC
The DNA here is from genome assembly GCA_013397055.1 of Pachycephala philippinensis. Lineage (NCBI taxonomy): Eukaryota > Metazoa > Chordata > Aves > Passeriformes > Pachycephala > Pachycephala philippinensis. The sequence continues at coordinate 1,682,106 of VWZT01003310.1, read as the reverse complement.
ACAGCAAGGGATTAATAACAATACACTTAATATGCTTGCAAAAAAGGTGTATTAAAAGCTGTGTGCACAGTGGGGACTTAAATGATTAAAAATAATAATACATTTGCCTTGGAAGTACTAAGTATACTATATGTAGAGAGCAGGGATTTAAATAATAATACTATTAATAATAGCAGCTCATTGAGATGTGGTTGCTAGCACTACATCCTAATTTTACCTTTCTAAATGAATTTGCTACAGAGGAATCTGGCATTGTTTGCTGAGGCTAATAACCGAATTTCCCTTCCCTACACACATATGCTTCCATGGAAAAACAACAAAGAACTAGATGAAGAGCTGGCTTTTTTCCTGAGTCTGTCACATGTGTGCATACGCACGCGCACATGGACACACACGTACTCACTTGCTCTCGCCTGGCTTGCAACCCTCAGCACATTTTACAGATATGCTTCCTACTTAATTGCTATGCTGGATTCTCCTAATACCTTTTTGAATTTACTTGGGTTTCTACCAAGCAATAGTTTGCTGTATGTTTGTATGCGTGCAAATGTGCGTAATGTATATACACATAAAGTGTATATTTAGTAAGTGGGTGTGAATAACTGCTGTGTCATGTAAATACAGATAATTACAATCTCTCAAGGAAAAGTTTGCAGTAGTGTTTGCAGATATTATATATATTCCTACTTCTGTCTGAGGAGTAAAGAAATTTCTCTGCTGAATAGCTGTTAGTATCTATTTTACAAGATTTACTCATTTTCAGGTACCTAATGTAGCTGCTAGCATGCATGCACGACAATACAATTTATATGGTAAATGGAACCAAATAATGGCTTCACTGAATGTTATGGCTGCACTGAAGGGAAATGTCACGGTAAATAGCTGCCAAATTATGGATCATGCCGAAGTGTCACAACTGCACTAAAGACAAATAGCACTAGAGGCTATTGCCACTGTGACGCTTTTGAGTTATGAAGAAGAGGAGCAGCCTGATGTGAGCCTCTTTGTGTCCTCATTATAGCAAAGGGTTACTGGTGCAGTGTACAAGAAAACCTAGTCCTACGTGGTGGCTAGTTATTAATCTGTTCTTTTCGAATCTAACAGCTGTAGCAAACCAGAAAATCTTTTCCTTGCTTTATGAATACATATAAACACATACAAACAAAGAAAAACCTGCAGGTTTTATGAATGTAAATGTGTACGGGAAATGACTAGTAATGGAAAAATGTTGTAATAAAATAATCTAATCAAAGAATATTATTAAATTTAATATCGTATGTGTCTGAAAGCTTTAGTTGCTTCTTATGCAGATAGATGTGTGAAATATAAGCAATAATGCACTTTCTCTTTTTGTAAAGACTTGAGTAGTAAGGACATTACCAACTAAATTGCTTCTTCTAAACTGAAGTGTGTCCCGGTTTCTTTCATTTTAATGGGAGGGTAATAAAGATGAAAGACTAACATTTTAACTGATGGATCCCTTAAGCTACAGAATAGAAATTTATTATGTTTTGAGGGAATATGCTAAATCCTGAAATGTGGAGAGAAGCAGGGAAATCCCAGGTAAAATAAAAGCAATCTAAACTCTTTTTTCATTGTTATTATTATGACATACTTTTATGAATGGAAAACTACATACTGCTCTTACTTAAGCTGAGAAAACAACACTGATCTTTCTTTTGAGAAAAAAAAATGGGGGGAGTTACTTGGAAAAAAAAGATTTGGAAATGGACGGACATCGCTCAGCAAGTGGTCGCTTCTCTCTACGATCACTTTTCAAATCCTGCCTGCAGTGTTCAGGGAAGTGAGTTTGATGCTCTGCACACTATTGTACACACCACAAACGTACCATCCATAACACAGCACAATTGTCAGTTGCTGTTTTACAGAGGGGCCAGGGCTGAACAATCATGGTGGATAAATTACTTTCCTATTCTACAGCAAGTGGCTTTCCTACCATGTGAAGCTTAAGGTCACTGGCAGGGCAGCGAGGGGGAAGCTTATATATTAGTTAAAACTAATGTACTAATAGTGTTCAGATAGAGGAACTAAACCAATTAATTAAAGCTAGGTTTGTTCTTGGAGATGGTGGGGGATGACTTGGAGAGTTATTGTACCAAGAGACATGCATGTATATGTATGCGTATGCATTTTGCTTTCTTACCACTCCACTTCTTGCTGCAATATTCCTGTAGATAACTTGTCTTATTCCTTTTTTTCTTTAATATCTGCATTAAAACCTTCATAATTCATGATTGAAGAAATTCAGATTTCAGAAATCGGAAAATATTCTCCAAAGATTTTAAAACTTTAGTAATACATTCTGCTTACAATTTTTACAGTGTAGTCTAAGGGGGGAAGGGGAAGAAAAACCTGTCAAAAATTAGGTAGAACATCCTTGAATGGCAATTAGCGTGCCCAGAATTTATTTTATGTGCAATGCAGTTGCAAGTAGCTGCTTCTTATTAAATGAAAATCCTGTATTATGTACTTCAGGAACATTCCAACTAATGAGTATGTAATGTCCTTAGTGTAACACAGAACTTCTTTTTGTGTTCACAACCACAAAATGCTGGAAACTTGACAAATGATATCATTTAAGACAGATGCCTGCCTTAGGGACCTGTTTTTTGGCTTCCTGTTTCTGGTTTTTATTTCAATAACATTTGTAATTGCCACAGGATCTGTACCTGCGTAGTGTTTTAACTCCTTCACATATGCCCCAATGCATTAACTCCTTGGGTAGGTACCCAGGAATTTTTTCTTTTTCTTTTTTCTTTTTTTTTCTTTTTTCTTTTTTCTTTTTTCTTTTTTCTTTTTTCTTTTTTCTTTTTTCTTTTTCCTCCCCAGCTGGTGTGTTCTTCCTGCCTTTTGCAGGCGCAGATACAAACATAAATAAAAGCTGGATCTTATTAGACCAGATGAAATGGTAATGTCAGAGGGGGTAAACACTTACTGCACTTGCTGTGTTTTAGAAGTGCAAAAGTACATCTAGACCAGGCCCAAGGCAAAACCCAAGAAACTGTGAGGTATAGCCTGCTGATTCTCAGTGAGAGACAACAGAATTCTGTGTACATGGCCTAGGCACACAATACCTTGATCTCAGCTATACTTTCCAATGTATATTTCCCCATTAAACTCACTTTCTTTACTTAGGTTATAGGGCAGGAGGATTTTTGACATCACTTCAATTGATGCTGGTTATAAGGGGCATTTTGGCAGTGCTGGTTCAACACAAGTTGTAAGTTGCTGTGCCTCCAGCGGAGCCTGCTTCATGTAAAGCCCTTATCACAGGACAAGAGCAGTTTTCAGCTCCCCAGGCCCTCAGCATAGATCCTGGCAGACTGCAAGAAACCTTTGCACAATCCATTAGAGCCCAGAGGTTTTGGTGGTGGTTTATAGCATGTTCTTTCTCCGGCTTTTTTTGTAGGTCTTAAAAAAAACATTATAAATGGGCTGTGTACAAGAAGCTTACATGAGTCTTCGTAGGGGAATTTTCACTGAGCCACTTCACTAAATACTGCAGGGTGGAGTAATAACAAAAAAAGGCTCGGAAAGAGCATGAGCTCTTGGCACCTATTCTGCAGGTGAGACTTTTCTACTTGTCATAAGCAGTTAGCTCACTGGGACTTACAGTGTTTTCTGATGTCATTTTGAAGCAAAAACTCTGCATTCAAGCCTTTTTCATAGGACATGCAGACTCATTGCACCTGTACTCTTAAGACAAGTTTATCCTGTGAAGTGCTGAACAACGCTATCTTCCTTCAGAACTGGAGCTGATAACTCTAAAAACCTCAAGAAATGTCTCTGTTTACTGCAAGACGAGACAGCACATCATAAAAACCTACCCTCCAGGCTTTCTGTAAGAGGAGGGGGAAGTCTTTCTCTTCTGTCACAAGAGGGAGGTCAAAAGGACCAAGCGAGTGCCAGACCAAGTCACTTCTGCTGTTCTAGGGTTCATTTTCAGAGAAAGTAGGCAGGCACACAAATCTCATTATGTGTTACAAGGATCTGTGCAAAGGCTTCTTGTGCACTGTCTTAAAACCATACCCCTAAGGGACTCATTCACAAAGGGAATAGAAGGAAAGGAAATTTGTATATTTTCTGGAAGCAGTAAGACATGACATGCAGCGCGGTTCTGGCTGATTACAGCATGCCTCAGGTGAGCTGGGAGGCACGAGGCTGCCAGCCAAGTGATTTCAACCACCCAAGAAAGAGAACTCCACAGAAATGCATTGTGTGGCATGTCTGATTGCTACAAAGAAAAACACTCCGACTTCATTCACATTGGCATGGCATTATTGGCATGACTGTTCCTGGCAGCCTATTGGAAAGTTTTATTTGCATCCAGAGTTTTGAAAGCCATTTCATAACATTAAACAAGAATAATGCTGAAAACGCCTGGCTTATTTGCCCCTTGACACCTATGTGTAATCCCTCATTGAAGCCCTAATGAGGGGTTCTCCTTGGGTCGTGTTACTTTCAAAATAACCCCTGCATACAAGCAGCATAATGTACCTTTCCTTCCTGCATAGGGTGTGGCAAGAGTAGCCAGATGAGAGTGGGTAAAATACATTATTTTTCCTGTATCCTCAGTAATCGAGATGCAGAGTCAGTTATTGGATCATTTGACTTCTTACTGAGCTGGGAAACCTCAATCTGCTATCACAAGTGCCTACAAATAAGAGAGATATTGAGTCGGTTTCCTCTCCTGGGAATGTAAATGAGGAACAAGAATAACACTCTTGAAACAGTGTAAAAACAGTCTCTGAGGAGAACCTGGCTCTTATTTCTGTGTGTGTGTTCATGCTGCTGGAAAAAACAGTTCTAATGCGCAGACCTGCCTGACCTCAAGCTGTAGTGAAATTTCCCAGGGCCTCCAGATAACTCCCAAAGTCTTGGGAAATTCAGTTCAGTGTTTGCCATCAATGATGTAAGAGCTATGGTGGCAATGGCAGCAGCTTTGCAAGTCTGAGCTCTCGGATGATGGGTGGTGGCAAAGCAAACCTTGCTCTGGAAGAACTGGTAAAAAGGCAAACCTCCAGTTCCCAGGTATTCTTCTCTAAATGAATTGGACTGTCAGGGAGAGATTATTGTCCATCCTAGTTCAAAAAACAGCTTTTCCCCTCACTCCTGTAAGTCACAATCTTAACTTACTTGATAGCTGCTTTTTCTATCCCTTTTCCCTCTTTCTCTCTGCCTCCCTCCCTACTCCCAACAAAAAATAAAGGGTGAAAATAGTAATGGAGAGAGAGGCTGCTGGAAGTGTTTCAGGCTTTTCTCTCCCTTTTCAGTGGGGGGTAGGTCAAGTTGTCTTGTAATATGTGTAAACCAAAAAAAGCACAGAGGTTTGCCTATATGCTCTTGCAACAAAATTTGAGTAGATTTATTGCAAATATATACAGTTTACATTTTACCACAGAAAGAGACAATTTTTCTTTTCAATGTGAGAGATCTTTTCTAGCTACACGGGGGAAAAATCCCAAAACAACCCACCAAGGTATTTTTCCACCTGTGTGATTTAATTTGCAGTGTCTTTCATTCTGTTAATGTGATGAGGCAACTTCTTTTGCATTTCTTCCTTTCTTGTTTGTGAAAAGCTGCCATGTTCAGCAGTCACAAAACACACGTCATGGTGCAAAAGAGGAAAGAGCCAAATAGTCCTCCTTTTCCACAAACTTGAAATTGTAGCAATACAAAACATTTCAGCATTGGGTCACATGGTATGAACTAGAACCCTGTAAGATGAGAGGTGGGCTGTAGATAAAAGATGCTGTAGAGATGAGGGTTGTGTCTAGCAGGGGCAAGAAAAAGATGTTGATAGTGGTGTGTTCAGGTGACTGGAGGAAAGCCAGTCTGTGCTTCACCTCAGATGAGTTCAGGCTTCTCCCCCCGCTCCATGTAAATCAGATACAGTCCTAAATCTAACAGAAGTGCTTCACGAATATACTGCAGTGAGCACTAGTGCCAGTGTCCTTGCTTTCTAGATTATTTTATTCCATCTTCCTGGCATTATGTCACATTTTCAACTAATTACAGACAATGCGAGGTGGGAAGGTGAAAGCAATTATTTCTTTGCTTCCAGAAATAGAGTCAGAAGTTTACCATTCATATATAAATGGCAGCAGTACCTCTTTAACATTTTCAGTAAACAAAATGTTGACAGTGCCTTCATGATGGCTGCAGGGGAATGGTCATTCAGGCTTAGTTTTTTTGGAGCTTCTCTTCATAATTTTGGCAGAGTACAACTGACATCCATACTTATCCAAATGATGGAAAGGTTTCTTGGTCCTTGAAAACTAGCTATACTGTACCAGAGAGAATATAGAGAATGTTGCTGTTCCAGTGCTTTCCTATCTGCCGCACAGTAAGTGAAAAGGTTGAGCAACCCCCAGTTCTGACACTTGTACGTCAGGCAATGTGAACGAAGGTCTGAAAACAAGCATATTTGCTCTAAGAACCTGTGTCACTTCAAGAAGATACAGTTTCAGAGTGTTGTGGGTGACTTAATCTCTTTGTTCAATGCTGTATTTAGAAAAAACACCAAGCCTAACAGTCCTATTCTCTGTCCCAGGGTTGCCCTGGTTCTGTGCCTGGCAGGCTGGCTTTGCTCTGAAGCGCACCAGCTCTCCACACCTTGTATATTTTAATGCCGACACTGATCTTCAATCAGCCTTGCTCTGGCCTTCCAGTGAAAATATGCCAAAATGTCATAGGTTTCCAAATGAAATGCAAATACTGAACTTTCTGAAATTTACTGATAGTATTTTACTCCTTTACTGCATCTGAACTGTACCAATGAGGCACATCGGAAACAAGGGTTTAAGATTCCTGACAGCAAAGGTCTTTGCACTTGCCACTCCACAGGTGTCTCAGCTGGATGGTCTGTGGCACCTTGATGATCTTAAAGGTCTTTTCCAACCTAAATGATTCTACAATTCTACCTCCCATGAAGAATATGAATCCTCTGCTTGCTTGCTCAGTCAGCACAATGAATAAAAGCAATGAAATACTCGAAGTCAGGTCAGACTACCTTTTGTCATATGTAACTGTTATTACACAGATGTCACAGAAGCAGGTGCAAAATAAATACCTGGGTAATGGAAACCATTTGCTTTGCCTTTAGCCAGGGGCATCAGGTCTGATTTACTTGTGGCTGGCAGCTAAGAGAGCAAGGGAGAGCCTATAGGTCCCTATAGCCAGGCTCACTTTTACTTGCTCAGAGATGGGGAAAGATAGCCACAGTGGAAGCTGCTCCAGAGGAGATCATCTTATTTTTCACCCGTGCCCTCTTCCTCATGTTCCCTACTATTCTGCCAGAGCAGGGAGATTTAGCTGAGCCTTGAATCCATGCTTACGCACTGCCCTTTCATCATTTGGACCTTGGTGGATGTACACAATCTGGAGCAGTCTTTGCTCAAGGCAAACAAAGTAAAGGGGGAGAGTGACATTTCAGTCTTTCATTGCAGAGTCATTCAGGTCACTCACTGAAATTATAGACACCAGCTCCAGCAATGTTAACAGCCAACTTTAGATTATTAACCATCCTTTTGATAGCAGTACATTTATGGTGCCAGTGCACAGAGAATTCCTCCAAATTACAGGGTGTCCTAACACAGCCGGTCAAACCACATGGACCTCTAGATGCAGTAAGCAGTATAATTAAACCTGGTTTCTCATTTGTACTTTTCTAGCAGCACTCAAAATATGCTCTCGACCACTGGATGCTGCTCTTTGCATCAGGCTAGGAAAAGAGATAAGAGCGAAGGGTGCCTTAACAATAGCTCATTAAGAAGACATCAACCATTTTCTTTTATTGCATTATTTATGTTTTGGGTGAAAATACAACACTATTTCCAGGGCAAAGTGCACTCAAGAAGCTTATTGGCCTGTAGGTGGTTTCATTTGATTAGATTTAGAAGGGGGAAAGCTACAGAAATTTCTTTTACCTGCTGTTTTCCTGAAAGACCTGAGCTTTTTCTTACCCTCATCAGGCCATATATTGTCAATACCTTTGAGATCCACCAAACTTCATTAGCCCTTTCAGATGCTTCTGGGAAAGGCAGTGACTGTTTTTCATCCCCTAAGGCTCTAGAAATTCTTCGCTGCAACAATCACTGGCATGCCTGGTATGATCCATTTTTTAATATAATGACCTTCTACATACAAGCAAACAAACATGAAGAGGACCTAAACATTTAGATCATAAAGCTGATTTCACACAAAGGAGTCCATGTTAAAAAAAACCTCAACCAAAAAAAATAATAATACAGATAATGGTCATGAATGCTTATTTTCATTCCTTAAATTGTATTTTATAGTTAATCAAGCACTCCATTAATTACAGTCTTTCCTCATATTTTTTCTTTATTTTCCTACAGAGCCATTTTCACTGTCTAATGCTGCTGCTGTACATTTTGGTACCTATGTAAAGATCCAAGAATTGGCCCTGACCATGGAATATTTACTCACTTTGAAATGCAAGTAAAAGAAATGAAACTGATTAACTGGAAACTACAAGAGCTGAGGATTCTTTACTTATTGTAATGCAACTTCCTGCTCTTTAACTTTATGTTGCTTCTCCGCTATAAACAATACTAATGATTATTGTGAAAAAACAAAAACCCAAAACCCAGTAACAAAACAAAACAAACAAAAAAACTACCCAAAGCTGGGAGAGGCAGAGGGGATAGAAACTATCAGACATTCCAAAGAGAACACGAGAGAATTTGGGTTGAAAATAGAGGCTGTGGCATCTAAGGAGTATATGCCAGGTCTTCTCCTTGCTGTGGAGAGGGACTCTAACTGAGTTCATAAGGTGTGAATGGATCCCCATGCCTGTATACAAGAATTAATCAAGAGACCAGACAGCATCTAGAAAGAACTGCTCCTCATGCTCCTTTAAGCCCTGAAAGTGTCCACTAAATGTGCTTACTGTGAAGAAGAATGGCATCTTAAAACTAACTGAGAAAACACTGTTTAAGTTATTAATATAAAGTACAAACACCTTCAGTATCTGAAAGAGTCTTGTAGCTAAAAAAAACCAAACAAACACCAAAACCAAAGAAACATGGGCAAAAGATTTCTGATTTTCAAAATAATAGAATTAGTTTGACTGTATATACTATTCACTGCCTTTCTGAATTACAGATCACTAAGATCTCCATCCAGAAATGCAATGTACCGGTATTCATCTTGTCGATGATATATACTCAGAGGGCTATTTCTCTAATTGATGGCTTCATCATTCAGTTCAAGATGCATAAGGATAGCTATTGTTATCTAACACTATCATATGTTCCTATTGTTCCACACTTCCCTCCTTGTCAATAGCATCCAAGATATCCTATCTAAATCTTCAAGATAGCAAAAGAAAGGTGCATTATTTGTTGACTCCACACATCGCATTATTAAGCATTTGTGAGCAACCTGCACATCTCCCCACTGACATCTTTAAGTATTCAATTAAAATTGGACGAGAGAGTACACCAATACAAATAAATACTCAGTTATATGAAGGCTTTGCATTGAATTCTTAAATTATTCTAATACAGGTGCTTGCTAGCAGGCACTCAGTTGAAATCAGGACAGTGATGTGAGTGTGAGAATGAATGGTGTATGAAAGGGAGGAAGGCAGATTGCTTTATGGTGGAGTCATGGCAGAGGTTTGACAGGAAATGCTTCTCCCAGTACAGCTAAGCAGGGAAGGAGAACCCTATTATATGGATGAGCGGGGCCAGCACTGGCATCTTGTCATTCTAACTTGTATAAGTAAGCAAGCTTAATTGCTCCTTGTCTTTTCAAGATGACTTTCCACCAACAATCTCATTATCACACACATATGTTTATTGCACATATTCAAGTCCCTTCATGCAGACCTGAATGCAATGAGGAGAGCAGCAATACTACGTTATCCAGTAACATTGTTTTTCCTTTTTTTCCCTTTTAACCAGACGGATGTGACCTGCCTTCTCCTTCTGCAACTAACAGGGTGACCAGAGGCAGTGGAATGTACACCAGGACTGGAAAGAATAGAACCAGAGGGAAAGCAAGCTGTCAAGAGAACAGTGTACTGAAGAGAAAAAATGTAAAACATGACTTCTATTTACCATGATTAATATGTAAAGTTAACATGTTTGTCATGGAATATATTAATATGTATGTTTTCCCATTATGTAGATCTTTTCTTACATTACTTATTGGAAAGGGATATAATCACAATGATAGGGCAAGAATGCCACTAAAAAATTAGGTGATGCCCAGTCAACATAATATAACCACTACAGTGTCATTTCTGATTTAGATGTGGTGATATCAGTATAATTGCCGCTGGGAAGAAATTAAAATGGCTGTTAATGATAAATAAAATGACAAGAAGGAGGATCCTCCTTCACATATAATTCCAAGCAAAATACAGCTGCTGACTTCCTTGAGCACTCGGTGCTGTTCATTGATAAAGAGGGAACAAGCAGGTTTTGTGCAGCTGCTTGGCCATAAGAGCTGCCCTGTCCTTTCCCAAGCCCAAACATAGACACTGTAGGTCTAACAAGGTTTCACCGTGCTGTTTCCACTCAGGGGAGGTGTAATAGTGAAGCTCACATGAAGTGAATATTAACACTGTTCTAGCAGAAGGCACTGTAGCTAGCAAACAGAAAGAAAAGCAAAAACAGGGTAAAGGCAGGGAGACAACAGTGCATGTGGATACTTTTCAAAACCTCCAAATACTCCTGCCTTGTCTCTGTAAACATAGGCAGCCTTAGCTCACGGATCAAAAGACCTTCATACATTTGTTTTATATCATAAATGTGTCGAGAATGAGCTACATGAAGCATCATTCACCCACTACACATGGCTTGTTAGCCTAGTCAAGAGCATCTTTCAACTCATTCACACATTAAAAGCCAGGAAACCAACATTTGATTACTAGTTCTAGCATTAAGATCAAAGACCATATCTTCCCATCTGTGAAGAGCAAGAGCCAAATTGCTTTCTCCTCTCTTTGCATTTACAGAAGAACTGAAGAGTCGAAACACGAAATCAACGTTATACTCCACATCCCATGAATAACACAGTTCCAGCCTATAAAAACACAAATCAGCCACTATAACTTACATACATTTTCTTGGAAATAAGTGTAAGCGAATCTGCAGCCACATCTTCACAATACTCCCAGTCTGCAGTTATCCAAAGCTCAGAATGGCTTGATCCACAGGTGTTATCTTAATGTATAAAATTACAACACCTCTTAAAAGGGAAAATACCATATACCTGCCATTTACTCTTCTTTTGATATCTTCAAAATCAGATGGTGGTGTAAGGGTTATATTAAATGAAAACACTAACTTAAAACCACAAAAACAAAACAAAAACAGGCAGAGTAAGTCGATGTTATTTCATTATCATAGTTAGGTTTTTACATACCTGTTGGTCAAAGAAGCTTAAAAATATAAATAAATAAAAATCAGCCTTAACCTGGAGAGTAAGTCTGTGCACTTTCAGGTGAAACCTCTTTGTTGATTCGGTTCTAGCTAATGCAAATTCTTCTGCGGGGGATTTACTCTTAGGCACATGTAGCCAAACCACAGCAGGGGCAGTGAAAGAAGAGAAGGTGAAAAAATGAGTAAGGTGTAACATGCTTTCTAAAATATGGCAAATTAACACAGAAAAGACCCTAGTGAAACAGCTGAACCACTGACCTAGCATTTTGAGATATACAGGATTTTTTTTTGGTGGTCTGTTTTACTACACAGCACGTGAAAGGAGTGCAGAGCTCAGCCAGCCCCCAGCTAATTGCTTTGGCTCTTTTGCATGAAGATCATTTGCTGATAAATTGTTACAGACACATTTGGGCAACAAGTTTTTATAGGATGCCTGGTGCTCTTTATAATGCAATTAGTGTTATTTAGTATACATATTTTCTTATGCATTGTTGTTCTTTTGCTGGCAAACAATAACAATGAAATCTGCACCCTTCAAGTGGCTGAATCTTTCCTCATGTTTCCTGGATTTGAGCTGCCTTTTGGGAGCAGAGAGTCATCAAAGGAAAAAGCCTACCTAATGTTTAGTAAATGGCATTTTATTTTAATGTCTGTTTGGGAAAGTTGGAAGAAGATAATGTGGACTGAGGTTGATCTTCTTCCTTTGCCAGCTTTACAAAAGACACTGTGAACAGTTTATTTTAGAAAGCAAAGCATTTTGATCTGCTCCAAAGGAGCTGCAAAGAAAAGCCTTCCTATGAGTTGACATGTTGAAAGACTCCTTGCAGTATCTACTCAAGCATGCCGTGGATAGGTAATGAAAAACCACCAATTCAGACATCTCCAAACCTCTGCTCACCAGCAAAGTATCAAGGAGGCACCAGGTCTGCATCTCTTCCAGCAGTGCAAAGGTTCTCCAGGCAAAAAGCTCTCCATGTGTATGTGTCCTTTTGTGCAGGACACACCCCTACCATCAGGTACTGCAATGGTGTTACATGCCTGGTTTACCTTTAAGCCATGCTGACATTTGTGTGCAAGGTATTCCTCCCTTGTACCATGGGGGACCCAGTCTGGTAGCCCTGAAAAAGAAGTGTTCTGAACACCTACCTGAGATGCAAGCAGGGAATAGCCTTAAATTCATGTCTTCCAAGGTGATTCAAATGCACACTTTTTAGAAGTGTCCTAACCACAAAAATACTGGGCCCTTTTTTTTTGCATAGGGATACCCCTTTTTGAAGCTATTCTGCTTACCATAAATTAAATGTAACAGAAGTCAGACACCCTGTTCTTGACTGGCCATCATAATCACTATACCTGAAAGCCTCTTTCTCACTAGCTGCAGTGCTTTCTTGTGCGTTACCTTATTTTCTAGGATTTCTTGCACAAAGCGTAGAGGCTCCGCTCTGCAGCCTGAGATTCCTGTTAGCACAGAATTTGATTCACAATTTCCCACCCTGTTGCTACTGCCTCAGAGTACCTAAAGCTTTACAGTTGGACACCTAGAAGAGCAAACAGATCATGATCTAAGCACTCTTAGTACCTACATTTGACACAGAAGGTATTATTCACCATCTAGAAAAGGCTCTGGGTCCTAGATGTGCTCCAGAGACTCAACTGACTCAGGAAATGGAACACAAGTTTCTTCTCTCTGACCATGCCAACAACTGAGCAAAACTGTTTCTCTCAGTCTCCCTGACCTAGTAAATGTCTAAATCCCAGACAAAACACATCAGCAAGAATCCCTGAAAGAGCCCCATCCCAAAGCTAGTTATTCAGCCTGTTGTGAGAGCCCTCAGTGGCTCTGCCTGGGACCACTGTGGCTTTCACAGGTGAATCAGCAGCAGGAGTTCCTTCAGGTAGCGTGTAATTACCAGGACTCGTATTTAACCAGAATTATCACCCACGTCCTGTGAAAATTCACAGAATCACAGAATGGGTAAGGTTGGAAGGGACCACAGCGTGTCCAACCTCCTTCTCTGATCCAATCTCCCTGCTCAAGGAGGGTCCCCTAGACCACACTGCACAGGATCGAGTCCAGATAGTTCTTGAACATCTCCAGTGAGGGAGACTCCACACCTTCTCTGGGCAGCCTGTTCCAGTACATGGTCACCTGCATGTAAAGAAGGACCTGCGAGTCCTGGTGGGTGACAAGTTGACATGAGGTGGCAATGTGTCCTTGTGGCCACGGATTCCTTGTGTGGGATCCTGGAATGCATTGCAAAGAGTGTGGCCAGCTGCTCAAGGGAGGTGATCCTCACCCTCTACTGGGCCCTAGTGAGGCCACATCTGGAGTGCTGTGTCCAGTTCTGGGATCCTCAAGGTCCTGGTGGGTGACAAGTTGACATGAGGTGGCAATGTGTCCTTGTGGCCACGGATTCCTTGTGTGGGATCCTGGAATGCATTGCAAAGAGTGTGGCCAGCTGCTCAAGGGAGGTGATCCTCACCCTCTACTGGGCCCTAGTGAGGCCACATCTGGAGTGCTGTGTCCAGTTCTGGGATCCTCAAGACAAGAAAGACAAGGATCTACTGGAGAGGGTCCAGAGGAGGGCCACAAAGATGATTTGGGGTCTGGAGCATCTCTTTTATGAGGGGACACTGCGTGAGCTGGGGCTCTTTAGTCAGTTGAAGAGAAGACTGAAGAGGAGATCTCATTAATTCATGTAAATATCTCCTGGGCAGGTGCCAAGAGGATGGTGCCAGACTCCTTTCAGTGGTGGCCAGTGACAGGACGAGGAGCAGGGGCCATAAACTAAATCACAAGAAGTTTCACCTCAACATGAGGAAGAACATCTTTACATTGAGAATGGCAGAGCACTGGAACAGGCTGCCTGGAGAGGTCGTGGAGTCTCCTCTCTGGAGACATTCAAAACCACCTGTGCATATTTCTGTGTAAGCTGCTCCAGGTGATCCTGCCTTGGCAGAGAGGTTGGTCTAGATGGTCTCCAGAGGTCCCTTTAAACCCTAACAACGCTGTGGTCCTGCGATTCTGCCCATCGCCTTTTGTCCTATTGCTCAGCACCACTGAGAAGAGCCTGGCTCCATCCTCTTGGCACCCTCCCTTCTCGTCCTTAACAATCACTGCCAGTCAGGACCTTGGCTTTGAACCTTGCTGAGAAAAATGCAAGAAGGTGTCTTCAGCGGGGTGTTAACTCCAGGGAGGTGGTGTGCGCTGAGCAGAGCGCTGGGGGGAAAGCGCTGCCTGCTGGCTGACCTGCACCCTCCTCAGTAGAAGCTCCCTGTTACCTTCCCCACAAAACTCCATGCCTCATCCCATCCCAATTCAGGCTGGTAATGTCCGTGGGATTTTTTTAACCATAGGCCATAGTACTGTATAATTATGAAAGTACTTTATAAAAGACTTTCACTTGTATATCCCGAAGAAATATCCAGAGCCTTTGAAAACTTTGTGCTTCCCTGCTCTTTCCCGCATGCTGCATGACCAGTTTGAAGTACAAGTATGAAAATGGACCAAACCATCCCTGCAAATTCCCTGTCCCAAATTTCCTTTTTTTCCTTATTTCAGAAAGGCAGACCTTTCTGAGAAAAACATTTCCTTTGGCCACCGCTGACCAAATGGATATGGAAGGCAGGAGAGAGCAATCAGAGCCAGTACCTTGGTTTCCCCAGACGGATACCCAATGCACCATGTGCCACCTCTAGCCCAGCCCTCTCTGTTCTTGAAGTGCTATTCTTCAGCGGGAGGCAGAGGGCTATCTGTGATCATGGAGAACTGTGGTGATAAAAATGAATTGTAAAGTAATATTTATGGCTCCAAATGGAAAGTGCTGAGACAAAAACCAATTCCCTTGTTTGAATTCCTGTGTTACTTTCAGAGAATTAACAAAATAGAATGAGCATTTATTATTGTACCACTCTCTTATATCCCCCATGGAAATAGTTGCACAGATTCCTCAATCCCTCCCACTTCCTGAGCCTTGCTTTTAAACACGTTCTTGCATGTGTGCCATCTGAGATGGGGTAGTGAGCTGGCACATGACGCATGCTGGAAAAAGGGGGCAACTAAACAAAACGTGAAGTGGCACTGTTTCTCCTCAGTGAGGGCCTGATTCAGCCCAAGCATGTCTCAGATGTGCCTAACTTTAGGCAGGCACCTAAGTGCCCTGCTGAAGGAGACAAGTGGAATTGCTTGAATTCTTGGAGTGAAGCACGTGGAGTTTAAGAGCTTTGTGGAATCCCAGCCTAAACTAATAGCATTGTATTTCTTGTTAGCCGAGAACAAAAGCAAGCCAGTTTGGGATCACGCTGACCTAGATGCTATCAGAGGTTAGCAAAAATGACTGGTCAGACCTGTCAGGACTAAACAGCTGCATCAAGCAATGGGGGGGAGCTCTGGGGGAAGGAGGGCGCCCGACTTGCAAATAGAGAGACAGAGGAGCAGGAGGAAAAGATGGAAACTGCGTGTCCTGAATACGCATGAACGTGTGTGTCTGTGTCTGTGTGTGTGTGTGTGTGTGTGTTCTCTGCAGCTGAAGCTCTGGTCTTGTCATTTGCATATACACAGATCACCGGACATCTTTCACCCAGCCTTTCAGAAACAACCTTATGGCACCATGACTCCCATGCTCTCAGCACTCCTTGGGCTCCATTTCCATAAATTACAGTACAAAAGGATAATAGCCTGTTAGCAGTCCCAGCACTGTCTGACATACAAAGCACCAAGAGCAGGAGTATTTTCCTTGCCATCCTATGCCCCTCTTGTGGACCAGGTGTAGCCCCACTTGCGAAATGTGGTACTGTACCAGCAGTTTCTGACCTGATTGCAAAGCTAACTAAAGCTAATTTATCATGACAGGCTAATCAGGATGACAAGGTTGGGTAGGTGACATTTTCCAAAATCTCCCAATTTTTTTTTTTTTTAATCCCCTTAGCAATTTATTTTCTGAATAGCAAAGTTTTCTCCAAGAATGTTCCAAAACATAGTCAAGGTTAACCATGCTGTGAGCTTATTCAATATTTATGATTCTTTTTATTTGTACTAGGACTTTTTGGGGACTCCAAATAGTCCATTAATCAAACCGAGTGACAAAATAGGCCATTTGACAATTTGTACAGGGGCTGTATATTTTTTTTTTTCTGTTCAAGAATAAAGAACCAACTTAACTTCATCAACAGTTCCTGATTAATTGTTACAAAGTGTCATCCATAAATTTTCCTTCGATCTAATAATCCTTTCAGAAGACTTAACAATATCCCCAGTGATTTGGGTTTTATTGAGGGCTGAGTTCCTGGAGAAGCAGTGACACAAATAGCTCAAGTGAACTGAGACACCTCCGTGGACAGTCTTCACAGAGTTGACAGTTCTGAAATACAATTATCAGTGTGATCTGCTTAAGAATTCATCATCAGCTCCTGCCTTCTGAAGACTTAAAAAAATACCGAGGCATACAAAGAAAAAGAGGTGATAAGAAGGCATCATTTTCTTCCAGCCTCATAACTGTAAATTGAAGAAAATTATTTTCTTTGCCTGCAGCTCATTGGCATATAGGCAGCATTATATTATAATTTCATAAGCATAAATCCTTTGAATAAATTTCAGAAGAATAACTGAATTAGAAATGCAAGTAAAGTATCTAAAAAACTTAACTGTACTAGGCAGGAAAAACTGGATGTGAGTAAAACTGGCATGGGGAGATTTACTGTCTGCCTGCTCATCCTCTGTCTGTGAAGGGAATACTCCCCCACTCCTCCCACTAACCTGATCCAGCTAAGGTAAATTTTAAAGAGGAAAAAAAATGTTAATTTCAACCATCATTTCCATACACAGCAGGAAAATATGAAATCGAACCCACCTTGCTGCCTTCTTTTACAGAATTTCAGCTGTATTTCATCATTAATTAATCTTGGAGATACAACAGGCTTGGGGTTTGTTGTAATTATTGTTATTTGTTTATTTATTAGTAGTAAGCATATGGGAGATCAAAAGCATGCCTCCCAACTGTTCCCTAGCAACAAGTCAGTCAGTTATTCGCACAGAAGTCATCCAACCTTCCCACGAAGTGAATCTGGGATGCAGCGCTCCCGTGGCACCCTCCTTGCCCCATCCCATGGGCTGAGGGATGCTGCAGGTGCTGATGATCTCCAATGTCCAGCTCAGTGAGCTGCACAAGTGTCTGCTAAGGGGCAGAAATAACTCACCTTTTCCAAGAAGCCCTGGGGAGAGGCTTGATTTTATAGTTGCATCATAAGATGATTGCAAGTCAGGAGATCAAAGTTAAGCCCTGTTATTGACTTCCTGTCCAATTTGGGCAAGTACTTGCTCCTCCGTTACCTGCCTGCCTGCCTTTGGGAATTCAGGCTCTCATCTCTCTGTGACTCAGCTATTCACCTTTAAAATGGACACACTAGTATCATATTCTCCACTACATATTTTTTTTCCCTTCTTTTTCTGTTATGATGTGTATGTTACTATTATGGTACATTTTCAGTTGGCCTGGATTGCTAAGGCCATTGCTGAATTTGGTGCAAAACTTTTATGATTTCAACTGGAGATGGTTCAGTATGAACCTAAGTATGAAGAGCACTAATTACCACCCAGGTTGTCTGAACTCGTGTGAAACCCTCACAACTCCACCTTTAAAGCCATGTGTATTTCCACTTTGATTATCTGTTAGTTGTTCACAGAGGCAGCAGAGCTCCTGTAGGGACAACAGACCAGGGGCAGTGGCTTTATTTTAGCTTGCTTCTGTCCGCAGTGTGGGTAACCAGATCATCTTCATTGTTACCCTATTTTTCATGCAGAATATACCTTCTGCCTGGAAGAGGTGCAACACTTCCTCCAGTTCCCGTGTCTGCCTTGCAGAACAGAGTCAACCTATGGCAACATGAATATGTCCCTCATGTAGAGGGCAATTCACAGCCGTCACAGGGCACAGTGCTTCCCTCTTGTCTTCTACAAGCTGTGTAAGTATTAACGGGTTACACCACGCCCTGAATTTACTGCAGTTTCAACACACAAACGTGTTGCATAGTGTGGGCTGCTCAGCATGCACCAACCTGAAGGACCATGGGGGAAAACACCAAACATAATTCTGTAATGTTATTATGTGCTATGGCTCATCAGTGGACTTCGAAAAACAGATTTACACAAGTGATGTAAATTTTATATGGGACTTAGGGTATGAATCAGATGTGCATTTAGACTAGACAATAGGAAAATTAGGCTAGAGGGGATCTCAAGAGGTCGTCTGGTTCATATTGCTAATTTCTGCTGGGATCTCTGTATAGCTAAATTAGTCACGAACAAGGAATATGTTTGCTCCCAATATTACTAGAAGAAACTGTGTATGTGTGAGGGGAGAGTGGGAGGATCAGCTTTCCTAAATAAACTGCATAAGTCCGCTGGATAATTTCCAAGGACTCATAACCCTTTTTGGATCACAGAGAAATTTCCCTGTAACACCGTGGTCAATAGCTGCAATGTGTTCTAATCTCTAGTGGCCCTCTCAGCAAGGCCTGCCTCATGCCAGTCTTCAAATCTGGTCCCTCAGAGATCTTAGCAGATGAACTATTAGGAAAAAAACACACNAAAAAAAATCTGTTTCCTTGGTCCTTGGACTTCTCTCCCACTCAAGAATAACCGAACCACTTTTATCTTGAACTATTAAAAATATTCATTTTGCCAGAGATCAGGCCTGGAACATTTTATCCTGATAACTAAAGCATCTGGAAAGCTCTGAGCAACTCGAAACAGAGGATTAGGATGGAAATGCTCAGCTGTATACTACGTACATAGCTACCACTAGCAGCTGCTTCTGTGGCTGGCTGGATCTTGCACTCAGTGCCTTTTGACTGGTTTCCCTGAGATTCAGAGAAAGGAGATTTTAGTGGCCCCAGCTTTCTGGTTTTTACGTTGTGTGTTCATGACCCCCAAAATTGTGGTTACCTACTTATTAACATCCTACCAAACTATCAAGCTTAAATAATCCTTTCCCAGATGAATCAAGGATGTTTCCTCATATTCACCAACTCACTAAAGCAAAATGATTTAAAAAGTTTTCTTGCTTGATTTTAGTAAGGGTGCATGGAGGCTCTTTTCTCCTGTAACTCTTCCTTGTTTCTGCCCTGGGTTGACATGCATATGGGACTAGTAACTTTATGTGGTTTTAACTTCCCTGAGGCCATTGACATAGAGGATAGCAAGAGAGGAGGCAGCAGGGCCTTAGACTGTGTGGTATTTACTCTGGTTTTTCTCTTTTGGTCAATGAAAAGACAATTTTTATCCATACGTAGAATGTTCCTACCTACTCACCTGTGTCTTCCCAGACTTTCGTGCCAGGGTAATGTAACCAGGGTTTGCTGTGATCACAGAAGAACTGAAGTGGATGCTACTTACAGATAGAGAGCATATACGAGATGATGCCTTATGATTTCAGCTCTGGGGTCAGGGATTTCTACCTCCAGGATCTGCCAAAATGGTGGCTGTCACAAGAAAGGGTATTTGGTGGGTGATAAGAAGCCATAGGGATGCTCATACCCCAGGAAAGGGCAAACTAGCCTGTGAGCGAAGAGGGAAAGGGGCATTTCTTTTCATGGATTGAGGTCAGAACACACACACACACATGCAGGCACGCACACAAGCAGGGTCAGTGGAACGGCTAAATGGTGGCAGCCAACCTTCTGCCTGCATACAAAGAGCAACATCCGACCTGTGAGGCATCCCAGCAGTTTGGGCACTGATGGAGACTACAGGGCACTTCTGTTCTCCCCTGCTTGGCACAGCCATTTCCAAGCAAAGGTGTGAAGTTCAGCAGGTGGGGTACATGGCTGCAAGCATGCAATATTTGTCATGCTACAAGTTGCCTTTTTTTTTTTTCCTGGGGAAAAATATTGTCACTTTTTTTTTTCATCAATTTAATTAGATACAATTTGTCTCAGCTTTTCTCTGCAGTATTTGTTTACTTTCTCATCAGGACCGACACAGGCCAATTAGTGTAGTGTAATTGTTTAACCTAGTCAGCGCTCTGCACTGGATAGGAGAGCGTGCCGCTTGCGAGGGAGGCAGGGATGAAGGAGCAGTCACCGGCTGCAGCGTGGCGCGAGGGCCTTCAGGAATCGCTGACACGACACCGTCCCCTGGAAGCGCAAGTTGCTCTGACATCCCAGCAGCCCTGATTCCTTGTTCTCTGTCACTGCTATCACAGTACGATCAATTCCCAGAGCTAATTCTTCAACCACACCGTGCCCAAAGCGCTGCACGGCATTATCTCCTTCATAGGATGCCCCCTGAAAGCAAAATCTACTGCAACCATAGAAACTGGAGGACTTAAGTGATGTGTCATGTACATGTGCTGTCTCTGTTTTCAGTACCTTTGCCAAGAATACAATGTGAGAGCCTGTAAGAAGGTTGATTTAATTCCTTCATCCCATACCTCTGTAAAGACAGACAGAAATTGGCCACAAAATAACCGACATATGCTTGCTTTTCTCTGTGAACTTATGCACATCTGCCAGAGGAATGGGGCTGCTACTGCCACAAGTAGGGATGGAGGCAGGAAAAGGGTTTTGGTGGGGCTGGTTCAGTGGAGAGCCCAATGCTGATTGTGGCTTTCGCAGGGAGGGTGGTAAGTGGAAGAAAAGGCAGTAAGTGAGGTCCATATGACAAAATATTTAAAGTTGTTTTGGCTCTGTCGATCAGCCGAAGTGTTGGTCAAACACATGCAGTTGTGCCATGCCATGGAAGCAGTTTTGCATGGATTGTAAAAGCTATTGACTTCTTTTCCCCTCCTTTACTGTGAAGAGTATGTGGGGGAGGAAAGAAAAGACTATTCAGGTGGCCATTGCAAATATACACGAGCCTTGTTTGCCAGAGCTACCACAGAAAAGAAAAAAGGGCATCTTAAAATGAAACAATAATTGAGAAGAAGAAAATACCTTTCTTTTTTTCTTTTTCCTTTTCCTTTTCTTTCGTTCTTCTTTTAAATCAGACCAATGTTGTGATTAACTTGCATTCTGCAGCACAGTTGATGTGACAGTCAACCAAATTAATCCCATTATGCAAAATCCAGTTCACAAGTGGTTTTTCTTTTTTCTTTTTTTTTTTTGCAAAATTATGTCAATTTCCCCATAAATTGGAGAGACCATGTCAGTTTTCTGTATTGCACATAGACACTACACAGTGCTGTGTGTCTATATTCCTTTAATGCAGTAAGATACAAATTTTAGCTCAGTGGCACAAATTAAGATTCATAACTTTAATGCTGATGTTTCTGTTTACACGAGGCTTGTAGGAAAATTTCCATTAGTTTTGGCATTCATTTTCATTCTTGCATTTCATAACATACCAACTATTAAAAAAACAAGAGGATGAAGAGCTTTAAAAAATAAACAACCAGCAACCTGAAGTAAAAAAGCTTAATTATTTTGATAACAGAAACATGATTTTTTTTTCTCTCCCATCTTCCTTTTTTCCCCCCATCTTCCTTTTTAAAGGAATTTGCCGCCTGTGGTAAACAAGCCTCCTCGAGGCTCCCTGTGGTGTGCGTGGTGTCTGGCGGCTGGAGCAGGAGACATTTCCACAACTGCTACCCTTTCAGCTGAATGTGGCCATGCAGTAGGTGGCCAAATCTGTTTGGCTTTCACCGAGATCTGTGAATTCCCTGCATCCAACCAACTTGTCAAATTAAAACCTTGCCTGCTCTGTGCTGAAGAACAGACGTGCGATGGAAGCTTCTTGCACTCTAGCCCTTTGTCACCAGCACGCTGAGCTCCCAACATCTGCTCGCTGGACTCAGCTTTTGCACCTTGTTCATTTATAATGCAGCAAACCTCAACTTCCACAGCACAGGACTTAATGTGCCTCTGGTTTAAAAAAAAAGAAATTCAGAAAAAGGAACATCCAGAGGGGAGGAGAAGAGAAATTGAGTCTCTAATATGTATGTTCCTCACCGATTTGGGAATAAACATATTTTTAAGTGAGAGGTTTGTTGGATTGTACTTTTTTATCCCAGTAATGCTTTCTTGTACAGTGAATTGTTGACTTTTTTTCCATGCTTTAGATTTATTAGACATGTGTCAAGTTGTCAGCCTCCTACCGCTTGCATTTGTGTCCACCTTGCAAACAGCAGGGAAAAATATTTTTTTCCCTTCTCTCTCTCTCTTTCTCTCTCTCCCATGAATGTTCACTTCTTGGCAGCTCTGAAACAAATTTTGAACAGTTGCTGTTCCTATTGATAGCAGTAGTTTGATGTTAGAAAAAGGGGTTTTATTTTCCCCAAGTTTCTGACATATACTGGCATATCATCTCACATCCTACCCTGATGCATCAAAACTAAAGCAAACCAAACCAAGGAAAAAAAAAAAGCAGAAAGAGGGGGAGGGCATAAACCAGCATGTTCACACAGCTCCTGAGCCACCGAAGAACACCCGCCCATCTGTTCACCATTTCAGTCCCTTTGTTCTATCTTTATTATATGTATTCCTCAATAAAATGAATTCCTGCTACTTTGACGACATTTCAACACATGCCTCTTAGTCTGCGTTTGAACTGTCTGTGAGGATCTCCTCACTCCCCTCCTCTCACTTGCCATCAGCAGCTGAGCTGAGGAGATACCTGCCAGACAAGCCAAGCCGGGGGAAGGAAGCCTCCAAGGCAGTGAACAGCTCCCCATGGCACAACCAGACTCTCCGGGAAATCGTTCCAGGTGGGGAATCCTGTGGAGACAGCCCCACATGCTGAGAATGACACACCGTGTGTTACGTGTTTGCTGCCATCGGAATTGCATTGATGGCACGGTGCCTCTGTCAGGGGCAGAGCTCTCTTTCAACCCTACAGAATGAGTGCTTAGATTTTGTATTTTAAAGCCAGCTACAGATGTTCGCTCTCATACACCAAAACGCTTGCATCTAACTTTCAGGTGGCTCAATTTTACCCACAACTGCCCCTAGCATCTTCTTTTCTTTTCTGACTTTTCTTCTGTTGCAGCCATGCCATTTCACAAATATTAAAATGTCCTGCAGGAAGAACAGGTCTGCGATCTCCCCATCTGGTTATTTGAGTACCTCCCTCTCTTGCCATGCAACTGCATTCCTCAAAACAGATCTTCTTATGACAGAGGTACAGCAATGGCATGGAAATATAATTTTTGCGAGTTACTGCCTACCAGGTGTCTCCTGTTGAGGAGAATCTGGAAGTGGGTGAAATGGGGCACCCTAACACACTTTGCTTTGGTTCCTACAACAGCAGAAGGAGAATTCAAGTCATTCAATTCACTGTCAGAAAACCCAGGCCTCAGTGGCTTAGCTGCAGAATATTTGTCACTAAGTCAGCCAAGTGGGGCAACCGCCAGAAGAAACACCCCAAAACTGCCCTATCAGTTTGTTTTCCAGGGACAAAGAACCCTCCAACTAAGGGCTGTTGCCAGCACTGCTCCGCCTGTTGCCCAGGTTCAGCAGCCTCACACCATTCCCGTGGCACCTTATCCAGCAATGCCAGATAGCCTCCCAACCCCGGGGACACCAGTGCAATGGTGTATGACTAAGCCAACTCTGTTCCCATGCAGACCTTCCTGCCTGTGAGCAAACAACCACTTAACGAAACTTTGCACCGTGCGTGTCCCCAGAGCAAGGCAAACCACAGAGCAAATGGAAATTGCTCCTATCCAAACACTCTTCCACACCTGGCATTTCATTACACTATAGATATGTAGCTCCAGAGGCACGGGTAGCACTTCCCTTCCATCCAGAAGCACTTTGCACCCTCTGCCTAATGTCTTACAGCAGTAGCAGCTGTCTGGGGGTAGAGAGGACATGCCCATTTGTTTAGCTACAATTAACATTCATCTGCTGTAATGATTCATCGGGTGATAAAGCAGTGATGAAATGTAACTTTCAGGCTCATCAGAATACATCACCTTCTATGTGGCAAATCAGAAATTCCTGCCACAGGAGAATCCGAGACTGGTGGCGTTTTCCATCCCTAGAGGCACATTCCTCCTCTTCCCAAACGCAAAAGCCTGGAAATGCCATTGCTGTGCTGACAGAAGGATTCATGCAGCATCTCTGTTTTCACTGCAGCTGAATTCGCTCCTGCTGTAGGTTCAGCCTGTGTGGAATATTATGAACATCTCCACATGTACATTACACCCCAACTCATTGGCTGCTATTTGCTCTGGAGACTAAACATTCGATCTGCCAGCAATCACATTATCGTGCCAGCCAAAATGCAAACCTGAACCATATGGGCAGAAGAGGGACCCATTGCTTCCACACTGCTGTCTCTATTCTTATCCCTCCAGTACCCTGATGTTGAAACAGACCATCTATTTCCTCTGAATATTACGAAGCAGAGTAGGAAAGGAACTATTTGAGAAAATTACTCTGTTTATTAAAAAATAAAAAGTCTCTATGAAAAATGTTTACCCACTGTTTACTCACCAAACATAAGGTTTTGTGCACAGGCACAAAAAAAATGCAATAAAATAAATACAAGACATTTAGAAATCTGTGCTGCGGATTTTGCCAAAAATGGAGCAGCAGAAGCTCACCCTGCCTGAGGGAATGACTGACTGGCTGAGGATACATCCCATTGGAGCAAGCTGAGTTTAGGGCAAGCAACAGGGCAGACAAAGGGAAAGGTAAAGTATCTGTCATAGAGGAGGAAATACAGTTTCATTAAGCTGGAGCTCATATCACTTTAAATTCGCAGCTGGACTTTCAAAGTCAGCCTCTGCAGCTCTTGGTGCACTTCTGCACACGCTGCTTGAAATCCCGAGGTGCAGAAGGTAGCACAGAGCCCAGCCCTGGCTTCTGTCGTGTCCTGTTTATTTCCATAAGTAGTGTTCATAGGTAGCTGGAATAGGTACTGTGCCCTGGCACGCTGGGCCGTGCTTTGCTGTAGCACAGGGTGTACCAGCTGCTAGGGAAATACTGGGGAAAATGGGGACCTGCTGCCAAATGGGATGGGGCCCACATAACAAAGGACACCAAAAAGGCCAAGGTAATCAATGTCTTCTTCACCCTGTTTGGGTTTTTTTTTTGTTTTTTTTGGTTTTTTTTTTTTTTGTTTGGAACGTCTGGAACAAGGAAGTTTAGTGTAGTTTAGGAGCCACTTGGTGTAGTTTAGAAAACATTTAAAGAAGCTGGTCAGACACAACTCCATGGGCCCTCACGGGATGCACCAAAAAGTTGTCTGATGTCTTTGTGAGGTTGTTCTTAATTATCTAGGAAAGGTCATGGTGATTGAGGAGGGGTTCCTGAGCACTGGAAGAGAGCAAACGTCACTCCTGTCCTCAAGAAGGACAAGAAGAATCCAAGCAACTACAGGCAGGCCAGCCTTACCTTGATCCCTGAAAGGTGATGGAGCAGCTAATCCTGGAAACCGTTTCCGGACACTTGAAAGATAGGTGATCAGCAGCAGTCAGCACAGATTTATCAAAGGGAAATTGTGTCTGACCAACCTCATAGCCTTCCATGATGAGATGGAAAGCTTGGTGGGTGAGGGGGAGAGCCATGGATGCTGTTTATCTTAGTAAGACTTTTGACATTGTCCTTTTTAACATCCTCGGAGACAACCTGGTGATGTAAGGGTTAAATATGTGAGACAGTGAGGTGATTTGAAAGCTGCCTGAAGCGCTGGGCTCAAAAGAGATGTGATCATCAGCTTGAAGTCAATCACTAGTCACTAGCCAGCCCCAGTGCTGATACTGGAACCAGCACTGTGTAACCCTCTCCTTGATGACTCTGACAACAGATTCAACAAATCCACAGATGGCACATAACTGGGAGAACTGGTTGGCAGACTGGATGGTTGTGCTGCCATTCAGGGAGCCTTGACAGGCTGCAGAAATGAGCCAATGGGAAACCCATGAAGTTCAGCAAAGGGAAAAGCAAAGTCACCCCATGCACTAGTATAATGCATGCAAGCGCGGGTAAAAAGCCCGGAGGTCTGGCTGCTGTGTCTTAGATAAATAAGGTGGCACACAAAAATCAAGGACGAGCTCCTCACCCGAGGGAGCTTTCCCGAGCTGTTGGTCGTGCAGGTGGCGGCAGAGAAGGCCAGAGGGGACTCCTCATATGTCAAATCCATATTTCCGTTTATTAACACAGGGGGACAGGGACGAAGAGCTGCATTTCTAATGAGGAGTACAGACTTTTACACTGAGGGCAGGATAGGTGGGGATAAAGGGCACAGCCAATAAGGAAAGGGATAAAAGGTGGGGTTACAGCTGAGGGAACCAATGAGGATGATACCTAGGAGGGACTTGGAGGAGGAAGCAATGGGGTGTCAAATAGCGAAGAATTTTCTAGAACATGTGCATATTAATTAAGGGAAATGACTATTCATACTTAATTAATATGTATACATAAAACGGGGAGGGGAAAACATGAACCAACTGTAAGTAAGTATGTAAAACATGAAACTGGGGGATTTCAGGCTCTCACCCTAACTTGGGAGTGAGAAGGCAGGCTTACGCCCTGAACCACCAGAGCCTGGAGGGGGCTTTGGTCACCTGCACTGCCACACCAGTACACCTTGTGGCTTGACCATCTAGAAAGCAGCTTGGCAGACAAAAGCCAGGGGAGCCTGGTGAACAAACCTGATGAACAAATTGACAATGAGCCAGCAGTGCAACCTTGCAGTAAAGAAGGCCAGCAGCATCCTGGGATGCATCAAGAAGAGCTCAGCCAGCAGGTGTAAAGGGGATGATCATTCCCCTCTACTTAGTACCAGTGAGGAGACATCATCTAGAGTTCTGTGTCCAGTCCTGGGCTTCCCAGTGCAAGAGACACATGGAGTAACTGCAGTGAAGGGTCACTAAGGTAAATTAAAGGCTCAAAGCATTTGGCATGTGAGTACAGGCTGAGAGAGGTGGTCCTGTTCAGCCCAGAGAAGAGGAGGCTCAGGGGGAATCTTATCAATGTGTATAAATATCCAGTGCTGGGATTAAAGCAGACAGAGCTGGGTTCTTCTCAGTGGTGTCCAGTAATGGGACAAGAGGCAATGGGACAAACTGAAACACACATTAGGAAATTCCACCTAAACATAAGAAAAATCTCCTTTTTCTTCCTGTGACAGCGATCAAACACTGGCACAGGTTGCCAAGAGACGTTGTCAGGTTGGAATCCTTGGAGATATTCAAAATTCTAGTGGACATGACCCTGAGTAGCTGAACCTGATTGAGCAGGGGGTTGGAACACACGATCTCCAGAAGTGCCTTCCAGCCTGAGCTGTTCCGTGACCTTCTGCAGCTTTTCAGGAGCACAGAAAATACAAATCTACAAGATACATGATTGATCCAGGCCAGCATCTGGTGGTGACTCTTGGCAGGTTCTCTGAAAGCTTAATATTCATCATAAATACAGAACTGAGGACTTCATTGGTGATATCCAGACTTTTGCATCTTCACAAATCTTTAGAGAAAGCCGGGCCTTAAAATCCTTCAAGGATCTGGGCCTTGGAGTGTGATCAACACTTCAACATGGTTTGATAGTGTGCATTGACTTCCTTGAGCTTTGAATCAGGGCGTCTCTTAATGATTGTTTCCTCTGGGGGGAAAAAATGCTGTAAGAGAACTGCAGTCTTTCTGTTTAAAATAGGTAAAAATTAATGACAATCAGGTAATACAGATGTGTGCACCCACACAGAGACAAGTTCTTTCTCTGAACACAGAGCTTAAATTACTTGTAGCGGTATTTGAAAAACAAGTGAGACATATCTCAGACTCAGGAGATATGCTTGAAACCAGGCAAAATTGATTTTTTTTTTCATATTCACTGCCAGATATTGCACAGTTACATGGCTATATGCAGATAGAAGACAATGTGCATCTTATCTTGCCAGTGATAGATTCCACACTGGCTTTAAAGGAATAAATCATTAATTTAAATCATGGATTTTCTGTTTACAAAACAAGCATTTAAAAATATTTCACTCCCAGCTCAGCAGAAAGGAAAAAAGACCTTTTAATATATATGGGTGAATCT
Source organism: Pachycephala philippinensis (assembly GCA_013397055.1). NCBI lineage: Eukaryota > Metazoa > Chordata > Aves > Passeriformes > Pachycephala > Pachycephala philippinensis. Next base: position 1,653,688 of record VWZT01003310.1, on the reverse strand, counting down.
GATAAATGCTTCTATGCACATGTAGGCATGATTTTAGTCTGTTGGACTTTATTTGCCTGTTTTTTATTTAAATCAGTAGTAGTTTTGTCAATGGTGCATTGTAGACAAATACAGAAGATTTTAAGAGAAATTAGAAGACAAACAACATTTCTCCCTCTTTTCTCTACATGTAATGACATATTTTGAAGCTCTGGTGAGCAGGAAATGGGATTCCAGCTGGTGCCAGCTGCCACCAAGGTTCTGTACAGAAATGCTGTTCAGCACCTGCAGAGCCTTTATCCTGATTCAGGAGACCCCAAAATTATAATTATTATAGTAACAATAATTAATTGTCTCCTTATTGCTGGCTCCAAATTTTGTCAACATTATTTACAGCATCTATTGCTCCCTGATGGGAAAAACTAACGTTTTGTGATTGGGATATCCCAAAATGCCCAGGACCTGAGATGGAGGAACATTGACGTAAGTCCAGACCTTTAAAACTGACCAAATGATGAGAATAATGTAGCAATGAGGATCAAGATGGATGCTGTCCCAGAGATAGGGTGGTACAACATTACTAAACCCTAGAACAAATCCAGAGCTGTGGACTTCTGAAGATGCACTATGGGTCTGGATTGACGAAATAATGGTCAATTTGCAAAGCAGGTTTCTAGAAACAGCCAAACAGATACATGTGGCTTTGAATTCAATTCAGCCTAAAAATCTAAGGGACAGGTTAAGAATAAGATTTGATCAGATATCTTTTCTCATAAAAAAAATAAAAGAAGCTCAAATCTGAGGTCCATGGCTTGGACCTTTTTATTATTTTAATTAAAACTAATCTGTTTGCAACCTCCTACATGCTTATTTCATTGCCAGGATCTGACTGGGAACATTAGACTAAGTGAATCAGACTGCTTGGTGATTATCCAGCTGGAATATTGTATTTCTCTCTTGTTGCCATCTCTGTAGTTTAGTGGTCTTAAGATGAGGCATGTGGTCCCTCTTAGGATCCACAGAAAGGACATTTTTAGAATGAGGCAGTTGGAGGTAGGGGCAAGAAAGGAGTAGATGATACGCCTAAAATACTATTCCTCTGCAGCAGTGGTCCAAAAGAGTGCATAAAGTGAGTAATCACCATTCTAGCTAAACAAATTTCTAGCATTTGATTGATGTTCAGATTCACAGAGCTGGGAAAGACAAGTAAACAAGTCGATTCCCTGACTCATCATATGATGTCTCTGAGTATCATATAAAATGCTAATGATTAAGTTAATTTAGTAAATATAATCAAGAAGTCCACCTTTGTCTATTGCTAACAATTCCATTATTCATTAACTTTTTACCTCTCACAGTTATGAAACATTGCCCTTAGTTGTTTTTTAAAAAAAATATTAACTAGAGCAAGGGTTAAGAAGAGGCAAAGCAAAGGACCACCCATGATAAAAGGCTTTGAAGATTTCCTCCAGATGAATTCTAGCAACTAAGAAAACTTCTGACAGTTTCTAATTTAGACAGTCATTTGTGAGAAATGAAAAAACACCTGGTGAACAAAGTTAACTGGCTGAATGACTGTTCAGAAGGAAAAAACAAAACAAAACAGACAAAAAAAAGGAAAAAAAAAACCAAAAACCAACCCACAAAAATTTGCTTACCCCAGATTTTGCCTCTGTTTCAATTTAGTTGTCCAAAAGAAAGGAGAGCAGTACTTACTTCCAGGCCAGATAAACAGCACTCAAGGACCCTCTGCTGTGGCTGAGATATTCCCACTTGCTTTCCACTACATGCTTAAACACTGTTTCAGCAAATATTCTAGACAACTGAGTAATTTCTTAGACTGTTAAAAAAACCCCCAAAAACCTAAGAGCAAAAGCTATGTGAGCACAGTCAAAATAAATTAGCTTACTGATTATTCGATTAATATCATATTACTTTAATTAATTAGCATTCTTCTGTGGGAAGGAGAGACAGCCTCCCTGATTAAAAGCCTTTACCCCGCACAGAAAATGTATAGGCATGTCACTGCTCACAATCCTTTTGAATTTGGGGCCTAAGAAAATTCCTTCATTGTCTTGTAGCCCTTTGAATTAGGTTGGAAATATCCACTCGTGGGCATTTGTGGCAACACAGAGATGTCTGGACGCTACCTCAAAATCTCAGATTGCTGGAAAATACAGCCCACGTCTGTCTGAGGGATCATTTAGGTGGAAGTAGCTAGATAAAAAGAATGTTGCTGGCCATTTATATATGTGGGAGATAAATTTACACAGAGTTCACATCAACTTTATTGTTTGGATTTTTCCTTTCTCAACAGACAGATTCAAAAGGAAGTATTGTTTGGGTTGAAACGGGAGATTCAGTAAACACATCGCTCAAAATTTTCATTCTTAATGTATCAGTAACATTTCAGTTCATTACAGTGTTATTAGTCAGTCTTCATAAAAGAGCTATGCATCTTTATTAAAAATGGAAGTTCACATCATTTTATGTTCCCATAAAAATGGGTGGTGGTAGCTTTGATTAATTTCTTTACGTACAATGAACTTTACAGCAAATTGGACAGTGTAATTCAATTCCTATTTCTGTGGATTTTTTTTTTGTTGGTAGAAAATTGATATAATTCATATGTAATCGTATTGCCTTTGCAAGAGATATTTAAGAAATAATATCCTGAGGTAATGATTGCATGGCTTAATTATTAATGCCATACTTTCAGGCACGACACTGTGCACTCCTTTTATCAAGCTTGGCTTCTATCAAAAAAATATTTCCCCTATCCACAGTTTGTTACTTGCTGTAAAGGGTTTCTGAATTTTACACACACACACGTAGGTGTGCATGGAGTCAGAGTACCCGATACTGGTGTGCTCCTCTTCAGAGTAAGTTCTAATTTTGGAAAGGGTGGATGACTAAAGAATAAAAAGAAAGCCAACTCAGCAGCAGAGCAGAATTATACATACAGATTTCAAGCAAGATGGGAGGGCAAATTTGAAACTGTGTTTGTTGGAAATAGTGATTTTCTGGGTTAGGATAATTACTGAATCCCTAAGGAAGCTTAACTAGCCACAAATGGACCATGCTAGGAAATCCAAGGGGACAGTCCAGCATCACCAGGAGGTCTAGAAGATCCAGTGTTCTCTTATGCTATATGAGAGGTCTGGTCAGGTCTTTTTAATAATCAGATTATCCCAGTGTGCTGGGTAATCTTTAGAGATGTAAGGAACTGACTATTGCTGTATTTACAGTTCTGCCTTGAGGGATGGAAGAAAACTCTTCATCCGGTCAGAGACAATACAATATATCATTATTTGTGTGTTGTTTTCTGTTTAAGCCTCTGCTGGCACTGAAAGCTGGCCTCTGCTCTACTTCTTCTCTTACCTTTCACTGATCACTTCAAAACCAATGCACTGAAATGTGGGAATCTTTAAGCTGTACCAGCCATGATGCTTTGCCATTATCCCACTTTGTCTCCTTTCTGAGGCAAACCCCTCGAAACAAGCCTCCCTTGGAAAACTACGGACTATAGCTACTATTTTTACTGAAGATGAAGGCCTTACCAGCAAATTTGGTAACTTTCTGATGGTGTTAACCACCACGGCTGGACTGTTTTTGCACTTAGACCACAGAAAATCCAGTGAACACATTTACTGAAGTTCAAATCAAAGTAAGAAGTACCTATACAGAGTACCAGCAGACACACTTCATGAAATGAGTCGATGTGACAACCTCTGACTGCACAGACTCCTTTTTAATTCGATGGATATAATTTGCATGTGGAAGTCAATTCCAGGAGATCTTATCAGGACATTTCCCTTACTTACATTTTAATAATCCAGTAAAAGATTTGGGTGAAGACACAGTCACACAGTGTTCTGGCTATTGGTGGTGAACCTACAGAAAGAACAAAGCCTGTAAGAAACGCTGTCTTAACCAGACTCAAAATGCTGTTAGAATGATGATCTTAAAAGAACGCTGGTCAATCTCTGCTATCAAAACTAAATGGAGAAAAAAAAAGAATTTCAAACAGACAAATGCTAGATCATGCTCATGTTTACAGATCAGTATTGATGGCTGTAAATGAACCTGAAAATCAGTTAGAAAGTAAGATGTTCCTTGGAGGACAAATATCTTCAGTTTTATGTGTGACAGAAGTCAAGTCCTTGGGACTCCTAATTTCTAAGTAGACTTACAGGGGCAGGTTTAGGCAGAATACCTCATAGTAGAAGTAGGTGGAAGGGTTATTTCCAGCCTTCATCCCCCTAGGAGTGGCATGCTGGCTAACCACACTCAGATAAACAAGGTAGAAGGGAATGAGAATTTTAATGCCTTGGAGCTCCCAACACGCCAGTCCCATATGAGTAACTTTAATTTCTGTTGGACATTTGTGGAGCCTCTTCTCAGCAGCAATGCTCTGCAGGTCTGAATAGCACAGAGCTGAATGTAGATGCAAAGACATCTTCCATCAGTCCCTTTGTTTCACCTGGTCTTCAGCTCACAGTTATTAGGGAGCTTATTGAGCTACCTAGAAAAAACTCATGAATAAATGATATAATTCAAAGAGATGCATTTATTATATTAATAGTAGTTTATCTTATATATTTATTTCATATTCCACCTGATTGTGTTTGGAGTTTATATAAGTTTCTGTGTTCAGATATAAGCTAGTAAGTAGAAAACTATAAAATTGTGACTATGTTAGAACTACGAAATAAAGAAATATATATGCCCTCCTTCAAAGTATCACTCTGGTACATTTTGCTATTACATTCTGTTCTTCTGAGAAAGACTATAAGTAGCAAAATGCCAGGCAATACCCAGAATATCATATTTAAAGAAAACACAACCATTTCTCTTGTGCATACTGGAACTTTATAGTTTGTGGAAATCTTTTATTGTTTCAAGATAGCAGTTCCCACTTTCAGTTCAGAAGGATTTTCTTTTTTTTGCTGGCATATTATTCAAAATATTTAAAATAAGTATATTAAAAGTCTTTATCGTCCACATGAGCTCCTGACAGCTCATTTGCTCTTCCTAGAGACTTAATGATGCTTTAAAAGCAAAAATCTTTCAGCCTGAGTCCAGGGACATCTGGGGCTTGTGAACCACTTCCAAAGAGACTACAGAAGTTACGGGAGAAAAGCGAACCTGTTGTCAAGAGACTTAAATTCACTGTATATGTCCCAAACCTCTACTGAATATTTGAAGGAGGTTGAAACCCAGAACTGCTTCAGGTGTTTGAGTATAATTACGGTCTCATTCTTTTCTCGCTTACATCAGTGTAAGTTGAAAATAGTTCCCTTTAAGCCAGTAGGTGTTGCCACTCTGTGGTGCAACAACTTAGTTGCAGCATCATGCTCATACTAACAAATCAAAGATAAGGCTCCTCACACCAGATAAGACTATTAGTTCTCCACATCCTGTGTCTGCAGCTAAATATTGGCCAATGCTTGTTGTGTTAGAACATAATTGCTGTTTGTGCAATGCTTCACAGGGGAAGACTTCTTTCCAGTTTCCTGTGGTAATCCTCTTATGTCAGAGACAGAATAAATGATTAATCTTTGGTAACTGTTTTTTCCTCACATATTTCCTGACTCCTCCACTCATTATGGCGCTGAATCAGCAAGGTTCTTAAGCACACAAGCAGTCCACAGAGCTGCTGAGGTTCCTAATGTTCTGCATGTGTGAGGTCTTTCAAGAATCAGTTTCTGAGTTGCTTTTAAATCCAGTTATAAAGGTGTTAGTGGAAATGCCCATACGGCAGTACAGTGTCACCATACAATGTGGGCCATAAAAACACAGTACAATGAAAGAACATGCCAACTTTGTTCTTGATGTGTGCTATTTTGTAATGAACCAAGATCAGACAAAACATGGTTGTACTGACCATTTTACCTGTGGGTGATGCATCTCAACAAATTTGCGTTCCCTGAGATCATTCTACTAGTGACAGTGGTGGTAAAAGCCTACATACTTGAAATAACAAAAGTGCTGTATGGTCACAGCAGAGCACTGATCCTGAATTTGGCACATAACAATAACCAAAGCAACTGGCAAAAACATGATTATGCCAGTTCAGGGGGAGTTAAGTTCAGAGGACTGTTTAAGCAGTATAGTGTCTCCCTTGTGAGAACTATATAAGGGAGAGCTCTTTAAAACACAGCGCTCTGAGCGAGCTGCCTAATAAGACACAAGGCAAATAAATATGATTCACATCGAAAGAGGTACAAAACAGAGACAGATGAACTGGGAAAACCAGGTAGGACATTAGAAGAAATCTTTAACTTGTACACAATGGACTGCTTCAGTTCACTAGGAGAAAAAAAAAAGAGCATCTGTGGGAACTTCTTTGTTATTAGCACTGTTTCAGAAGCCATTTTCAGAGTCCAGCTGTAAATTGGATATAAGCACTTGCCAAATGCAAGGGGAGTGGTTTTCACTTTGGTCTTTGTGTTTATTGTTTCTGCACTGGCAACAGAATTGAATTCATAGCGGCAGCAAAACAAAGACAGCTCTGAGTTATACTGTAATTCACTGCTGGAGATTTATTAATATTATTTTCCTGTAAAACCCAGCATTTTTCGCTTTACTACTTGTAACCTGTAAGTGGCATAAAACTGTGTACCTAGCAGGATTTCCTATTGCAGTGAGTGCCAAACACCAGTGTAAGAGCTGCATTACATGCACATGTGGTTATGGACTATGCATAAATTGTGCCTTTATATTTAACTTGTCTAATCAGCTCACCATATCAAAACTTAATAAGTAGCTGCTTCTCATTTAAAGGTCTAGTAAAACTACAATTACTATGGCTGTAGGATGCCTTGTTTCGAAAAGAGCATTAAATAGTTTTATAGATATGGTTAGAAGCTCTTGTGTAGTTGTTTTTATGAAAGTGAATGAGTTCATTAATAATGGGAGTCAGAGACAGAAATACAGGTTGGGAGTTGGTGAAGTATCCTGCCTTTGCATCCCTTCCCCACAGGTTATCCTTAAAATGTAAGTCACTTCTGCCTCCATGCTGATGGCCAGGCATGGCTAGACCCCGATAACACACCCAGAGGTGATTCTTTGTAAGCCACCCCTCCTCTCAGGGGTAGCACTAAAGGGCCTGATTATCATTTCTACCTGTTTTTCCACCAGGAAAAAATGAATTGTTTCCAGTGCAGTTACTCTGGATTTAATTCAAAACCATGACCTGAAGCCTCTTTCACGCAGTGAGAGTATATTAAGAAAAAAAAAGTGTCTTATTATACTCATGAGTGTATGAGAGTAGTGAGAGATGCATCACACCCTCTGTGCTGAGGGATTGGTGTTGCTCTTCAGCCATGGAAACTGCAAGCAAGGCACGTGATTTGGCAATGAGCTTATCGGGGGACATGGAGCAGGGGTTCTCACTGCTCCACCATACAGCTGTCTCCAAAGGCACCTGGGATCTTCCCATCAACTTCAGTGGATTCTGGTCCCGATCCCAGGGAAACCAGTCTTTCTTTTCTTTCCCTAAAATTTGGCAAATGGGTACCCTACCTAATTGAGATTCAAGCTTCCATGTCACCTCCTCTTCCAGAAACCAGAAAATCCTGCTGGGAACCTGAAGCCAACACAGAGCCCAGAGCAGAAAACTTCTTTCCTATAGAGTGCACCAAAAGGAAAACATCATTTTAGATGCTGGCACCCTAAGTTACATTTCTCTCTATCTCTACAAACACTGTTGGCCAAATCTGTACTTTTTTCTAAAATGTATTTTCTGAAAAAGGAAATCTCAGATTTACTGTAAATGCAGACGAGGGAGGCAAGAGCAGATGGGCAATGTTTAAGTTACAAACCTAAGGGAAGATTTTTCATACAAAACTCTTCAACTGCAGCTCTTAAAATAAAGAAAGATTTTCTGTTTTCCACAGTGACTCACTAAACCTTTATTTAGACAGTTGGTAAGAACACCACATCACATAATTCACTGTTTCTTTTTTTTTTAACTTTCTCCCCCCCTTTTTGCTCAGCTGCAGTTTTAGAATGATGATTTTTTTTTCCTTTTAAAAGGAGGCAGGAATCTACAAGAAGAAATTTTGCCTTTTACTTTTTGTTGGCAATCTAAATGTAGTTTGGAGTGGCTAATACTCCTCTTCAGACCCACAGCACAGCACCCTCTGGTGCGCATATTAAACGGGAGGATTAAAATCGTTACAAGGGTTTTGTTCATTTTGTGGTAGACATTTTTCGGACATGAGTTTTCATAGTTATTCGGAAATTCAAAACCAAAAAGCAGAACCCAAAACATAATGATTTGGAATAAAGAGTTCATCTTACCCTTTAAGCAAGTCTCCTACTGTGCTGATTGCAGGAGGTCTAACTATTTGTGGGGTTGGACAACTTGTTTTCCACGCAACTGGCTCATGACACTTATTTGTCTTCAGAAGGGCTGCAAGTTACATATTTGCTGCTGTTTGCTCTCAACCAACCTGCAGCTGGGTGACCATGAACACCCTTGTTTACCACCAAAGCCAAAGGCAACTGAAAATACTCAAATTTTGGGAGCAGTGCTTAAAACCAACAGTGGAACTTCATGCAGGGCTGTGGAGGCTTCTCCCAGCACATGGATATGGACCTCATGGGATTTTGCCAACTGACTGCTGCTAGCCTGATTCCAGGAGATTTTGAGCTCCCCAGTTCATTTCCTGAGAAATGAATTAAGGGCGTAAACACTTCACCACATACAGCAAGCAGACATAAAATTATACAAGTTTCCCTGTGTCAGATGAAGTCCTGTTAAATCAGGTTCCTATAAAGTCTCATCTAACAGTTCCTGGACCTCCAAATTTCTGTCGTAGGTGCTACTCCTGGAAGCTGCTACCTCCAGCCACTTTCCTTTCTAGAGTATGCAATAATGTTGTGAGGATCTACATGCTGAAAAGAAGCTTATGTTAACCATTAGCTAGAAATGAAGATGACTCAGAAAAACAGAGTTCCAAGTTGCTTACACTATATCTGCGTAAGAAAAACTTCCATTGTTCCTTGCAATGGAAATAATTCTAGCTAAAATTCAATGTATATATTTTTTTTTTTCTTCTCAGAGATGCTGCACTGGCCCCCGTGGGTCTCTTTTCTCAATTGCTCTTTTCTGCTCTTTTACATTCAAAGGCAAGTTCTGCCATAGACAGTGGAGTTCAGCAAATGAAGAGCTGTGCACGAATATCTAAGGAGCTAATATGACCTTTGGTCATCTGATGATTTGGTACATTGCCTGTGAGGCAACTGGAGGGAGTAGCTCTGATGGGCACCACAGAGGCCTAGTGAGGCAGTGGCAATATAGAGAAAATATATAAAATTTAAACGGGGAGAATAGTTCAAAAAATAGCTTTACCTGAAGAAATACCAGCCTGATAGAGAGGTTTGGTAACATGTGAATAATGTTTAAAAAAAAGGACAGAAAAAAGGGGCGATCTTTTACTAGGAAAATACTACAGTTTCACTGGGGCCTATCCAAAAAAGCTGATAACCTTTCCCAGAAGCTTGATGGTCTCCCTCTTCCTGGTGAAAAGCCATGTTGATTTGAAGAAATCATCAAATAAAAAAGGTTCAGTTTCTGAGGAGAACATGAATATTTGTGGTACTGACATCTGTGGTGGCCTTTCAATTTACTAGACCAAAAGCAAAGAACTGGAGGAATTGGACCAGTCTAGTGGTTGAGAGTCTTTATGGCTTCCAAACCACACAAGAACTCATTTGTGCTGTTTGCATCAATTTATTACTTAGGGTGGCTCCAAGAAAAAAATTCTGCCTTTTTCTTAGAAGAAGCACATCCAAGATATAATGCTTTTACAAACTATTGCAAATCATGTCTTCTGTTTGCGTTTCCCAAGATGCTCCAGTGTCATCCTCAGCATTTCAGAGAAGAGGTGTGTAAGGACTACAGAAAAGAGGCCTTGACAGAAAGTCACATTGGCCTGAAGGGTGGACAAGCAGCAGAGTGGGAAATCAGAATCCCTTTGGTCTGCTGGTGTCTAAATCCCCCCCATGTCTGGGTGCCTCTGCTGTGCTGCTGATCTCTTTTCCATACCATATTAAAAAAAAATAAAAGTGCTTCTGTGGATTGCCCATGAATGCCATGGTTTCCGTGTGTGCAAAATAATAATCCATTTTACTTTCTAAGAATCCTTCTCTTTGAAGATGACCTGCTCAGAACTGATGAAAGATGATGGATTTTCTTCCTCTGGCATATGGATGGTTTCTCCTTAAATTTCAGCTCTCTTTGGCACGGCTCTCTCTATTTCAGTCATCCCTGCTGCCCACACTCATTCACCATTTCCCCCGCCCTTTGTGGACATCTTCATGGAGAAAATCTGAAGAGAGATAGCTGAGACCGGTGCTGAGTTAGGAAACATTTAATCTTCATGTAGCTGAAAAGCAAATGAGCAGCCATTTCTCATGGTTAATTAATAGCACATGCTTTGCGAGGTGAAGTGCATCTTAGAGGCTGGACTCTCCTCTGGCTTTAGAGCAGTGTGACTCCACGGGGCTCCTGTGGAGCTGCTTCAGTTTTTTCGCAGGGAAAATAGATTCACGTCCAGTGAATAGAAATTGATGTTCACATAAGGTGGTCCAGCTGACCATGCTGTTTTCATTCAAAGTACCTAAATGCTGAGTTCCCAAAAACAGTGCCCGAAAATGTGGAAGTGGGTTTGGTAAGTGCTTCTGGAGAAATTGGAACAAACCCAACATTTCCTTAAGAATATTTAGTCTTGTTCTCAGCACTGTGGGAGGTTTGGGCTGCTGCTTTGCACATTTTTTAAGTGCCTTTCCCTTTGAGACACCTAGGGCAAAGGCCTCAGGCACTTGATGTTATCTGTTTTCATAAGAAGAGATTTTTCCATACCACATTAAAAAAAAGTGCTTCTGTGGATTGCCAGTGAATTCTACGGACTCCGTGTGTGCAAAACTCCCACCGCCATCACCAAAGAGCTGCACATGGAAAAAGAGTAGCCATGTAATAGGTTCATGAACAGAGTAAGTCGGGAATGACCCATAATGATAAGATACACAGCCCTGCCAGGTCTGGTGGGCAGGACGAGAACCTGGATAAAACAAATGGTGTAGTCAAAAGAATCTAAAGTCTTAGCTACAAAACTGAAGAGACCACAATATGTATTTTAATTCTCTTGGGGGTAATTTTGGTATAAGTATACTGAAATACATAAATTTTTTTCCCTCTCCCTAAAGTGTTGCAAAAACAGCATTTGCAATCAATTTGCCAATCCTTGAGAAGATGCCAAGAAAGGGCTAAAGGGTCAAAGATGACATCTTGATACTGAGAGGTAAAAGCCGTCCAGTAGCTGAAGCTGCTTAGGGCAAAGCAATTTTCCAGGGTGTAAGGGGGTAACATTGTGTGGGTAACAGGACTGAGAACATTTTCACCCTCTTGCATCACCCCACAGAGCTCTGACCTGCCCTCGCAGATGAGGAGGCTGCTATGCCTGAGCTGATGAGAGCTCAGGGCAGCATCTGACTCCCTCCTGACTTTGGGCTCCACATTCACCATCTTCCACATATGAGAGGACTTTTGGGCTGGCAGCACAAGGACTGTCCCAGGAATGCCCGGAGTGTCACTGTGCCTGCCTCCCTGTGGCACCTCTTCGTTTTCCCTGTGGAGATCTCCAGTCTGGTGAAAAGTGCAGCAGCAATCTCTGCTCATTTGCTTGTGCTCATCCTGCTGATGCTGCAGTCCACATATTGACTTGTCTGGGAGCCTCAGCTTCCAGCCGTTCTAGGTCACTCTCGTCCCCATCTCCTAACCCACATTTTCTGTTTGCGTGTGTCGGTGGTTGAGCATCTGTCTGCATGGCACACCACGGAAGCCTGGATGTCTTCAGAGCAGGCAGTTGCATTCGCAGAAGCTGGATAGAAGTCAGATGCTAAAAAAAAAATCTGTGGAAATCTTAGAGATTCTTGGCTTTAAAGGCATTTAAAAAAGAAAGAAACCAACAAGCCCCCCCCCCCCACCTTTAAGGAGGTTCTTGGCAGAGTGTTATAAGCAAAGAAAACCAGTTTGCCCGTGGGATATTTGACTCTCCTCTAAGATCTGCTTGCTTCTGTGCAGGTGGTACCAGCTGATGCAGAGAAAGGAGTGATAATGTCTCGGGAAATATTCCAGACTTTTCCATTGAGTGAAGAGGTTGAGGTAGAAACACTGAGCAGTACCACACCAAAACCAAGCCAAAACAATACAAAATCAGTGAAATAAAGAAAGAAAAGAAAGTAATTCTGCTGGGACAATATAATCTGTTTTACAATTGACCCTCTTTACTGTCCAGCTGATTTCATGTTTTCATCCCTTTATTTGGACATTTAATCAGTTTCTCTCGGTGTTTATCTGTGTGCTAAGTTGCAATGGTTTTATCTGAGTGTGAACTGATTTCATTAAATCACTGCAAGCTGGATACTTTTACTGTATTTTGTACCACTTTTATTTCTGTTTACTCTAAATTAATTAGCACCGGTGTCAGGCTGGAGCAAAGCACATCATTCTTCAGCACAGTAAGTGTCCATTGGTTTAACTCAATCAGTACAAGTTCCAATTTAAGAGCAGCCAGAGTGGGCCAGACCAAAATCCACTGCTACCCTAATGATCAAAATATTCCAAAGCAGTACTTTAGGATGGGCACAGTGAGAGCACAAGCACGTGTCATACCCTTTCCCCTGTATTTATGAATCAGGAGCTTAATCTCTTTTTGCTTGTGGACACTCTATTTTGATAGGACTTTTGGACTTGTTTTTCCATTTTTTTTTCCAAGGCAGTGTTCATCTCAACACTTATCCAGCCAATTAGGCATCTGGCAAAGGGGGTTTTCTCACCCTGCACCTATGTATGTGTGTTGAAAGTTTTCTTAAGGAAAAAACCCCTCTTGCTCCCATATCTCTAATGTGCTTGGGATCCACTCTTTCCAGCTGTTAGCATCAGGTGGCCCCACCTTCTCCTTGGGAAAATGCAATTCAAAGAACAAAATGTGGTTTTTTGATATTTTTCCAAGCTTCTGCTAAATCAAATATTTAGTGTCTCTAGAGCAGATTAAAGCCTCCCTCATTTAATAAACAATGTTTAATACTGCCCTGACTTCTCAGCTAGTACCTTTCAGGCAAGACAATAAAACTCCCACACAGGCATCTGGCACTACATGTGTTTGTACACAAAAATGAAGAAGCAGCACACAACTGTGTGTGGATGAAGGCTCAGCTTTCCTCCACCAACCAGCCTGAGACCCTTCCAGGATTTTGTTTCAGTTGTCTCACTTTCCTAGAAGCAACATTTTCTGCCTTTGCTGGCAGGTTTGGGAACCTGATCTCACTTATGTGGTTAAAAGCTGCAAGTAGCATTTCCCACCAGGGAAGGTGGCTTCTCTGAGCCCATCCTGGGTAACCCAGGGCTTGTAGCTCTTTGCTTCTGATCTTCTCACTGCACAGCTATCAGAAAGCACCCTTTTCTTTTCCCCATCCTTGCTGAAGGAGCACAAAGGCTGCTTTTGTCCAGAGAGTGGCTTGCACCACCTCTGGGGAGATGGTCCCCTGATGTTGGCTGAGGTTAAGGCAGCATCACCACAGCAGCACGGTAAGGTGGAAAAAAATCACCTCTCTTAAATCCTGAGCCTTGTCTGCCTCTGAACATGGGACTTTTTGTCTCCATGGGGCAAGAGGGGGATTGGGAGGGAGGAGCAAGGAGGACGAGGGCTGCAGGCAGCCGCTAGTTGCTGTTGCGCATCATGTAAGATAACACGAGTGGGAGCTTCCCTTCCTGCTCACAAACAGGCAACACTTCACCTCTGTTGTGCCAAGAGGTTTTCATTTTACTATGCAGTGGCATAAACTTTCAAAATCTTAATGTATTATGTCAGAAAAATGAGCTCTGTTTCATACTTCCAGCATCTGGTGGTAGTGAGGAAGAGAGGCGGAGAGCAGAGGAGCAGAAGGATGTTATTAGCAGCAGCTCTGCTGTGGAAAAAACACCTGGACCTTTTTGCCCCTGCAAGAGCAATTGAATGCAGTGCCTATGTCACTTGTTAGGGACTATCACCTTGCCAGTGGCACTGCAGGGATGGGCCTGGTGGACCAGATCTAATGAGGAAAACGATGCTGCAGGGGCTGCAGGGAAGGCTCAGGGCTCCACACATCCCTCATGGTGCTGGGAGTCCAGCTGGGCAAAAAAAGCAGCCCCAGAGGGCTTGGCAAGTGTGAACCATTGGTCTTGCTTGGGCTATACCCAGCTGCTGCGCTGGTGGGCACCAGCATTGCCCCAGCTTCAGAGGGAGCAGCCCTGCCACATCACAGTGCTCATGTGCCCAGAGAGCACTGTGACACAGCTGCCTCCTGCCTTATTTAATTTCTTCTTAGTATTATTTTTTTCCAAGTAACACTTTGTCCCCCCCCCAGCCCACTTGCAGCTCATAGGAAGAAGAGTGGAAGATTTCCACGAAAATCTCAATAGCTTCAGCTGTTTATCCAACAACAGGATATGGATTCCAAACCTGCACTACATATATATATAGAGAGAGAGAGAGAGCGAGCGAGAGGAGTGACATAACTGTGAAAGGAAAAGCAGTTTACTCTCTGCTTTTTATTATATGTATTCTCAGCAGGCAATAGAAATGTATTCACCCACTACAGGGACCAGAAAACAATATATTTCTACTCTTATCAGACTCAGGCATTGACTCAGGGAGGGGCCCCAGGGTTACCCGTCCCAGAGCAGCCTTCTCCTTAGAATTCAGATTTAGCACAAACAATTGATATATGAACACAGGTTTTGATGCAGGTTACTATTCCTGGTCTTTTAAAATACCTTTCACTCACGGTCTCAGGCTCTTAAATGAGAAACCTTGCCCTGTGGTCTGCCACCAGCCCATGGGTTGTTATGGGGGTTTGCCTTTGTTTTTGTGTAGCAGCAGGACATATGCCCAAGGAGGCTCTTGTGCTTGGATACCTCTTGTCTTTTGGAAGGAGGCTAGGTCTCCTTATCGTTTGAAGAGGTGCTGTCCACCCTTTGGGTTGACTCAGCCTCATGGCAATACCTATGGTTGCTTTGTGAAAGCTGCGCCATTGCAAGGCCTCTTTACAACGGGGCTTGTTAAACCTCTGGGCTTGACTTTTAGAGAGTGGCAGGGAAAATGGCCTGGCACCCCAGGCTGCCATCCACAGGCTGTGGACGTGGGTGTACTTTGAGGAAGGCACGGGGGTGGCAGCCTAGCTCCAGTCACTGGCCGAAGCAGGTAACTGGACACATCGGGCCTGACCTCTGGACATGTGCCCTTGAGGGCAGACACGAACTCAGGGCACCAAAGATGAGCACTGCAAAGGAGGGCACCAAGCCCCCAGCGCAGGCACTTGCGCCCCAGGAGGAGCTCAGGCCCTGAGCACGTTTCCCTCTGCTGCTGGGGACACCTGCCCTGAGAAAGCCTGTGGCCTCCTGGTGCCCATCCATCTGCACAGGACATCACAGGAAGTGTGGTTTTGGAGATCAGAACATTTGTCGGAATGGTTTCCTATCACCGCCTTGCAACCTTGCCATAAAGCTGCGATCACACCTTCAAACAACCCCTTGTTCATGGAACGTATTTCAAAGACTGGCAGATCTGGCTGGCAGAATGGGGTCCCATATATGAATTAAAGTCTTTACTTTTTTCTTCCAGAAGTTTTCAAGAGTGCTAGTGACAGAAGAGGAAGGGAGGGAGGCAAATTAAAAACTTTTTATACATTAGGAAGGTAAATGAAGCAAGTGAATGCAAAGACAAAGAGATGAAAGTCATATTTTATGGTAAGCATCATGCAAGAGCTTCTTATTGGTGATGGGTGCACAAAATAAGACACCAGAAGCCAATGAAAGAAATGGTTGTTAATACTCTGTCTAGAAATGATAGTTAGTACTGTGACTTTCTTTTTTTCCCCCACTGATTAAATAATTTATATCAGAATACTTTTGTAATTTGAGTCTGTCAGATGGGAGCTCTTTTATATATAAATATATTTTTTTCCTTCCTGCTTTCTAATTAGCAAGGTACAAAACAGAACAGTAATGTATTACACAAGCGGAGAAGTGACATTGTCTGGAGAGCCTGGCTGTGTCCCGATTCCCAACAAGGAGTGCTGCGATACCGTGCTCGGGAAGCCCTCCTTTCAGCAGCTAAAGAGTTAAAGAGACAGATCAAAGTGAAAAAAAGGGAAAATATTCCTTTCAGGATTTGAAACACTGTTGCCACCATGGAGAAGAGTAGTAGAAAATTAATAAGGTGCTGTTGGAGCAGATGCATGACCTGCAGTATAGTACAGAGGGCAAGAGTTCAAATATAAATAAATATGTATGGCTGTGCTATGTCTTATTAGATAAGAGTGCTGTCTCGTAAGCAGTTTAGGTGCAGCGAAGTGGCATCTGTAGTACTTGTGAGACAAGGAGCTGTACCATAAACAAGCCTTCTGATTAAGCCTGGGATTTTCTAAGAGGCCAGCAAGAGCCAGGAGGGAGATTCACCGCTCCAGCTCTCCGGGATCAAGGTATCAGGCGTGGCGGGGGAGAGGGGCTGAGTCTCCTGCAATGATCCTGGCAGGATTGTCATCATTTGGGAGGCAGGACCACTGGGTTCAGCATCCCAAAAGACTCCCCAGGAATAAAACTCCCATCTGTTTTAAAGGAAAAGTTAAAGCACCATCCTGCGAGGTGTACAGCAGACAGTAACTCTCCTCAACTTCCATTTTTGCAGATCAAAACTTCAGGAGTCATCCTCTTACACAGCATATAGATCTGGGGATGCATTTCAGAGTTTGTTTGTACATCCCAAAGCCAGTTAGTGCTTGGGCCAGGGGACAGTGATGGCAACTGATGCAGACCCCAGCCTTCCCTGAGAAAAACTTGAGAATCCTTTGTGTTCACACCTACTACAAATAAATCTAACAGAAATCATCTCACATCAATTTCTCAGCCATAGGCTAATTTGAAAGTTATATATAAAAGTATATGGATTTTATCACTATCAGATCCTCATGATGAACTCTGTAGAGTTTTTTTCTGCCTCGTGGAATTACTTGGAAAAACAAAGCAAGCAGCATTTAAGACTGAACTGAGCTGATTACAAGCAGTCTTAAGATAAAAAAAATTGACACAGACAAAATAGAGATTATCATTCTTTATCAGTCACAAATAAACTTCACCTCAGGTTTTCCACTTGAGTTGAGTTTCCCCTCTATTTTTCAGCAAAATATTTCTCAAATAATTCCAATGACCCAAAACAAGCATTTTTCACAAGATGAATTTCTGTGCTGCAGAAGTTCATTCATCCCAAGGCAGACTCTGGGAAAGACATGGGCAAGGCTTGTCAGGTAATGTGGAAACAAATGTAGGCAAAAGATGGAATTGGCTCCGTGCAAGTTTCACCCCTCCCCAATGCACCTCCCTTCTTTACTTTTATAGAGGGGGATTAGTGACATGGATAAGCCACAGGAGTAAAGCTCGCGTGGTTTGTACATGTCACCAGAACCCCTACAGAAAAATGCAGCTTTATAATATGTACAATTTCGGTTTAGTTTATTATTTATAATACCTGGGTACCAACAAAAAAGCTCAGACACTAATGCAAAGTTTTTAATTTCTTAGTGCGTTGACATCACTTACTGTCTTTCTCAATGTATTTTTATTTGTTTGATCTTCTATAAATTTTTCTCTTTGTTCTTCAGATGGAATAGCAAATCTAGTTCATTCTGAAGACACTCTGCTGCTATAAAGTAACTGAAAAACCTTTAAAAATTTAGAGTTTTAAGTGTGATATCATGTCCCATAAGAATATTTGTATCATTACAGGACACAGTATCACCTAGTTCTGTGGAAATATGAAATTCCACGAATTTGTAAGATTATCTATTTCAGCCGTCTGTGTTATTTTAATGCAGACAATTTATTAGAGTCAAGGAACTAAACATTTTATTCCTGCTCTGTTTCAGTGTGATTTTGGCTACACCAACATTTGCAAACCTTTCTTTCTTTCTAACACCTTCATGTCGCGGCACGGCAGCTGAAGCTTTTAGTGCAGGTTTCTGCTGGTGGATTCAGATTTCCAAGGCTGTGGCACTTGCTGACTGCCTGTCCTACTTTCATCTTACCTTGCCTATGGCTGAGCCCATTAATATTTTGAAGTGAAGCTGGAAAGTATCTCTTTCCATCGACTTGTGATCACACCAGGTTTTCAGCTGTCTAGGAAAAGAAAACGGACAATGGTGGCTGATGGTAGGTAAAAGTTTGAGGATTTGGGTAGGGAAATTTGGCAGGGCCAGGGAGCAGCAGGTCCTGAGCAGAAGGAAATGCTTTGGGCAGAAGAGGGCTAGTGAGCATCAGGGTAGAGGGAGGAAAGGCACAGGAGGCAAGGTTTACTGGAGGTCCAGTTTTTCATCCAGCATGTGGCCACAGAGGACATCCTGACAGTGTCTTTGACTTGGATCCCACCTGGGATCAGGAAAATATGCTCAGGAGCATTGTTCGCCCTTGCTACATTTGCCTGGCACCCCCTCCACTGCCTTCTCAGCAGGGCCTTTTGCCACCCCTGCCACACAGCCCCTCAGCCTCTTCCTTTACCAGAGAGCCCTCCAGACCACCACTTTTACCTCCTCTAGACACAGCATCCCACTAGTCTATATTCTTACATTATTACGTGTTTTCTTCCTCCCTACACACACACACACACAAGGAGAGAGTTAAAAGAAATCAATGAAGAATCAGTGGCCAGTGGAATGATGGATAATAAAAGGAAACTCTAAAAAGAGCAATAAAAACTGTGAACAGTTGTGGGACCAGTGCTAGAGACAGCTCACAGCATTGCACGGTTTAACAAAGAAAGATCAGAAGTGTTGACTAGACACTTTTGTTCTGAATTTCCAATGAAGCTGGAGGGTGTATCTATCCCGTCTGACGTTTCTGTGGGAGCAGAACGTTTATCTCTGCAACAAAGGAAGATCTGAGGCAGCACCTGCTAAAATTAAGCTTTCCCAAAAACAGCTCTATTAATTTGCACTCTGGAGTTTTAAAGCAAGTGGCTAAGGAACTTTCTGAAACACCCTCATTAATAATTCACAGATGTCGGGAGAATGAGTTAATTTTGGAGCCTGAAGGTCAGCAAACACTGCTCTAAAGGGAAAAAAAACCTGCTAGAAAGAAGAGAAAAAAGAAAGTAATAGAGAGAAGTAGAGAACCAGCAAGGCTGACAGTTCCAGATACATCCTGAAAACAAATTTTTAGGGCAACTGTAATGAAAGATTTAGAGTCTAAGTATATATGCATGTATTCACATGAAACAAAGGCTAGCCATGAAAAGTACACAGTGGTAGTTCAAGTACTTCCCTGATGTTTAGGATGTGAGGTTTCATAAACTCAAATTATTTGCCCAGGCGCCCGAAGGAGAGTTTGGTGCCTGTGTGTTGCTCACAGTGGGAGGCTGATTTGGGGATGTCACTGTCCCAGGTGTCCCACATCCCCAGGGAGGACACAGTGGTGTGGTCCCACAGGGCCATGCTGCACAAGGCACCCATGGGAACACCTTGGGTGGCCCCTCCAGGCCTTGCCCAGGTGTTTGAAGTGAGGCTGAGGACATATTTGAGGTCAAGAAGCTCGCCTTTGGACCAGAGGGGCAAAACCTTGAGCTGCATCTCTATGGCTTCAGCAACCCAAATGGCTGCTGCCAGGTAGGGGTCTAAAATCCCTACTTTTGTTTTAGAGGATCCATTTTCTTGCAAATCTAAACGGCATTTTTATTATTATTTCCAGTTGTTACATGATTCTTATTATAGTTCAGCACTGACGTCAGCAATAAACAATAATAGGATTGTGAACTATTGCTCTTTCTAATAAAATTATGTTTCTTCTCTGTATTATAAATCTAATAGCTATTACATCAGTACCCATAAATATATATCATTGCTTACCTTTTTAATATATACAGGGCATTGCATGCCCCAACAGAAAATAATCAGATTTTTTTTTTTTATAAGTTAGCCACAGCCATTATTAGATCATGAATGCCTAATAAGTAGAAGATATAATTAATGGACAGTTTTCATATCATTTTCTCCTTTTGAAGAGGGAGAAAGAGGTGGCTTTTACCTGCTTTTCTTTTCCATCTAGATCTGCAGCCTCTATCCTTCCCTCTGTGTTTCTCCACACTTTTCTTTATAATTTTTTTCCCTTTCTTGCTTGGGGCTAAATGCTGGTAAAAGAGCACTGCACAAAGGCAGTGCAATTTCTCCGGTGCAGTGCCATCAAAATCCCTCTCCTCCCTGAGAAAGAGCCAAGAAATAGCCTTTTCCTCCACTGTTTGATGCTAGTGCACATACTTGCTGTCCCTGTGGCTGGGCATCTGGACTCCGTTCCTTGCCCTCCATGGGGAATGCCCCTTTTGCTGTTCCCCATTTTTTGGTGATACCTGCTTTGGCCATGCCCTCCCAGATGGCCAAACCTCCTGATGCTCTTCCTCAGTCCCTGGGGTGTGAGTGCCCGGAGGCTTGTGACAGAGGCTCACGTCCCAGGCAGGGTGAGCACCCCAGCCACTCCCCAAAACCTGCATCCCAGCACCCCTCTGTGAGCCCCTGGAGCCTTTCTGGAGAGGACGTGCCTGGCAGCACCCCGGGGCAGCCCACGACATGGACACGGCTGTGATCTATGGAAGCGCGTGCAAGATCTGTATAAATAAGGCAGATTCCCCCTCCTTCCACCCCCCTCCTTCTCCTCCTCCTGCTCCTCCTCCTCCTCCTCTCCTCTCTCTCAGCGCTGATTAATGTGTTGAATGAAACCTTTAAATGTTTGATTTCAAAGCAGAGGGATTTTTTTCCCCCCTTCTTTCCGCCTATCTGTGAAGAAGAAAAAAAATCCGCGATCATGTGGGAAATGTTGATTTTAATGGAAAAATTGCATTGTGCTGACTTTCATGGAGTAGAAAATCCACAGAGTGAGACTTCAGGCTTGGCACCTGCTCCAGAACCTTCCTGATGAAGCAAAGGTTGTCTTCATTAAGAGCATTAATATTCATGCAGCATGGTAATTTTGACACAGAAAAGGTCTCTGTAACCTTTTCTTGTGTGAGAATTTTTTACTTCTCAAGGAAATTACAGTCCAGCAATGACTTAATTAATGCTGGGTTTCTTCAGCGGATTTTGAAGAGCTGTCAGTTTGGGCTTGCGGTAGCTGTCAAGCAGGGAGAGGGCTCTGGCTAGGTGGATTGAAGGGAAGGAGGGAAGACACCCGAGCACCCAGAGCAGATCCTTGTGGCTGGGGTGGAGTAATGGGGGGAGGTTGGGGGGCACACACACATCCCACATTAGTTTTAATTTACCAACCTGCTTTCCCCACTGCTGGGTCATTTATTATTGGTTTAAAGGACTCAACTGGAATTAGTCCTTCATTTCTTACTCAGCTTATTTGTTATTTGTATTGTTATTACTACTATTTTATAAAATTCATTTTGCTCCCCTCTTCCTCTAGCAGCACTTGTGGAAGTTCTCGGCCCCCTTTGGATGTTGCACAGCTGCTGTTGCAAGTGCAGGGAAGAAAGAGAGAAGCCTCCCTCTGCTTTTAACAAAATATTTATATATGTGCATATACATACGTAATCAGATAAAAATACTCCAAAGAAATGAGATGTGCTGCCAAAGAGGAGCAGCGGCAAGCGGTATTTTTTTTTTAAATCAAAGTTTACATTCTTCTCCAGTGATGTCAGTCATGTTTGCAGACAGGGCATTTCGCACAGCGGAGAAGGAGGGAGCTTCTGCTTTATCCTTCTTTTCCTACGTTTGAATTTTTTGGGTTCATTTTCAAGACATTCTTTTAGGATCTCTCTTTTCCTGCTGCTGTTTTGTTTTTGTTTCTCCAGGTCGCTCTGATGTGTCCTGTCAGCTTTCCCAGATCCAGGACTGCTCTCAGTGCAGTACTTTTCTGTCTCAGTCCCCTCTGCTTTTCCTGCTCTGCCACAGCACAGGGCACCACCAGGGAGCTGCACCACAGCCTCCTCCCTCCCGCTGGAGAAATGAAGGGGACTTCAGCAGCAAGACCTTGAAGGCAAATGCAACTCAACACTCCAGCTGCAAATTCCACTCCACCCTCAAAGGGCTTTGAGAAGAAATTGAAGCTTTGCTTCTCTACCAACAACAGTCAAAATAATCCTCCTTTCTTTGGTAGCAGTATTCAAAGTATGTTTCTTTCACCTGGAAATTCATGGTCCTAAGGCAAGCCTCTCTTAGATTTCAAAATCTGGATGTCTAAAGACCCTCCCTCCCAGTGCCAGGAAATGCAAGGGATTTTTGATTATTCTCTAGTCTAAATAAGGCAGCAGTGTTACGCCAGCACTTTGTTTAAAGGTGATGCAGAAGGCTAAATTGAACATTTAAAAAACGTCCTTCAGGTATGAGCATTTTGAATATTTTAAGAAGGGAGACTGCATATGACATTCATTTCAGCCAGCTGTAGCCCTTTATGATTTCTTGTGTTGTCAGAAGTGAAATCCAGAAATGAAATCCCAATAATGTGCTGGTCCAAATTTCTGTTTCACATATTGGCACCTTGCAACCCAAAACATGCTGCAAAGTAACTGAAACCAAGGCGAATGGCACAATGATGTGCTGAATGACATAAATAACAAAACTGAAGGACATTCCACTGAAAAACATACATTATACTATAAGTGCATGTGGATAAATACACAGATACTTTAAAATAACTTGCACATTCTCCTCCATTCATTTTACCTCTTTTTTAGCCATTGTTCATTTACTGTGGACAGTCCTGGCATGCAGGACTAACTGGGCTCCAAACCAGAGGAAATTGATACCTGAAAAAAAACCCAAAGAAGGTGATCAAGAAAAGGAAGACTCTATGTGTTCTGTGGCCACCTAGACATATAAAATCTCTAAAGAGGTCTTCACCACCCCTCAACAGTTTACAGAGGACCACAAAAATGAAGAAGACCAAGAGTCAACACATCAAATTCTTCATACAAAGCCCCACTACACCACACACTCTGGGGTTTATCTCAGACACCCATTTCAGGACACCTTTTCAAAACAAATTTATTTAAGAGAGCAATATATAACTGGTGAAATATAACTGGTTTGGGCAAAAAATGGAGAGCTTTTTATAAGCTGGGTAAGGTGATAAGATGGTCCATAGAGTAGAGAGAATATCAGAGTGCCAGTCAGGCTTTGGTCTCTTTCTAGGTTTTGGCCTCTTTCTAGGTTTGCTTTCATCAGGCACCATGTCCCTCCTCCCTGCCTGCCTGGTGCTGTCTGGCAGCACTCAGCTGCCTTACCTGGGGTGATCCACTTGCTTCAGGGGTTACACTTACTTATTCTCTCTGTTGGCTCACCGTTTAATGTACTAATAACTCATATGTTCTGCCAACTACTAATCAGCATTTTTCCTAAGGATGATCTCACAGCACTGGAGTCCAAGTGAAGAGATGGCAGCAGCCAAGGGGACTAGGATCAACAGCTGAAAATGTCTCAAATGAGAAACATATCTAGTCCCATTCACACACAGACTGAGACTGCTTCCAATTTCTGATTCCTGGCCAAAAGCCACGCACCTCCAGAAGGACCATTTTTTTGCCGAAGAGCAGTAGTATTTTGCAGAATGTGGTTTCAGTAATAAAGCATTTGATCCAGTGCAACATCCAGTTCCACTTCACAAACCTCTCCAACTTGCCTTTCCCATGCTAGAGAAAAGAGACGAGAACATTTTCCTGATCAAAATATGATCTCTTTTCAGGAACCAAAGCTATGCTAGAGTAAAATGTGGATTTATTTATGCACACAGGCTAGAAGGATTGCCACAAAGGGAATTTTCTAGTCCAGGGGACAAATAATAGGAGTTGTATTTCTTATCATCACAGCAAATGAAATAAATACCTAATATTTCTTCCGCCTAACAAAGTAAGTAATTAGCAGTGCCATAGTCAAGGGAACATGCAGGTAAATGGAGCAATAATTGGGGTGATACAACATTTGCCCACTTCTCAGATGAGGGATAAGGAGCAGGCCAGAAGTGAACCCGCATTTTATTTACTGCTAGACCACTGGTAATTAGACAGCTTGCCATAATGGATTAGCAGCAGCCAGTGACACCCGTTATCCCTGGCAGACAGAGCAGTGTGCGCCACAGAAGAAGCTGTTAAAGGCCAAGAAATACAAGTGTGTAAAAGATAAGAATAGCAAGTGCCCTCCCCATGTCAGGCTGACTGGGAGTTGAAAGCAAGCAAGAAAGTCAATCTTAAAATATGCCAGTTAATTTTAATGACATTGAAATTTTACTGACAAGTCTGAAGTATTTTAAGTAATGTCAGAATTATCTTACTTGGGAGAAAACTGAATTTTTATGATCTTTTTTTCATGTATAAGCTGCATTACTGTTTTATGAGGGAAGCCTGTCAATTTGCCTGCTTTGAACAAAACACCTCTGCAGAGATGTACCCATTGCACTATATATTCTGCTCCATCACCAGTGGAAGAGGGTATGTCGGGAAGGATCCGCACGGGCTGCGCTCCCGGTGTGTGCTGTCTGCGTAACCTCACTGCCAGCCTGGAGCCGGGCTGATCGACAGCAGCTCCCAGCCCCTGGGGCAATCCCTCGGCAAGGCACAGCGACCTTTCATGGAGCCCTTCTCTGTCGGCACCGTCGCTTCCCCAGCGTGAGCCTGGCCTTGCTCAGGGATGCTCTCTCCCCAAGGCAGTGTGAGCATCGCCACGAGGAGCGTGGGGCTCTGCATCATCCCAGGTAACTGAGAGCAGGCCTTGGCTTGTTCACTTGATTGACTGATTGATGATCTTCCAGCCAGGTTATAAATCTCCACTCACCTCTGTGTCTTTCTCAGAACTGAGCTCCAAGGAAATACTGACCTCTCCTCCCAGCCATGCAACGGGAGCTGTGTGCTTCCCAGCCAAGGCACCCACCCAGCCTCTTCAGGGAAAAAAGAGGGGCCATAGGATTTAATAGTCCACCATGACTGTGATACTGGGATTTTTAAAACCATTTTGTTGACATTAGCACTGGTTTTATTCCCAAGCAGCCACCCAGTTGGTTCATAAACACACACACACACATACAAGTACATAGGTGCACATCCCAACCCTGCAGCAGCAAGGTCTGATTCAGCAAGAAAAAAACCCAAACTGCTCCTCAGAACTGGGACATTCCCTCCTGGGGTCTTGGTGCCTCTGGGCTTTTTCTAAGACCAACAGCATTGTCTTTACATCTTCTCCAGATGCTTTCTACCAACACATCTTGCTCACATTATTTTTCTGGCCCCATCTGAGAGTCCTTGGTCACTTGCAACCCTGCTTGCAGCCTGGCAGGTAACTGTGGAGAGAGCAGTACTTGCTCATTCCCACTCCGTGTTTCCCCACATTAGGAAGGCACCTCTCCTGGGCAGTGTTCAGCACCCAGCAGCCCCTGGTCACCCATGTCAGGCCACAGCCTGATCTGGTGGTTTAACCTTTTGGCAATGACCATAGGATTTAATCTGGTGGTTTTAACGGTAATCCCATCCTCCATTAACAGGTTATAGCCTCTGGAGTGCTGGGTTCATCCCTATGAAGTTCAATGTTTTTTTCTACTGGGTAAAGCCTATCCCTGGTCTCAGGTGGAGACTCTTCCCCTTTGCCTCTCCCCCTCTCTCCTGACTGGCACATGACAGCCAACATGACTCCCAGCTTGGGGAGGCATTCAGCAACACCCCATCCACTAGCAGGCAAAAAACCCCTTCCTCCTGCTGGTGGGCCTCCCTCCCACCCCTATTCCCCACTGCCAATCTCTGTATCCTGCTTAATGGTATTACAGCCATGAAATATGATTTTCTTCCAGTTGGGAATAAGAATTTTGCCATGTTTTGCTGAGAAGCACATTTAATATAAATAATTCCTACTGTTCACAGGCTCCCACTTTTATGTAAAGGTTTATGCTGAGCCCACAGCAAAGAATTTAGGAAAAGGCTATTCATTAAGACCCTTACTTGTCTGTCACCTCCAGAGATCCCCTACTGGCAGAAGGGGTCATGTAATGTCTTATTTATACCAATCCTTACAGTAATTAATTTTCTCCACACCATTTTAGCACACACCTGGGTGTTTTTTCCTCATTTCTCTATTTGTGGTGCTTTTTGATTTTTTTCCCCCACCCCAAGTTGCTTGTTCTGATGCTAGCATGAAACATCCAACCTTTTAAAGAAATCATTCATTTTTTTAAAGGTTGAACATGTCATAGGAAGTTGGTGCACCTAATATTAAATCCCAGCTGTTTCTTTCAAAGTTCTTGAACACCGGGTAACTTGCAGAGGTGCTCGAGCACAGAGGGTCAATGTGGCATGCAAAACCACCAATGGAAACCTATTTTTTGAAACACATTTATGAAACAGTTGTGTTTGAGGTTGGCACCTACTTTGCTATGTGGTTACTCATTTAAGGGGTCAAAACCACAGTCAAGGAGTGCTGGAATTGCCCTGTTAGGCCATAAGAAGCACAGAGATGTCCAAAAAAAGGGCTGAATCCTTTTCTCCCAAGCACCTCAGCCTTAAGTTGAAAGATCACATACGAGGTGCAGAAAGGGGCTATGACTGTTCTGCTGCTCCCCAGGAGCTGTTCCTAGGAGTCCTCATCACAAATTTGCCACCACAGCATGGATCTTCGCTGGCAGCCTTGGGGCAGGCACTGTCAGCTGTCCTGTCACCAAGGCAGCACTGCTACCAGCAGCTAATCAGGGCACCCCAATCAGGTGGAGGAAGGCTCAAGCATTGGTGGAATGATTTTTACATCTCTGGTTTATGCAACTGCATCTGCTGCTCGGTTTTGTGTGGGTTCCATGGCTGTAAATGCCAGTGTCTCTGCTGTTGCCCAGTGCTTCCCAATCAGCCTCATGAGCGGAGCAAGAGTACAAAGAGAAGAAGATAACATTACAGAAAGACAAAAATAAAGTAGCAAGGTGACCCACTTTGAGCAGGACTGCTCTTTGTGAGCACACAGGGCTGGCAGCAGTGGGGAGCCCACTAGAAACAGTCACCTGGAAAATGCTCATCCTGCATGCCTGGCACTGGACTTGGAGGAACTGCAGAAAAATGCATTTCCCCTTCCTGGCTTAGCTTCCACCCCAAACCAGCCCCAGTGGGGCAGTTTAATGACCTAGCATGGTTGGCTTTAGCAACCAGCACTGACCCTGAGGTGCCACCTCATGATTTTGAAATGTCACATCCTGAAAGGCCTTTCCTGGGAGCTGGGGGGCATAACTGAGTACCTCTGCAACCAAACACAGGTATGTGCTCATGTTTTAAAGGTATCCACTGACACACAACTAATCGGGACTTGCTTTTTTAAGAAGCCACAAAAAAGAATGTAGCAAACCAATCTTAATGTGTGGGTTGGTGCACAGGCTCAAAAAAGGCCAAAGAAGAGTTGGGAATGGTGGGTGGTGGATGAGGGTTTAAAGCTCAGCCTAAGGAGCCTAAGCAGCAGCAAGAAAAAGATGGAAGTGAGAAGGAAAGGGGAAGTGAGGAGAGCTCTGAATATTCTCGAGAAGAGGCAGCTCACAGGACAGGACATTTTGACAGATAATGAAGAGTGATAGGGAAATAACCTTACTGCAAAAGCCAGGGGTGCAAGGACAGGGAAAAAACATCATGGTATATTTACACAGAAGAACTGATAAGTTACAGACCATGTGCAGAAATTATTTTAAAAATTAGCCGGTAATTTTGGGTGTCATATGGAAGAGCTGACAGTCTGAGACACCTTCAAGTTATTTGACTCTTTGATTTTTGGAAAATGAGACATCCACAAGGCCTCTCAGGTTTAACCTGCATAACCCCCCTCCAAATTTCTAGCACCAGAGCCAGACAAATGCTGGTCTCCTGAAGTACATGGTCCTCATTTCTGAATCAAGTAGCTTGAGCCTGAGCTGTGGCTGCAGTGGTCTGTACCTTCACACAACACCGAGCCGGGCTCCACATGGATACATGGATGCTCCTGTAGCCCTTGTCCTCAGAACAGGCAACTCTCCAGGTGCCAAAAAGGCAGTGCAGGCAGGCCAGGCTTTAGCAGTGACCCACTGCTCTCACAGGGCTATTCCTTGTTTATTCACTTCCAATATTCCCTTCACAGCCCTGTTAAGAGCACCCCGAGTCCCCGTGAAACTTCCATCAGGACAGTCCACGCAGCAGTGAAGATGAAAACAAATCAGCCTCCAAAGATCAATCCCTGCAGAAGCTGTGCTGCCCCATGGCCTGGCAGGGCCTGTGAAGGCTACCAGCTAAATTTTTTTAACATTTAACCTTGCTTAACCCTTGAGCTTGGGCTACTTTCAGCTGCCCCAAAATGATTGATAAAAGACTCTGCATGGTATCACTAATCTCGGGGGCAGTGCAAGCTGTTTGGGTTCCCGTGTGCACATATGGAAGAGCTTTGGAGTGTCAGATCCAATACTCAATCTCTGTATCAGCAAAGGTGCAATGAAATTCACTTTACTGCTCCTTGAATACGTTATATTTAAGATTACCCAGAAGAGGACTCAAGTCTCAGGGCCACTATTTGGTTAAAAACTTGGAGAAGTAATTTTCCCTCTTGTGCTATTAAGCATGTGGTTTTCTTTATTTTGAGATCTCACTTTGCCTGGGTATATACATCCATATATCTCACAATGCATGTATGGAAACCATACACAATAACAAAATAGCCTTATGTACTGTTAGGGCTGGTTTTAAAATTTACAGGGTACAACCCTCTTTTTTTTTGCTGGAAAGAAAAATTCTAAAACAGTTCCATATAGTTAATGTACTGTTTGGCCTTCCATTAAAAAGATACTATTAAACCAGTCCCAAAAACACTAGCAAGTGAGTAAATGTTTAAACCACAAATCTCTCTCAACTCCTATGGGAAGGAAGGGGGTGGGGGACTCTACCAGTTCCAAAATGGCAAGATCATATATCAGAGGTGAATAATAATGTGCAAAAAAATATGTTTCAAGGAATAACACAAACTGGGAAGGGTAGGAGAGAAAGGACTTTAAGGGATGAAAAATCTTAATGCCAGTAAAGATGGAGATTCTGAAAGTGTAGGTCTGGCTAATGGAGTGTAAAGAGAGAGGCAGAGAGAAAAAAAGAGAGAGGAAGGGAGGAGAAAAAGAAGAGGAAGAAGAAGAAGAAATAAAAAAAAAAGAAAATAAAAAATAAAGAAAAAATAAAGAAAAATAAAGAAAAGATTTAAAAAAGGGAGGTAAGAAGGAAGGGAGGAAGGGAGGAAAGAAGAGGAAAAGAGGGAAAGAAAGAAAGAGGGAAAGAAAGAAAGAAAGAAAGAGGGAAAGAAAGAAAGAAAGAAAGAAAGAAAGAAAGAAAGAAAGAAAGATTAAAAAGAAGGAAAAAGAAGGAAAAAGAGGAAGAAAAGAAAGAAGGGGGACTAAATGGGAGCAGAATAGCAGGGTGACACCCATCCTGGCTGTAGCAATGCCAATGAGGCCTCACTGAACTGGAGCACACGAAGCACAACTGTATATTCCGCACACGAGACAGTTAAAAATTTGAACATAAGGTAGCATTTCCTTTATCATATCCCATAAAAATAGCAATTTGCTAAAGCCCTTGTAGCACAGTATGGAAGGTGGTGTATTTTACTGATAATGTAGAGATGACAGATAGTCCTATACTAGGAGGTTTCAATGGTGTCTTGCTGTATAGCATAATAAATTGTGAGGAGCAGAGACAGAGGACAGTGCAGGCAGGCACTGCTCCACCTCCAGCAGCCAAATAATTCAGCCCCGGCTCAGTAATTATGCTGTGTGAAAATATGGGATTAATTAGACTGGTACACTAACACACTGTAGTCTCATTAAAGGCTGAACAGCATTTTCATAGATACTGCCACTTGAACAGGGCTGCTGCTAATGTGAAAAGACAAAGTCTCTTCTTTTCACACTCCTTGCTTATTATCTTACTTAAGGCCACTTAAGCAAAGTTCCAAAGGCAGCCTGGCAGAAAGCCCTTTGTGGGATTTATTTTGTTATTTTACCTGTATGCCAGGAAAACAGAGGGGGAAAAAAAAGGGGAAATGCTAACATTAGCAATAACTGCAAATTCTCCCCTTGCACCAACCACTTTTTCTTTTCCTTCCTCCTTTCTTAATTTTTATCTCGCTCTTTTGGGGAGGGGGGCATGGGATGAGGGGAATGATGTAGTGGACAGATGTCTCAAAGAGAAAGATAAAAGTTGTCCCCCAGTGCAAGTCTCAAGTGTTTGATTTCAGTTTCAGGGGTCAGCCTCTCTGAGGGATTTGCTCAGCTTGATGGTGGAGCAGAAGCCCCGTGCCAGTGCCATATCCCGATGGAGGAGTGCTGGGGTAAGGCCTGTGTCTTTGGAACTGAGAGGTGATTAGCGAGCAGAAGATGTAATTTGTGCTAAATAGTTACTGTTTCACAATCTTTTATCTGCAGAGAAAAAGCTCCTTCCTGCCAGTTACTCCAAGCCACTGAAAAGGTCTCAGTCACCCAGAAAGTCCAAATGTTGCCACACTTGTAATTATAACTCTGTTATAATTCTCCAAAGAATCCAGAACCTGGGATTGATTGATTGATTGATTTTGGAAGGGAAGGACGTCTGTAACACAGCCTCTGTTAAACAAGCAGATGTCCTCTGTCAGCTCCCCATGCTGCCCACACCCTGTGGGTCAGCACAGGCCAGATTGTCACAGTGTCACCCAGGCCCCCTGCTCCCGTGGCTTCAGCCTGCTTAGGGACACCTGGGGATGCTTGCTGCTGCTGGAGGGAGGCGGGAATCAGGGCTGGCATTATCCAGCAGCTCCCACTGGGGAGTGGACTTGGTCCTCGTGCGCTTTAATTCTGGGTAAATGGTGGGGATAGAGCCCGCTGCACGGCAAGCACACTGCCACAGGGGTCTTAATATATAAAGCTTGTCCTTTAAAATTAACAGGCCTCTGTAAAGACCTGCTTCACCCTGCTCTCAGGAGAGCTATTAGAGCAGAGAGAGACTTTGCCACATCCATAGGAAGGAAGCAAGGGGGGAGAGAGGCAGGAGAGGAGCCCAGCACATCCTGATGACAGACAATAATAGAGGTATCTGTGCAGAAATACTGTGGGCTTGGAGATGCCTTTGAAATAGGCAACGGTAATATTCAAGTCGGAGAAATAGCTGATGTTGAATAGACTGAAACCTGCTTTGTGGCTTAACAAAAGTGGGCAATAGAGAGAGGCTGACATGAAACAAGTCAGTTTGCAGCAGGCTCTAAGGTTAGCATCATTAGCAAAGGGGAGAAATGATTAGCAGTAAAAAGTGAGACATTAAAAAGAGATTTAAAAGGAGAGCTAGAGGGAGCTAGGGGATGGGGGTGCTTTATTTGTACCTGAGGAAAATAAAAGAGATTCTACCCAGACACATTTGAATTCTCTCTGCTGCCTTTGCACATGGAAGTTTTATGAATATTTACCTTTCACATGGTTTGGGGAAGAATAAATTCTTTGGCACTATAGTATTGAAATCTGAGAGCAGATTCTCATGCCCATATGCAAATGCTCGTATGAAATCAAGTGCAAAGAGCACCCCAAATAATGTTCCTCCTGCAGGGAAGTGCTTTTTTGATCATCTCTTTAAAAGTAGGGTGACCGATGGCCAGGGTGGTTGGACCTTGTTGGTCTGAGTTAGGTACTTCAGATATCGCTTTAGCTCAGTTAGCTCAGAAATATTCAGTAGGACTTTTGCTCTAAAGTGACATTGGCCACTTTAAATAAATAGAATATATGCTCCTAAGTCTCGTAAGTGCTTCTGAAGCCATCACCTCCTGACTCCCTGCAGGTAGTGCTTTAGGGCTTCCATCTTTAGATGGGGACAGCATGCAGCCAGCCAGGTTTCCTTTACGCTCACAGTCAGCGTTAGTGTCCCTGGGGACAAGGGAAGAGAAATGTAATTTCTGGTGTCAGGCTTTTTAAATATGTCTTCCAGATCACGAGTACATTCACATTACACCACCCTCACCGAGACTGGTATAAAGGAACAGAGTGGCTGTGGAGAGGCTCGTGTCACCCACTGTGTGTGCCACTGCTCCACAGAGTGACACATCTCATGGCACGTCAGGACCCTCGGCAAGGAGCCAAGACACACAGCACTCTGCCAGGGACCACGTCTCTGTCACACTGTCCAACAGGACAGCCCTGAGGGCACTGCTGATGAAGTTTGCAGAGATGGTCCCCAGAAACCCCTTCAGCTGTGCTGCAGTCACAAAGCAGACAAAACTGCACGGGATTTATTTGCACTTCCTTCTCACAGACATACCAAGGAAGCAGCTCACACTGACCCAGGCAGGGAAGAGTACAAGCCTGCATGCCTGATGTCTGCACACGTGTAATGGTGCTCTTGAGCTGTGCTGTCCACATAAATGGTAGGCATTATTCCCTCCCAGGACATAGGTTTCCCCCGGGATAACCTTTCCTTCTGCCCTCACACACTTTGGTCTCCAGGAAACTAAAATACAAGCTCCCCAGCTCCCCTTACTGGGGGTTGTTTCAGTCTCAGCCCCAGAGTTTTGCTGGAGACCTCAAACCCTTCTTAGCTGCAGGAAGGAGAAAAGCCAAGTGTGATGGCTCTGTCCCCAAAACTGTGCAGCAAAGCAAGCAGCTGGCAATCACGGCCAGCCCTGGCACCTGACACACCAAGGGCAGCTCTCTTGGGCAAGGGGCAGCCACCACCACCACCCACGAGTCTGGGGGGACTGGGGGTGGCTGTGGGAGAGCTCCTTCCAGCCGCCAGTTCCAGGCAGGCAGCTCCTGCATCCTGGCAGCTGGCATTGTCTCTGCTGCAACCACTCCCTGCAGCCTCCCTTCTGCTTTTCCGGCCATGGGGCCATCACCCACTCCTGGTGCTGCCTCAAACAAGCTATGTCAGGATGAGTTCACAACTTTTGGATGGGAAGACCCAGAATAAAAGAGGAGAGATGAACAAGCAGTCCCCCACTCCCTGGAGCAGGCCTCTGATCCTCAAAGCAGGAGCTCCTACCTCATTCCCACTATCCAAACCAGAGTCCATCAAGGGGTTAAAGCAGAAACACACAGGCCAAGTCCTGTGTAACCCCATAATACCATGTGCTATTCCATGAGTCACAGGAGCAGGCTGCTGCCACAAATGCAGTCACAACACAGAGAAAGTGCAGGATGCAGGATCAGGAGCATGGAAAGTTCTAATTGGCAACAGGCTGCATATAGACCAGAAGTGGGAAGAGTTAGACTTTCCTCCTCCTCCCCACTGCGGGATCCCAACACTCCATCCCCACTCTCCATCTCTGGTGACTGTCTCAAGGCTGAGGTGAAAGCCCAGTGTGCTGAACTCCAGCTCCACACAGCACTTGAGTTGTCTGCAAGCCTCTGAACAAGTGCCTTGACTTCAGCAGCAGCGCTCATGACCATAGTGCCTGTCCCAGCTTAATTCCTGCATCTGGCTCTTGTTCACCACACCAGCATGAGCCTTGGGAGAAAACAGGTAAAATACTAATGGAAAGAATTATGGAAATGCAATTTTGACACATTGGTGAAAGAAGATGAGAGCTGATTATGAGACCTGTCAGCTCCATCCTTCTCTCACCTTGTTGTGTCTGTGTGAATAGAGAAATCAAATTAAAAATGCTTGAATGCGTTCAGGAATCCAAAGGGGAATGTATTGATCTGCAGATAAGGTCAGATACAGGCCCTTCAGTTTCTGAGTGGAAGGGGTGGAGCTTCAGATTTGTATGAACAAGAGAGCAAGTATCTCCAAGGCTGGCCAGAAAGGGACCCTCTGTTATGTTCTTCCTTGTGAGAAATACATTTCCGAAGTCAGATAACAAAAACTAGCTGCCCCGAACGCCTATAGAAAGCACACCCCTGGGCAAACCTGAAAAACAGCATCCTTCAAACAACCTCTTACAAGTGGAGATGGAAAGAAATAAAAATGATAAGGATGTCAGCTGGCCAGAGCCCAGCAGGGCCATGTGAGGTGTCTGCAGCCCCCTGGACCTGAGCTCATGTCTGTGGAGAGGGAAGGTGGACCTGATCTTTCCCTAAGCCAGAAAGAGTTTAGTTGGCAGAGACAAGAATATCAATTACCTGCATGTTAAAATTTTCCCCAACTTCTTCATCAAACTTCTTCTTCTCCTGAGAGTGTTCAGACTAAAAAGTTATAAAAAATATCATTTTCTCCCTGTGTCCCTTGTTATTTTTTGCATTTCATCTCAAGGCTCATTGCTGCTTCTTAAAGGGAAGAAATAGGCTTTTGACTGGAATAATGACAATTTGGAGGCCACAGTTTCGCTGTGTTGCAGATCTTTGCCTATTTCTGATATACATGAATTCAAAGGCTGGTGCTTAGATCTCAGACAGGATAAAGCCAGTGTTTGCTTCAGAAGGATTTTCTTTGGGAAGAGTACATTTTTTTGTAATCGCAGAATGACATATTGCTCTGGGGTTATAAAGAGAATTTTATATTTAAAAAGCTATCTCCAAGATATGTGCTCCTTTTACTCAGCTATAAGCTAAGCAAAACAGAAGGAGAGAGAGAGAGAAAATGAGAGAAAATGAATTAGCTTGAACTTTTGCTGAGATAAATATGGCCTGATCTTTTAAGTTCAGTTCATGCAAGCAATCTCCCTGAAATCAGTGGGGTTTTACCCACGTACTTGGAAGCAGACCTTGGCCCCATATGGCTGAGCACTAAAAAAAGTGCTTTTAATACATTAGCTAAATTTGGCTGTAATTAGAGATGGGACTCAGCAAAGTACCTGCCTCTCTTGGGTCTCCACAACTGCCCCTGAAGTCATGTGTGTCACGGCTACATCAGGGTCAGGTGCCCTGTGAATCTCTTGTCCCTCCTCCTGGACACGTCAAACCCTTGCAGCTGCTGGTGCTTTTGGCAGGGGTCGCAGGACCTCATGGAGTGATGTTGGCCACGGCAAAGGAGCGCATTGGGCTGAAGGTGAACTGGGTTTCCAGTGCTCTCACCTTAGCTGAGCAGTGAGGGGAGACCAGAGTGTGGGGGAAAATGCTTTCGCTCTGTGCCCTCGCCCAGAAATGGCAAAACTGACTCATGTGTGCAAAGCAGCAAGGGACACGCTGGCCTCTCATTATCTGGCTGAAATTGTGTTAAAGTGAGAGAGAGACAGGGGGTGTGAGCGTGTGTGCACGTGTGTGCATGTGCAGGAGAACCAGCACAGTGTGCCTCCCTCTGCCCCTGCCCCCCTTTCTTTGCAGAGGTTTCAGATCATCTGCTTTTCACAGGCATTGAAAACTAGTGGGAAAACTGAAGCCGGATTGTGACTGGAAGCTAATGTAGTCTACATGCAGCAGACATCTAATATGATGTTATTTATTCCCATAGATCTGTTTATTTTGTTTTCAATTTACCAAACCCTGTGACACATTCCCAAAGGTGCCTTGTTGTACAATACGTTGCACACAGTAAGATATTCAGTCTAATTCACTCTTTGTTTTGTTTCAGTTCAGCTGCATGAGGGCACAAATGCATCTGTGTTATATCTTCTCCTGTGACTGATGTTGCAGACTATTGCCATAGGGTTTTGTGAAATGGGATCTTAGTTAATCTAGGGCATTGTCTTTGTAGTGCTAAATTCTTATTTGCAAACATAATGTTCTGGCATTGATGCAACAGGGGAACATTCGCTGTTTTTTTCTTGTTTGTTTTTTTTTTTCTGTTTAGAATAGACTCTATGTATGTGTTTTTAATAAACTTTTATTCTAAAGCTTTTTCTCCCTGTTCTGCATCTGATCTGAGGCATTTATAACACATTGCAGCATGTCAAATTGATGTCTTTAGCAAGTCAAGCCAAATATTCATAAAACCCAATGTACAGAAAACGTACACTGCTGCGGAGAAAAGTACCTGATGTTTTTTAAAGCATCCACAGGAAGGCAATTCTAGCCTTTAAACATACACGCACATACAGACACAGACACACAGAAAGGATTTTGAAAAAATTGTCTCTCTGTACCCTGGAAGGATGGTATCACTTAGAAATCAATGGCTTTTCTTTGCACTTTTTTGCAAGCTCTCATGTTTTCATTTTTCTTTTATTTCAGGAACGTGTTGTTCTTTTGTATACTGAGGACCTGGTCTGAGGAACTGGTGCAGAATCAGGAATTCCAGATTGGATGATATTATAGAAGTGTGCTGCAGACAAAATTTGATGTAAACAGGATCTGGAACAGATTTGATGAGATTGTGAAAAAATGAAGATGGGATGCAGATTCATTAATAAACAGCCTGTGGGTAGTGAGCATAAAGCCTGATTGATCACAATTACTGCAGTTCATAACTGGTAAACCAGACGTCGGAGGACATGCACAAGGTAAAGCTGGGCTGACATCAGAGCTGAGTCTCATCTATTTATTGTGTGGCAACTGCAGAAATCCAGCTCCTGCTTGTGATGGGTATGTTTCCATAACAGCATTTAGAGTGGTTTAATTTTCATTTCAGCAATCTTTCAGACTGATTATCAAAGGGGCTTTCTTAGAAAGCTGCTTGGATGAAGAAACCAGATCTCCCACACGTGCCTTGTCTGGCACAGCAGAACTGGGGGTTTCACGCTGAATTAACACCCAGAGAGTGCTGTGCAAGCAGATGACTCCTCATCACCAGCTATTCCTGCAGGGAGCTGTGCTCATCTCCTTGGGAGTGCAGGCAGAACAGGCCATGTGAACTGCCACTTGCCCGATGGGGCAGCTCTTTACTGCATAGCTGGGTGAGTGTCTTAGGTGAGTAACCATGGCTGGCAGGTGAGTTAAGGATCTCCTCGTAGGAGCACTCAAAGCCTGGCTCTTCCCTTTGTGCCAGCTCGTGCAGTAGAGAAAACCCCACTCAGTATTGTTGCCTGTATGTATAACAGCCATGAAAGCTCCAGGCTCCATCTACAGAAATGAAAATTTGCTATGAGGTATCTGCAGCAGGAACCCTCAAGGCTAACAGGAGCAGTCAGGGGCCAAGGAGAAGAGATATGGCACAGCAGTGAAAAGAAATGCTTCTTTCTGCCCAGTGCCCACATCAGCCCCTGGTATCTGGTTTGTGGGAACACTGAGCAGGCTCACAGCGAGGGACACCAAAGGCCATTGGAATCAGAAAATCATATTTGGGTTGAAAGGGACTTTAAAAATCCACTATTTCCAACCCCCTGGCACAGGCAGGGACACCAACCACAAGAAAGGTGTTATGATGGTAACATACCAAGGATATCTCCCCATTCACCTAAGCCTTAGAAAGTTAATGTCTGTGTTAGCTCAAATGAGGCCCCACAAATGGTTGGAGATCTTTCTCTGTACTCTGTAGCTCTCCATCTGTGAAAGAAGAGAAACATTTCCTCATACCTTAGCGGGGCTAAAGGAGGACAAAGCCGTGATGGCTTGGGAAGCACTCAGACACCAGAGTGACAAGTACCAGAAGAAATGACCATAGAAAATGACTCACCCTGCCTCTGGAGCAGGCTTTCAACAGCACACAATAAACCAGGCATGGGGCCACCCATTAACCACGGAGACAAATGACTGAAAAGCTGTAAAGCTGTTGAGTGAGCCCCTGCACCCATCTGTGGCACGGCAGAGCCAATGCCCTGCACTGCTGGGGTGCAGTCTCTCCCATGCTACAGATGAACCACGGCTGGGTTGCTGGGACAGGAGCCTCACTCCTGCTGCTGAGTGTGGAATGAGGGAGCAGGAGCTGAGTCATTAACCCACCTTGGAAGAATAGAGGAGAAGAAATTTCCCCTGATTCTTTGCAGGGGCTTTGAAAGCTCACTACTGGAAAAGGGCCATTTTAGGTCTCTAGTAGGAAGGCCCAGTAAATGGGGACAAGAGGACAAACCCAGCACCCAGGGCAGAAGAGCAGACTGGTTAAGAGTTTCTGCCAATTTGTACTTTGTCTATTGAATCTTGATGCCAACAGACTGCAAGAGCAAGAGGGTTTATTATCATCTCTTGCTGACTCCAACAGGCATGGTGCCTAAGACTTGGCTCCTGCTCCTTGGCAGGAGGCTTTTGTCCACATCATCGATCTCCCACAGATCATATCACAGCCCAGCAAGACACTTTCTGTAGCAGAGGGGTTCATCAGCAGGATGACCAGATATGCAGCTACTCTGTTCCTGTCAGAGCCAGCCCTTTACCTGCAGGAACAAGAAATTCACTCATGGACTTGAGGAAAGTAAAAGAAGTCAGGGGGTCTAGAGACTCTCACAGGCTACTCAGCATTTCTCTTGTGGATCCAAGCTACTAAATAGGAATGCTCCTGGAAACTTCTGCTTCCATTTGCTTTAAAAATCTACGGTACCAGCTGTCCCTGAATTTTATCATCATAGCTTGCATATGGATTTAAGGCAGGAGTCTGAGCAGAAATGCCCCACACGGTGCCTAGCTGCTCTGAGCCAAAGCCAGGCAACCATCCTCGTGTTTGGATGCATCCCTCTAGGTTTCCCTTCACCTGCCATCCCCACCAAGCTGCTGCCAGCCAACAGTGCCATTGCGTCTGTTCAATGTGCCACCACAGTATCAACCTCTCTGCTGCCCTGGCAGGAGCAGGCAGTTGTCCGGGGATATACATGTCCCTATCTGGGTTCTCAGGTACAAACACAACCCCAGGCTTCCCTCTGCTTTTTCCTTCTTAACCCTGAATTAAAGCACGAGAATAAATGAGCTGAACTATCTGCTCTGCAAATTCATAGGCAAAGCTTACAGACTCCAAGCAAAAATGAAGAGAAGAAAGCGTAAGGCCGAGAGGATGGCCAGATGTCCCTAGCAAGGGAAATATCCTCCTGGAGCTGGGCATCTGGATTTCACAGCTACCAAACACCAGCAATCACCACCATATGCTGAGCAGAAAACACAAACCTGTTCTACACCCCCAGTGACAGAGGAACACATTGGCAGATAGAAGAAGCTTAGCAGGATTTGGGGGAAAGTCCTGAAACTCTCTCAGAGTAAGACATCTGCTAGCAAGGACTTTATTTGCCACAGAAATGAATTCTTTCCTTCTCCTGGTGACCCTCCATATCTGGGTGAGACAAGTCTTCTCTGTGGGTGTCTCTCCTCGTGGGAATTTGGAGGTGTTAGAAGACCACTCCTGATCCGGAGCACCTACAGCATTTGCTACGGCCAGATCTCCAAACCCAACGCTGTATCCTGCATGGCACTGCAGGGTCAGTGGAATGTGGCCACCAAGTCACCTGTCTCTGCCCTGGGCATTGGTGGAGAAGAAGGAGAGAACAGAGAGGGCAAGGGAGTTCGATTTGGGTTCTGGGTATGTGCTGGAAAGGCACATTGGGTTTTGCCTTCCCAGTACATCTGCCCCTTGTCTTTCAGCTCTGATGCGTGGGGCTTTGTTACATGTGAGCAGTCGTGACTTTCAGTTCCTGATAACTCAGTTCTATTTCTGCTCTCAGAAGCTCCTTAACAAGCTCGGTTCCCAGCAGACCAAGAATCAAAGGTTCTGACTCCTTCCCATGCATTTGCTCAGTCTTTTTTTCTCCTTTGTCTGACCAGATGTCCCCTCGTGACACTCAACTTATCCAACCAGACCTCCCAAGGAGTTGGATTACTTTCAAAATCTGTCTGTTGAGCGTTCCACAAATCCTGAAGCTCATGGCTACTTACATATTAAGGGATGTATCCCAGCAGAGGCAACTAACTAATCACCCATTCTTCTGCTCCCCAAATAACCAGGTGGTTCACTCCCAAACATGACAAATTGGCAGTGGGAATCTGTGTATTGGATCTCTGCAAAGCTGAATCAAGCCATGCAAAAGCTGCAGTAAGTAATGAGGATTCAAAGCAGTAAGAAAGGAGGATTCCAAGCAGTAAGAGTGATCAGAAGTTAGGGGAATGTGGAAGAAAAGCCACCCCAGAATTAATCTATTGCTGCCCGGGGGATTGCTATTCTTACTCATCAGAAATTCCCAGAACCCGATGGCTCTCAGTTAACGCTGACCTCCGGGGCAGGACTACACAGTACAACTGGTCGTTCAAAGTGGCCTTGATAAATGTGTTGCTGCCAGAAGACAAGAATGTGTTTTAAACAAGGTCAGGTGTCCTGTTACATCGCAGGACATAATCCTGGTTGGTGTATACACACCCATCAATTTCAATTGCACGATACGTGCTGGATCTACCTGTCCACGGTGGATCTTTGCTTCACCACTGCTCCCAAATCCTTGGCCATCATTTAAGAATATCCTAACAGAAAAAGGCAAAACTGGTTTTGTACAAGTGGAGTTGGTGAAGGCTACAGGCTTGTCCTCTTCCCAGTCAAAAATTGTCTTCTGATGATGGTGAAAATCCCATTATATTCTACCATTTTGAAAAATAAAAGCTTTAAATGTTCATTGTGTTCTTTATTTTTTTTTCCCCCAGTTAAAAGAAAATCCTGGCTTCCTTTGCTGGGCATGTTAGATACCTTACTTAAATAGCCCCCAGCCCCCCAAAAAAATACCTTTAAAGCAGCCACTGGAGGAATTATTTCCAGGTTGAGGGCTTTCTATTAGCTTTATTTAATACATATGAAGGATTCTGCGTTGCTGTCCCCATTACACACACAAGGCAGATTCCACAGTGGAATGCATTTGGTCTTGAATGCCTGTTTTCCCCGTAGTTTTATTTACCATTCTTAAAAAGGATAAACAGAGAGCCATGTGCTTACATCTTTTGAAGAGCATATTTCCTCATGCTCTACAAGAGGCTTCTTTGAACACTCATCATTCACAATTGTGCTCTTGGAAGTTTTAGCAATATTTGTTTCAGATAAGTTTATTTTTATATGATTGATTGAAATCTCAAGCTGCAATTAAGAAAATTGCAGTGAGAACCATTAAAGGAGTAGCGTCATTTTCTCCCCTTTCCTCTAAAATGTCAGGTTTCAATGTCACCGCGAGATAACCCAATCGCGTGCTTGTACACCCGGGCTGGAGTGAGCGGAAAACCGTCTGGAGTACTAATTACAAATGACTGGAAATAATGACACGAGGCAGAAGGAAAATGAAAGGCCGTGGTCCCTATCACTTACCCACCCAGGTGTGTGTGCAGAGACGCAGGTTATTGTGCAGCCGTCTATTTAGTAAATACACAAACATCCATCCCCACTTGTAGAGCAGCCTCAGTCCCTCCCCCATCTCCCTCTGTCTCTCTGCCCTTTCTTTCTCTCCAATTATAAACCAGCACCAGGTTTTCTCATCAGCCATCTCCATGTCTCCAAATGGCTTTTCAGTGTCAGGCCTATCAGGAAATTAACTCATCATGCAGTGACAGCTGCTAATTTTTTCCCCTTACATGTCAGATGGATCGCCTGCTGAAGCTAATAATGAATCACCAATCCCTGATTAGAAGGTGCTTCCGAAACATATAACTGCCATCTGAGCTAACTTTTTTCTTCATATAAAATGATATCACCCTAGAGGAGCAGAAAACGAATTGTATTCTTCAACAAGATAGAACGGGGGTAGCCTGCTTGAGTGAGCCACACGCTATCTTAAATTATGGGCTAATATTGTTCAGTAAAATAAGTGAAAACTCGCAGCTCTTCTTTGTTTTGCCAAACGAATGACCTTTTTTTCTGTTACTTAATCCTCTCACTTGAACTAACTTAGTTTCAAATTTCAGTCTTCACCCTTCTCTCTTTATTCTGTTTACAGCTTTTGTGCTCAGGAAGTCTACTGAGCAGGGAAAGTTGGAGGAAAGCCCCAGAGGTTGCTTTACAAGGCCTCTGCCTACCACAACGCCAGCTCCTTTCACTGCTCTGCCAGCAGCTCCAGCCCCATCTCTCAATCCCCAGGATTTTCTGAAGGTGACTCACCTGCATTTCAAGTGCAGGTTCAGCTCAGGGCCAGCCCAAGGCACAGGAACTTTTAACACAGAGATTCCTACAAGCTTTTACATGAGCTGAATCTGCTGTCCATGAAAATCGCAAATGTATTTCTTCTGGGACTCAGAGCTAACACTCCTGGTACTAAAGCAGCATTTATAAATGACAGCAGTGCTTGCAGGCCTATGCAGAACCCACAGGTGCATAACCACAGCACATCAACTCCCTGGCTCATCTCACTTCCACAGAGGAGTGCAGCTGGGAGTCAGGCAGAATGGTCTGTTGCTGTGGGCCCTTTAGGTGGTGTTGGGTTTTGGGTTCTTTTCTTTTGTTTTTGTTACAGGAAATATTTCTCTAAATATAGTTTCCAGCTATCTCTTATCTCCCATTTTTCCCCAAAGATGGAGCCTGAATTCAAAGGCCAGGATACACTGCTTCAGGAAGTGTGTATCTGATTCTTAAGAAATGGGTGAAACTGCTTGCTGGAAATACCTCTTCTTTCTCTGTCTTCACTTAGGATTTTTGGTTCACTTTTAGTGGGGTTTGTTTTAGCTTAGTTGGCTTGATTTTTTTTGTTTTGTTTTCTGTTTTGTTTTGCTTTATTTTTGTTTTTGTCTTTGTTTTGTTTTGTTTTAAATTTATTTTTTAGTTATTTATTTTCTGCCTGCAGACTAGATCAGTGGTTCTTAAATACTTACATTTTTACCTGATTGGCATTGTCACAGTATAATCCAACTTTATTAATGCTTATTCAGAATGGATAACAAAGAGAAAATTAAGCCAATGGCTCTGGCAGTCTGAACATCTGAAGGCAACAGACTGACATGGGAATACTGCCCCCTCAACAATCACCTCCATTACAGCACAGCCCTTGAATTCCCTGGAGACAGGCAACTGAAGGTATTCAAACCAAACAGCAAAACCCACTTGTAGCGAATGGCTGCTGGGGCTGGGCACCTTCCTAAATCCACCACACAAGTTCTGTGATGCTCCGACAGTAGATGCTGCCTGTGGCAAAGGGCCCCCGCAGCTCCTGAGCCTGCTTCTGGACATGTCACAGGCCCCTCACCAGCACCATGCACGGCCCTCGGAGGTCAGGGCCCTTTCAGGTGCTGCTCTGCTCTAAGTGCCTCCCTCTGGTGCCTGATCTTCCCCGCTCTCCAATGGGAATGCTTGGAAGATCCATAGAACAATCCAGCTCATCTCCTCCCAGATTATGATATGGGACAATGCCAGGAGCTCTGGCACAGGGGGGAAACAAATGCCAGAGATATGTTTCCTAGGCCCTGGAAGAGATCTGCCATGGCCTCAACTTTCAGTGTGTGGCAGAGACAGTGCGTGGAGTCCTTAAGCAGGATGACAGCATAGGAACGAATGTCACCCTTGATTTCTAATGTTACATTTGTAGGGCACTAATAAGTTAGCTTTAAAGTGCACATTAAAAAGAAGGAGAAGAAAAAAAGGCCCTAGGAAAATAGTAGCTCTCCTGATCAGGCTGCACTCAGAGAAAAGTATCGTTAACCTGAGCTCCCAGGTAATTACAGCACATGGTAGGTTAGTGAATCCTTTCCAGTGCTCCCAAGCACAGGAACATCTACCACTGGGGCTTTTTTTTATGCAAAGGTCTGCTCTTTTCATTGTGCATACAATGTGATTGCTGGTTTGACACTGCAGGCTACACTGGTTTTATGAAGGATTAAATGCCACCTGAGACATATTTATCCTAAATAAATCACAAATGGTAAACTGCAGCATGTCAGTGTCAACACCCTGTACTGCAGCAGAAAGGTTAGCCATACAGGACTAAGCACAGCGAAGAATTAGCATCCAAGCTGCAAGACCACAGGGCTACAGTTAACAGGAGAAATGATCAAGAAGAAATATTTCCACTGAAAAACATTCAGTTTTTTGAACATCTGTGAGAGTCTTGCAGAGGGCCATCATTTTGTAAAGGTCACCTTTTTCCTGATAACAAACGGGAGTTGATCCTGTCACTGTTTGCTGAAGACAGTATTTAAGAGTAAGTGAACAGCCTGTCACTTTTAAGAAAGATGAGCAAGTCAAACTCGCCTAATTATGAATCTTGATGTCTAACTTGAAATTTACTTTTTTGGGGGTTTGACAAAGACACAACCTCAACTCTTGGAAAATAATAAAATTTGAAAAATAATAATAATAAGAGATGAAGAGGCAGCAGGATCTTATAGCCCCAGAATGAAGCACCTTTTCTCAGCAGCCCTATCAGAAAATACATTTTTAAACAGCTGCTTCAGGAAGGAACTATTGTTTTACCCCACCCCAACTTTCTTACAGTTGATAATTTTAAGATATTAAACATGATAGGAAACCCAGTTATCTCTAGAGTCAGCATGGCTTATACCCTAAACACTTACACAATTATATTAAGCATGCATGAGGCACACTTCAGAAATTAGATTCTTTTATCTTTATCTATCTAGCAGGCTAGAGAAAGGAAAAGAGAAAATGCACAGACATAACAGATAGCATTCGTTTGCTCCTGCTGAATGCCAGTTCTGTTTATTGTTTAATATTAAAAATCATGATGCTTCATTTTAATGCTAACATTTTATTTGAAAGACAAAAAAAAAAATCCCCAAACCTTGCCAGTTAATATTTTACAATTTTTCTAAAGAAACAGAAGCAGTTTTATCATGAAACAAATCTTTTCAACATGAACTTGCATTGAACAATTGCAGTATATCCACAAGTAAATAACTGACATTCTGGACTAAGCAAGAAATACAAGGTCACCTTTTTCCCCCTACTTGTTAATGTCAATGTCAATGTCAGAATTTTCTTTAAAAATCCTCCTAACATTTGAGAAGTAGCTCACAAAATGAACTGCAAAATGGTATTTATATGAAGCACTATTTACAAGAAAAGCGAAACACTGACAGTGACAATATTTTTTTCAAAAAATGCACATTTCTTATGTAGGACTCTCATCTAAAATTAAGTGGAAGTTACAGGCATCAAGTTCTTCTTC
Source organism: Pachycephala philippinensis (assembly GCA_013397055.1). NCBI lineage: Eukaryota > Metazoa > Chordata > Aves > Passeriformes > Pachycephala > Pachycephala philippinensis. The sequence goes on along the minus strand of VWZT01003310.1, from coordinate 1,608,835 downwards.
CCGTATATGTATAATCAAGGAATTTCTGAAGTGTAGCTTTTTTGAGCTCTTCTTTAGGGAAAGTCTTATGTGTTACCATGAAAGAGTAAAGTACTATGAAAACTTTCATTTTAGATGCAAAAAAATCCTTATTTTGATGACATATTTTTAGCCAAGCATGTTTTAAAGTAAGATTTTAGAAAGCAAAATGTCACCTGTTCTACTTTAAAATGAAGAAGGGTACCCAATACTGTATGGAAACTTACCTGTTCACCTTGCTATTGTGGGGTTTGTATTTTTTTGCATATTTATCTCTTCACAAAATGTACATGTAAGTGCAATTATTTTACTCCTGTGATTATGTTATACAAAAATGACAGAAGGCAGGGAATTACCCTGAGAAAAAACAACATTAAGACAAAAAAAATCAACAAAGAAAGCACTGAACAGAACAATTCCTACTTTGGGTGGGGGGCTTTTTATCCTGTTTGGTACCCAAGTACGCTTGTTTTATAATAATCCCATATAATAGTTCTTAGAGCTATTGTAACAAAATTGTACTATCCTCTTCAGTGAACTCCTCCTTATTAGCAGGGTATGTATTTGTTACCTGGCTAGGAGGAGGTTCTACTGAGAAGGCTTTACAGAAAATGTTCCAGTAATACATGATTCTGGTAATATCCAGCTCTTCTCTGCACCCAGCCTATGAGTGAAGCTCTTCATGCTTCTTGTACTTTGTTATAATCTCTCTGGCCTTGAATTACCTGTGAGCCACCCTCTGTATAAATGACCATGCTTGTTAACTGTTCTCTCGCTCTATCAGGGGCTACAGCGTCTGCTTTTATAGCAGTACCAGCCTGCAGAATGTCTTGGGACCCAGCTGTCTCTATCACAGCGTGTGAGTACACACCAGGCTCATCCTGCATGTCTGGTGGCAATTCTGTGACGATGTAGTGCGTCGCACCTTCAGAGAAGTCACCATCAGAACCCTGAGCCATGGCTTGAGCTAGTTCTTCAGTGACAATAATCTGTGATATTTGCCCATCCGACTCCACTAAATCCATGTGTTCGCTCTGGACACTGAGCGTGTGGCTGCCAGCTTCCTGCATAATTATCTGAGAGCCTTCTCCAGCTACCATGTGCACAGTCCCTTCCTCATTTACAATGTACTGAGTGACACCTTCTTTCATGAGCTGGTCGGCCGCAGCCGTGTCACACACAGCAAACTGCAACACTCCTTGCACCACATTCTTGAAGGCAGCCTGAGCTCTCTCCTGAGATGCAATTATAGCCGATGGGTGCATGACCCGTGTCACTACTTCCATAGGTTTGGTATCTTCCTGAGTCTCCTGAACTTCATGGAACATTTGTATTTCTTGTCCCTCTGCATCACTGGGAATGCTGGGCATCTCCGGGTTCGGCATTTGCAAGAAGTCTTTGTGACCAGATCTGCATCTGTCAAGGAGTCCAGATTTGTTTTCCGCTTCACCCAGCTCTGTCACGGCACAAAGCAGGGCATCTAATGCCGAGGAGGACTCTGGAGGATGGACAGTAGCCTCAGAAGCATCTAAAACTTCTTGTCGCATTATCTGCTGCAGTACCGTGCTACTGGAGTCAGGAACGGCGTCTATTTGAACGGCCTCCTCCATGTCAGCTCCCGCTCCTTCAACCACCACCACCTGTGTGGCTCCGTCTGCCAGCTGCTCCGTAAGGATCTGCTCTGGCACCACACTGCTCACGTGGGAGCCGTTTTGGTTTGTGGCTATGACTTGCCCATCCTCTGTGATGTGCACCACCCTGGCCATCTGCCCCGCCATGGCCAGCGTCTGCAGGGTGGCTGCTGCTGTCTCTTCCACGGAGGCGTCGATGGCGAAGTCGCCGTCATACCCTTGAATAATAATGAACTGCTGCACTTCTTCAGGGGACTGTGGCTGTCTCCTGCTGCCCCGAAAGGCCTTCTCCTTCACTGGAGAAACCTCTCCCAGTGCTGCTGCGGTAAAAGGGCTCGTGGTTTCCACAAAAGTTGCTCCTTGGCCCTTCAGCCGGCACTCGTAGGACTTGGACACAATGCCTACAAGACAAAGTATGCTGTTAAAGTGGTATCATAGCAAGTATCAGTTCATTACTTTAATAAATTGTAGCTTAAACGGAAAAAAATTCCTTGATGATTTTTAGATTTCATTGGCAGAAAACATAGATAAAATGAGCAAATGAACAAAACCAATTTGCATGTTTTCCAAATAACATATTTACAGGTTGAAATAATTGCTGAGTGTAACAATTCTGCAGCTTATTAACAATTTAAATGTGTTTTAAAAATATTCTGTATAAAAAAAGCCCAGATAAATACAGTATACAGTTTAAAGCTATTAGCACATCTTTTATAGAAGATCTTACTGGTGATATTTCAGTACTTCAGTAATGAATTTCAGGGTTGTATATTACATTAAACATATCTTGGTGTGAAAAACTGCGGCTGATCTTCTTAATACCCTGCTTTTGTTGGTGAGGTGATTGCCATGATGTCATTTTGATGCCATTGTCTTCCGCTTCCTTTTCTATCCAGCACCTTCTCCAGCACATGTGACTGACTCAGTCACTAGCCCAGTTACCTGGAGAAAACACTCGGTAGTTTTCTTACCCTAAGCAGGATATTCTATAAAATATCATCCAGAGAAACCCCAATTACATGTCTTAATTATTTCTGCATTAAATCAATTAACAAACTGTAATACCTGTAACCTCCATATTGCAGATGCTTGCTCTGCCACCCAGTTTGGTTTTGTGTCATTGAAGGTTCCCTTCTCAATTCTCACCACTAACAATAAAGCTTTGGCAAGGCAAATGGCGCCCAAGGCTGTACAAAGTCAAGGCCATCACCCTCCAAGCATGATCTGCGTGTTTTTGGGAAGACATAATTGAGAGAATCCTGTGACCAGCTTTGTGGACGTCCATGGAAGGACAGCTCTATCCCCAGCTGCCTCCCCATGGCAGTGCCATCCAGAAGCACCCACGAAGCTCCTCCATGTGCTGGCAGCAAGCTGTGGGACACAACCAGTGCACACAAGAAAAGAGTGATTGCTGGACATTGCAAACAAGGTGAGGGTCTAATGACAGATGGGCCTTGGGAAGGCTGATTAAGTCCTGCCTTAAATGTAACAGCCTCAATCAGATCGTAAAAGATTCACCCACTGCAGATTCTTCCATTTCAACTATAAAGAGTTAAGGCTGCTGAGACTACCCACACCCACACTCCAGTTTAAATTCACCTACACAAACTGAAATTACATCTCTGGAATAACAGGTGTAGCATCTTATCACTAACGCAAATAAGCCCTATGCCATGGCTTGCTTGGGATAAAAACAGGCAAGAAAAAAAGCAGCACTTACAGTGAAATTTCAGGCTAGCACTGTACTTTCCAAGCCAGTTCTAGGGAACAATGTGCTTCATTGAACTCAAGAGACCAAGAAAATTATACTAAAGCTGGTCTAAGGGGGCTCTTTCACTCAAAGCATAGAGCTGTCAGACCCTGATCCCACAGAGAATTAAAATGGGCTCTAAAAAACAGACTCATTTGCTTAAAGCGAAGTTCACACTCAGAAGCTGATTTACTCCAAGACTGAGTACTTGGCGCCTTGCAGACTCTAGCAACTTGATATGTTAAGGTGCATATCAAGCTAAAACTCCAAAATAACATCAATAATTTAAAGAATGCACTCTTATACTGGAATCAATCTATCTATCTATCTATCTATCTATCTGTCTATCTATCTATCCATCCATCCACTATCCTTTTTTCTATTACAGAGCTTCTGGTAGAGAACTGTACTGTGAAGCACAAAGAAGTAATTTTGTCAAGCTGAAACACTGCAAATCACCTTCACAAGTCTAAACTGTTGTTATACAACTTTCTTATTAGTAGTTTGCAAGGCAGGTTATCTTTGGAAAAGGAAATTAACGATTTAAACCATTAGAGTGTTTCCAGGTGATGCTGCATAAAAATCTGGCACATGCAATTGAAGTACATTTTGTCAGGTATAAGCAAGAAGTAAGCTTACTGTGGTACAACTGGTTCTTAATCCCACTTTTCCTGTGCTCTCTGTAGGCACTGACATTCACATGACCCCCCAAAGAGCAGAAAAATAGGAAGGGGAAATCAACATAAAATGACAATTATCTTAGCTCCTCCACATTTTATAATAGAGTATCAGTAATTCTCTCAGGAATCTTGCTTTGTTGACAAGATAAAAGAGAAGCCTGGCAATGATGTGGCACAAAATCAAAATAACTCCACAAATCATGCATTTTCCACTGGATTTCAAAATCAAAATAACTCTACAATCATAATTTTCACATGCACACACATTAAAATCATGACATCTTTCTCCTAAGAGCATCATAATTTATGTACGGAATGCAGCATCAGTGTATTGAGGAGAAACTCCAGTCTGGGGAAGGGAAAGAAAAAGGAAATTCGCCCTGTTTTCATCTCCTCAAATAAATGCCGTGCCTGAGAATCCATGCAACTCCAGTCTTTACTGTGCAATTGAATGGGAAGTCTCCTGGGTGAAGAGCTATCCGGTGAATCCCTCGCAGCACTGATAATTATGCCGTTCTGACTGCTTACTTAATCTATTTGAATCCAGAGGTGAGTTAAGCCACTTCCTGACCATTAAAGTAAACTACATGGGTAAATACTGCTGTCACTAAGGGGTGTGATGAAGCTTAACCACACCAACATCTTAACCTCAGCTCAGTGCAACCCCAGCTATTCCATCACAGTTCATAAATGCGATTGCAAGTCCATCTTTTGATTCAGCAATTTAATAACTTCGAGTGCTGTCAGTACTGCTTTGAAAAATGGCTCCTATAAAATGTAACAGCCTCAATCAGATTGTAAAAGATTCACCCACTGAAGATTCTTCCATTTCAACTATAATGAATTAATGTTGAGCTGTGTAGAAGTTCAAGTGTCATTTAAACTAATGTGAATCTACTGTAACTTTAAATTTTAACTGGACTATGACCAAGAATTTACTGGGAACATCAACTTCAATTTTAGTGATTTTTCAGGGTAAATACGAATTGCAGATTTTACTGGTTTTCTTTTGTTTTAACAGTGAAAAGCCAAGTAGGGAAGATATTTAGAAAACAACAGATTTTGAGGCTTAGCTTCTACTTCTATAATGAAGCACTGGAATCCAACACAACATTTGTAGGAATTTTTATGTATTTAAGGAACATGTCACATTATTGGACTGTATGTAGCAACAAACCACATTGTCCCAGTAAATCCAGCCTGCCTCTCGCCCCCTCTTAAAAACGGGTAAAGGGAAGGGGTAAGTGTTGGCTGACACGGCAAACATAAGCTGCAATACAAGCCCGCATTAATATTGCGAAAAGTGGACTTGTTGCTGATTGCATGTCATTGCAAATTAAAAAGATACACAAATAGGCATTAAAATGACAAAATATAATGATACAAGAGCTCATATTCAGACAATTTGTAAGGAGGTGTTTCATATCTAGGGGTGCAATGATCAGAGAATTGGTTTCTTTCCAAGAAGTCTGTCATTTCAGCAGAGCCATTATTTATCAGTTGGAGTCCTGAGCGACTGTTAGTATTTTATTTGAAAATGTCAGGATATTTTAGACATTAAATCCATATTTGCAGGTTATTTTAATTCTCTGAGACCACAAACTCCTGAAATAGGGCTAAAAGAAATGCTTTGATGTTTAATGTGCGTCTGGGAAACTACAAATAGGGCTTAGTACCTTTTCCCCTCTCTCTTACTCAATACCTGACTTCCTTTTGTGTGTCTGTTTTATTCTTTGGTTACTGTCATCATTTGTTCCCCACAGAATAAATACCTTATTCTTTTGTTAAGCTTACATTTAATTAAAATGTACAGGATTTGTGCAGTAAACTCGAATGAAACAAATAAAACAAGGGCCCCCTCTCTTGAAGGCATACGTTGTGAATGAAAAATGTCATTACAGACTAAAAAATTTTGCAGTAAACAGGGCCTACAGAGAGAAGTTTCCCCCGTAATGACATCCATAAAATACACAAATGGCACTTTTAGTACCATCCTGAATATGGCATTTTCTGTGCTCTACACACAATCTAAATGGTTTGATCATAGAGCATAATACTCCATTGGGTTTATAGAACAATCAATGTTCCATAAAATGATGTATTTATCCAATAGTAGGCTCAGCAGTTACTGGTGTATGACATTGTAGGACACTGGCTTTGTACTGTTCAGCAGCACACATGCTGGCTGTAAAACTTATCTAACACTACTTCAACAACTTCATCTCATCTGTGTCAAGTAATTTGTTGAAGCCTCAGCTTGGTTTAAAAAAACTTGTAATAAAAATTCATAGAATTTTCAGGAGAATGAAAGCTGATGACAATAGAAAGGTCACATTGTGGCGCCACTCGTGGGGTCGGGGGTCAGCTGCAGTTCTAAAACAGAAAGTAGATTTCATGCATCGTGTAGCAGATAAAGATGGCATTAAGGAGACTTGTCTCAGAAAGAAACGCGTAATGCGTGAGGAAAGTCTGGGCTAATATTATATGTAAAGCACCACTTTGCTCTCAGCCAGCAGCCTCTTTAGAATTCTAATCCTTCCCCAAAACTTGTAGCAAGCGGCTGTGTGTGGTGAGGCTGGGCTGAGGACATCCTTCACAAGGAGCACCTTTAGGACAAAGCAGTAAGTCATAAATGAAATAATCTATTATGGCGACGGAAATGATCTGCATTTACACAGCTAGCTTAAAACAGCTATTTTTCCTTTTCTGTAAAAGTTCTAGGAGGTCTGATTTATAGTCCCCTACTCAGCAACACTTAATTTTTCATACTTTGGTGATTAGGTATATTATATGTTGACAAAAACAAACATTTCGTATCTGCTAAAATGCAATGAATATTAAATAATGTGAATGCAAAACCCCATCTTTTCCTTCAATTAAATACAACCTGTAAGGAATTTAAAAGATATAAAAAATTAACCTTATGTCTAACATCACTTGAGCAGGCAACTGATTTTCTTATTTTAAAAGTTATTGTCTCCATGGCAGCACAATATTTTGAATGGTATAGTAAGTCCACTTTTCAAATTCATAAAGTAATATAACTTACACCTTGATCCAGCTACAAGTTTCTGCTCTCTTCTCTTTCAATTATTTTTGTAATGATCTCTACTTCAAATAATTAAGTACGGTCTAAGAACTGTGGCATAATGTCATAACTTCGGGATTTCCCTGATTTTCAGACGGCATAATGATAAGACGGATTTTTCAGATCTCTGTTCCTTGACCATAGTAAAAACTGTTCTTTATCATTTGTAAGGCTTTTATGTGCAAGCAATGCATGGGCCAGCATTTTTTAAACCAGCTAGTTAAGCTACTAAATAAGAGGTTGTGAAGGCTCATTCATGTCTTCTGCTGAAAGAAAGACGATACGATGGGTCAAACTGAGAAGTGAAATAAATCAGCAACCCAAAATGGCCCTGTTACAACTATTATGTCCACAAAGGCAGCAAATATTTGTAAAGCAATACAAATAAGTATACCTATAGGGGACTTAACCAGCTCCCTAAGAGACATGAAAAAATTCCACCATTGATGCAAAGTACATAAATCTCAAGAGATACCAATACAGCAAGGCTTCATTTTTTTTCCCTTTCAATATATTTTTACTGAAAAAAAAAAAAAAAAAACAACCAAAAAAAAAAAAACAAACCCCAAAAAATCCCAAATAATGTTCGTAGTTCATTTTATACCTAAAAATCCAGTAATGTCATGTTGCAATGCTAAATCTCAAAACAGCCTTAGCTTCTAATTTTGTCCTTAACCACTCAATCATGTTTGGAAACTTCAAGGTCTTCTAAGAACTGCTTGAATAAAGGATGAAGTTTTAACATTTAAGGTATCTTAAAAAGCAGCAGATGTCCTTTAGCTTTCTAAAAATGTGAAAGTACTCTTGTAATATTTTTTCTTTTGAAAAACAGGCTGAAATTTCCTGCTTGCTATTTTTACCTTCCACATCTTACAGAACTATGTCAACGGCCACAAAAAGACACAAAAGAAAAAAACAACCACTAAAATAAATAGCCAAGCCATTCAGTTAGGGTGTTTAGGCGGTTTGTTTGGTTTGGTTTAGTTTCCTTTCAGTGTCCAGTTAACCTTTGGGAAAAGACCTTCTCTAGGAAAAATTTCAGTTTCTCTTTTCCTGCACTCATGGTCAAAAATGAACACTATAGAGCCCAGTATTACAGAAGGTATGCAAATAGAAATATACATACCAAAACTCCCAGTGCTTGCGGCAAAACATGTACACTGCTAACATGCAGAATTTACAGCTGCCTACGCTGCAGAGTAACTGGTTTTCTTGCAGACCACTTCTCTTTACCTGTTTGCCACCATGCAGGCTGCTCTTCTCAACCCCAACGTGTGAGCAAAAACCTCTCTGTGGCACATGCAGCAATTACCTACACGGGCAAGCAGCATCAGGAATGTATCTGGAGTATTTCAGCTATCTCTTCCAGTGCAATTTAGCAGCTTGAGACGAGGATAGCCAGCCTGGACATTTCTTGGCAGTCCAGCTTCAAAGACTACTCTGGCTCTTAGTTTGGGAACAACTGACATTGATGATACTCGGATGCACTCTTTCTGTTTTATCCCCTGCAGTACATTTTTAGCACTTCTAAATCAGAATCCCAATTTCAAGGGGTTCTGGTTGTGCTTGGTCAAACCAGGGATTTCTGTTTCCTAGGCAGACAGAACACAGAACATAATACAAAAAAATAATACACTAATATGAGAAAAATCAGGGGAAAACCCCCCAGGCTCTGCTCACAGGGAAAATGATCTGGATTTCTGAAATAGGTCTAGTCCCAGACACTAACAGCTTTGTCAAGAAAAGGAAAAACCCTTTTTGTCATTGTTATCTCAGCAAAAGTTTTTGTTTTTCAAGAATATATACATTCAGATCCTGGTTTTATAAACATTTATTTATCAAGCGTATTGCTTACTGCCATAGTTAGCCTCAATAGTCTCAAAGGGACTAAACATGGTTGCTTGCATTATGCATTGTGTTTGCATAATCAGGCCCTTGGGATTAACAATTCTGAAAATGGCTGGCCTTCCCTAAGGTTTGATGTACATATATGCACTAAAGAGAACAGATACTTGTAAGGAATACCTAAAATAACACATCATGTTATTAAATGATCAAGCAGAAATTATATTCTTTGGCACACCTATCAGCTGTGAGTATCATGATCCTCTGTATTTATCTATTCTGATTTATGCACCCTTTCAGTAAAAAGAAGCACCTGTTCTTTGCTTGAGGGCACGTCTCAACCCATTTAAAAAGCACAGCAGTTTTTAGGAGGAATGCTTGGGCATAACTGCAAATAGTAAGTTTCCCTAGTTCTTTTTGTTAGTTAAGGCAGCAGAAACTACCATTTCAAATGTGATAGTCATATCTGTATTTCATTTATAAACTCAACTATGTTACAGCTACATTCATATCTTTCCAGAATAAATTATGGGAAATAACCATTTGTCTTCACTGTAGACACTTTTGCATGTATAGTAGAAAACAAACCTCTATTCAATAACTGCACAGAGGCACCATTAAAATCAAATTTACAGTAAACAGAACCTGCAGCTGGGGTAAAACACTAACTGTTAGAATTTTAATTATCAGCAAAGCTTTCGGAGGTCTAACATCTGCTCATAGCCAAATGACAGCAGCTGCTTGTGTACACTTAAAACAACATGAATTTCTTCTATAAATATTAAAATGAATTGTATGTCGCATGTTCATTGCAGCTCTATTCCTATTAAGCTGTTTAAGTATATAGGGTATTTTGAACTTCTTTCTTGTGGCAAATTCATAAAGGGCTGACCTCCTCAAAAGAATGAGAGGCAAAGGCAGCAAAAATTCTTGAGTCTGTAAATTGAAAATGTTTAGAGACAGTACTGGAGGTCACCCTCTGCCAAGACACTGCTGGTAAATGCTAACAAAACATCAGCAGTAAGTTCTGATCATTGTGCACTACAGTAACTTCAAGGACAAGACTGCTCAGCATGCAAAGTGTCAGGAGTCTGTGGGATGGCTTACATCAAAAGCTAATGCTCATCTAGTAAGTGAAGCAATTAATGCATTATCTTACCTGGAAAAAAAAATATTCTGTTTCAATGTCCAAAACACGGGAGGAAATGAGTGTACTCTCTTTTGTGGACTTCATCAAAATCGTACTGGAATGATCCCTGATCGCATGATTAGAAGCAATAAACTGCAATGAGGAAGGAGCTATACTGGCCCAATATGAGATTTTGCTAAAAAGGGCAAGCTTCATAACTTAATTTTGGAGCTTTTTATCTAGGCACTGACATACAGTTGATATTTTCCTTTTAGTCTCTCACCTCCTTGGGAATACAGGAAAGAAAGCTGGAGGAGTGACGCACATTTAGTTAAGCCATAGAGTCTGGCACAGTGAGAGGAAGAGAGTGTTACAGCCAGTTCCAGAAGAAAACAAGAGAAGGGGGTTTTATAGTTTTCACTTTACAGGTTTTCAGTGTAGAAAGATCTATTTCTTTGCTTTTACAACATCAAGTGTAACGCCAGTGGCAAATAATATTTATGTATTTTCACAATAGATCTACGGCTGGAAAGGAGCACTACAATAATTTAGTCTGAAAGCTGTAGGTCATGCCAACCTGTGTTTTGAAACAAAACCCCAACATGATTAGACGCTTCAGCCTTACATGTGTAACCACAACACAGGATCAGCCACGAGTACAGCTGTCTCCACGGTGGTACCTGGCTTAAGATGAAGGTGAATTAATTGTGAAGGCAGTTCCCAAACTTCTGACATCAGATTTCCCATCCCAAAAGTCAGTCTCAGTGCAAGGGAAATGACAACATCTGAGGAGAAAGGAACAGAGCTGGTTATAGGTGGGACAGTTTCTGTGCACAGGCCTTCCCCTTTGCTGGCACCTGACTCCTCCTGAGGCACTTGACAGCATCAAGGCTTACCGTGCCCAAAATGAAGAGTGTCAGAAAACATGCTGATTTTTCACCTCAGAGTGTCACAGGCCTAGCAGTAATGCTGGGATTACTCAGGAAGCGTGAAGCAGGGGTACTTGCTGGTTCTGGGAGGTTGAATGGGAAACAGAGGCTGGAGAGATGGGTAACTCTTTTATACCACTTTCAAGGGTCGAGTTTGTGACAAAGTCTTTTCTTCATGATTCACCTCTGGTGAAGGATGGAAGTGGCATGTTTCGAGAATATCTTCAAAGGAAGAGCTGTTCATGTAATTGACCCTTCTGCTGACAGAAATATATTATCAGTGCTATTGATAGGGTAGCACTTAAATGAACTGTCTTCCACTTCCAGTGTTAGAAAGCACGATGCAGGACGTAGATAAAACAAGACAGAAGACACCAAAGCTGGTGCTTTCTGGGCCATCACTGAGCACTGTTGATGCAGGAACTGCAAGATGGTCTGTGTGCCTGGGCTGCATGGGTAATGCAAAGTGAACTGTTGCACTGCAGCTCTCTCAAAGGGCTCAGAACCTCCTTACCAAGTTGCTTGCACTTGGCTGCAAAGCTGTGTGTTCAAGAGCTGAATAGTTACCACACTACTCTGTTGACAAGACTACCTAAATTATGGGTTAATTAGAGGTAGAAATCAACAGCTTTTAGATGGCATATGGAACTAATACTAAATTGGAAGTGCTAACATCAATACAAAGAAAACCAGGATGTTACATAAGTAAATAAGAAAATAACAATGTAAGATTGAAGTTGTGCTATTGCATACTAGCACTTGTGGAGAAAGTAAATACCCAAAAATGATATTCAATGAGAGAGGAGTCCCTTGAGAACTGTAATGCTGAAGAAATTTAAAGAATGACAGTGTTCATCAAATTACATGTGAGTTTATGAAATGTAAAACAGGAAAAGAAAACAGGCCAAAGCAATTTTTAATTGCACATTCAAAGGCATGTCTGCTGCACATTGTTCTGGTACAGATATAACTAAATTATGTCTTGACCTTTCTAGGAGAGAGATCTTGACTAAAGAATATTCAGAATAGTGAAACAAGAATTGTTAGAAGTCTGGCTTGAATGGAAATATTGAAGGTTTAATTGCAGATATTCTGGCTACATAATCTGCAAATGCTGGAGAGGGAGGAAAATTTTTGTCCCTATTAGATAAGCATAATCTGATTTTGATGAAAGACTAGAATGTTCATATCATACTGCAGGAAGATGGTTAGACATGGTGAGAAATGGAAAGTCAATTCAGCTACCTCGTCCACTTTCAGGTGCCAGGGTAATGAAGCTCCCAGATGGAACAAATAGACTGTGCAGTAGTTAAGAGCATGACTTAACCCAACTCATCACCATTTATACTGCAAATCCGTGCTGTTCCAGAACAGTTCAGTGAAAAGGAGCATGGGATTCTGCGGGAACTACTTAGATAACTTTTGTAAACACCTCCATTCTGAACTAAAGTTCACTCAAGACTGTGGTGCCTTAAGTCTTAAAACACAAAGAACTTGCAATGACTGTCAATCCTAAGAAGCATGAATCCTAGTCAAATATGGACCAGTAAACAACCCCCGCCACTTTGTCAGGTCATTTCATTAGCTCTTCTAATTTTTTTTCCTTCCTGAGACCCAACTCAGCCTAGGAAAAGAGGGAATATTTTAAAATTAAATAACGATCATATTTTTCTAAAATATTTTAAAATGCCACTTAGCCCTTAATTCTGATAGCACTTGTTCAAAGATTTATAATCTGTATCTGTCTCCACTGAAGCCAAGTAATGCTTAAAACCATGTTAACTAAATGATGCCAAGTGGTTTGAAAACACCATGGTTCACTTGTCTGTAGCATGATGCATGCTGCAGTGAACGTCATCGTTCCGCTGTTACCTAGGACTTGGTACAGCATCCTCAGTGGCAGCATAAATACAGCCCAAGCACTTTTACCATTGCCGGAACTTAGTTCCCTTTTTTTTGTTACAGTAGACAAAATTTCAGAGGAATTCATGATCGTTTCCATGAAAGCAGTAAAGCTTGTGGTATGTGGCAAAATGGAGACCTGATAACACCCCCACCAAAATGAAAACAAACAAAAACCCAACGCCAGAAGCCTGGAACTAGATATCTGGAAGATCTGATTTTCAAAACCACTAGGAAACTAACAGCTCATGCTGGCACTTTGGTTAAAAGGTTCTTATTTCAGCTACCTTTTTTTTAAAAATACTTCTTACTGTTTTTCCAGCTACTGGAGTTCAGTGAGCTCATGATTTTCTAACTTCCGGCATGGAACAGACAAATAGCCAGGACTCATTGTGATTTGTTATTTCAAATACGTGCAGATTGCAGAGCTTCGGAGCAGCCCATGGCATCACAGGTTGAAACAGCTGATATAGGTCTCAGGTAGGGCTTCTGGATTCTGTAGCTTTTCCTTTTGGGATATGTTCCAGTGCTCCAAAACCCACCAATGTTCACCATTTCTTTCTGTGTCTCCAAGTACCCTTAAAACATTATTCAAGTGCTTCTACTGAAATAAAAAGACTCTAAAAGTATTTGAATGATATTATTTTCTTTATAAAAAGAAAATGCTCATATGAAAATGTACACAGAACAAAAATTATATCAGTGCCTAAAAGAACAAGATAAAAGAAATCTAAAATTAATGCTTTTCTTCTTTCACATGTTATTTTTTTTAGGGCCTCTTTCACAATAGAGTGAATTTTATGCAAGATTTTTAGGTCTCTTTGCATAAAGCTGATTTCCTCGATGTAGAATTAGGAAGCAAAATAAAATTGTCCTGCTTTCCACTAGTGCTAGGCATAAGAACATGCAAATGCAAACTGAACAGAACAGACTTAAAATCTAATGGCATCTATCTAAAACTGTATCTCCTGAATTGCTCACAATTGGTAACACACTAAATAACACCATAAAAATGAAAAAAGCATTATACTAACTTTTCAGGCAGCGAAGTGAAAAACAACAAGAAGTGTGTTGCCAGGGTCACACAAGAATTCCCAGGTGTGCTGAGTCCCAGTTTTACGTCTTAATCACTGCATTATCATTTCTTAGGAGAGCCTATTGTCAACTCCAAGAGTTGAGGTACTCCATTTACCCACCGTGAAGCTCTAGTCACATTATTGCAATTTTCCTGATAATGCCCTGTCAATGACTCAACCCCACGTTCATGAGCAGAGAGGAGTTCAGTGTCCATGTATCCTATAATGAGGAATGCCGGGCTGCAATCTCTGCTGAGATTGTCATAGGTGTCCACTGATACCATCTGCAATTACAGAATTTTATGAGATGGAAACTGGTTCATTATGAAAAGGACTCAAGTCTACCAGCTCATTTCACAGATGTCAGATGGCAGACTTCCTGCTCATCGCAATTCTTGCAAGTGCAGAAGAAGGGGCCTGTAGTTAGACTTTTGGGAATTAAGCATACAGCTAATGCTAAGCATGGGCTTAAATGGTTTTCTAAGTTGGACCCTGTTAGCTCCAGTCTAAGCCATTCAAAACAGGGACATAGATTCTTTAATTTTAGCTTCACAAGGGCCAAACCAGGACTGCTAGTTCCCAGAGGAAGGCAGACACAAACTTAGCTAAAAATCACTTTTGCCCTCAGCCGAATACATCTCTCTCAGACTGAATTCAGCCTGATTATAACTAAGCAAAATAATTACATGAATAATTACATGAAATAATTACATTTTCAAAAGTATCAGCTGAATTCCATTTTGAACTGTCACCTATTCAAATAAACGAATGAATACATTTCTTTTAAAAGGCTAAAGTACATTATGGATAACTATGCATTTCTGTATTTTTTACACGTATTATTTACTTTCTTTAAATAGTTTTCTCAAAAACTTCATTGTTACATTTAAGAAGCATGTGTAGTGTGGAAAATGTTGTTGATAAACCTTTCTTCTTAGAGAGTAATCCCTCTCATACATACATTCTTTTGCACTCTCAGACAATGATATATTCATCTCCAAATCTGGTAACTATTAGCTTAAACAAACATCTTAATTTCAGACAATTCAGTCTATTTAAGAACACAGAAATTAAAACAATTCTGTAGTTTCTCTGAAAGAAATACAGATTTCTTCTGCAGCTTTCAAGGAATGAAGCACTGTTTGCTATAGTACAGCCCCCTCCACTCCTTCCAAAAAGAGCCTGTTTCTGTTGGAGGTGAACCTTGCTGCATTTATTAATTCCATTTTTAACAACAGACTGCAGAAAAATCCAAGGAGAGTTTAGCAAGAGGACTTACAATACGAAGTGCAGGCTATAGCACTGCTTCAAGCTCTGGATGAACTCCGGCACTCTGAAAACCGAATGGAAGGTGCAGATGCCAATCTCTATCATCCTAAATATTAGGGAATCTGCTTATTTGAGAGCCTTGCTTTCTCCTCGTGCAACTACCTCAAGTGGCAGTGACAGACATGCTCCAGCCATGGTCTCTGGCCTTTCATACGTTCCTTTCACAGGCCGGTTTCCATAACAAAGATATACTCCCACTTGGTCAATTTATCACAACCTCCTCAAACACTTTCCCTCCCACACGTGCACTTGGTATCCCCACTGCCTCATCACGAAAAAACAGAACAGAAGCCCACCAACCATACAAAAATTATATTGCAGATTTGTAGATTAATGGGCTGATTCTGGCATCTCAATTCAAATGGATTTACAACCACTGTGTTTAGCCCTGTGTGATTTCAAATAGAATTACTTCTGATGAATTTGAATGCAAATTCACAAAGCATTAAAACAAACCATGTTTAAACTCGTTGGTTCATCAGATGCAAATATCGTGCATTAAGCAGGGAACACCCATTTATGAAAATAATGAAAACTGACACCAATATAATAAAATCATTACAGGTTTATGGATTCTGGGACTTAAACAAGCCATACCCTTGCTTCTCCTAACTGATTAAATGCTTCTTTGCAGTTTATGTTTGATCTGCAATTCAAAAATAAATTAGTTTAGTCTTTGAGCCCAGAACCTTGGAAAATTGCTAGGAGGTTCTACCTCAGATTTGTCTAGGGAAAAGGGCTGGGTAAAGGGAGGAAATCGTGGGGGCAGGGAAGCTTGCAGTGCAAGTGAGAACCGACAGCACAGGAGCAGAAGCAGTGAGATAAATCGAGGTTTGCAGACTCCACCGGCAGCGTTCACAAACCCGCCGCCTGAACAGCGTCGTGTGGAACAAAAGGCAAGGATGATCATATTGGGCACTTTTGTTTCATAAAGCTGGCACAGATGGGCCTGTCACACCATGTGCTTCATTTCTGTGAAACCTCAACCACCTTCACTTTGCATCACGTTTGTAGACAAGGAGCTTAAGTGCAGAAGGGAAAAGGATTGTCCATAATTTCTAGGATTGTCCCATGGCAAGGAAGCAAAAATGAATGTGACCATGATCTAACTGATGAAGTAGATCTCTGAGGTTGTATGTAAACAGCACATATAGTGTGGGTTTTTCATTAATCCCCCTTGTCTAATTATCATGAATATGTTTTCATTCTCTGTTAGATGACAACAGCCTAGCTCAATAGTTTCCAGTAAAATCTTTGTATCTAGATAATAAATTCTTCTCATAATGATGAGATTTAAAACAGCAAAACATTCCTCACTGAGGCATGTAATGCTGATAAAGCACTATTTTGCTGCACAATCTATGCAGTATAAAAAGTTCTTTGCTGCATCATGATCTGCTCCAATTTGTGTATAAATAGCATTCGTAATAAAAGGAAATGTAACAGCAAGTTTTACTTAAATAACTGCTCAAAAAGAGGTTGGGACATAATGTAGCTAACACACAACAACAAAAGGGCAACTGCAATAGCTCTTTCTCAACATCCTTTTTTTCTTTTTTTTTATGAATCCATTCACACCAACAGTAAGTATTTGAACCCAAAATATTTAAAGAATTATATGTTGGAACAGTTTGAGGGTAGTGTGGCTCCTAGAGTTGAGGTACCATCTAAATGTGCTGCAAACAACAGAAAACCCGACTTTGAAAGCAACTCTCTCGATAGCTTTAACCAGTCATCCCAAGAAAGCTCCTATTTCTGAGGATGGAGATACATGACTGAAAAGGTCTAACAAGCTGAGAAGTCCTCAAGATCTACATTTTCAAATATGAATGCCTTGAATTAGATACCCAAACCTGTATTTACAGAAACCATTAGCCATTTCTGAGGCTTCATGCAACACCACACTGACAATGTAACTAACACAAGGGATTTGAGAAGCCTGACTGTTCCAGTATTGCAGCTATCCAGCACCCACTGTCTCCATTACCTCCTATAAATCCTTACTTGGCCAGCAGATCAAGTACTTCCACTACCATGATTTGCATCTATGGCTTTGTTACCTCCAGTGCACAGCACACGGAACAATACCAGTCAGAGATTAAGAGTAAAGTTGTGTCCACATTCAGGACATGGAAAAAATTCCCACCGAGTCACAATGCAATTAATACAATTTTGGATTAAAGAAAAAATAAAAATCTGGATTCTGCTCATTCTTTATTATTTAATGCCAGTGCTCTGAAATCCAGTCTGGCTTCTAACGGGCATTAGGATGCTGGTTAAAAGCTCCCTAGTCCCAATTCACTATGTTTAACTCTGTTGATCTTTCCACACCCCTTTTCATGAGCACAGCCAAAAGTAGGATTTGGGATGGGCTCATTTTGTTACAGAGAGAGAGAAAAATGTATGTCACATTTTCTTATAATTTCTGAAGTTGGCCCCAAAACTAGACTGAAATAGCTTCTGATTTACAGGTATTTTCTGTGAACTGTGAGACAGGTGAGGACTTGTTTTTCCCTCATGACCTACTGGCTAAATTCTTGAGGGTTGCTGAGAAGATGCTGTAGCATTAATTAAAATTTGTACTAGTTGAAGTGATGTATCATGAGACCTTGGCTTTAAGAGTTGCTGAATACCAGATCAACCTCAACTTCTCAGTGTTATGTGCATCTTCTGGGTTTTTTTATTGTATGAATCCGTGAGAAGGACAATACTCAAGGATAAAGGACCACCTTAATCTGCATTAGAATGAGACTGGCCTGGTTAAACTGTGACAGAGATGTATGGATACATAGTAAGTGCCAATCTGAGCACTCAGATGTGGAATTAGGACTTCATATATGGGTACTTATTTTAGAAAGTGGATCTCAGAGGATAGCTAGGGTTGCCCACTTAGCTCAGAAAACCCTGCTCCAGTTTTAAAAGCTACTTGTCACTGCAGAGCAATTTTGAAGCAAAGTGGTATGTTTGGTGGCCTCATTTGCATGACAATGCCCAGAATGCTCTCCTAACTCACAGCTATTTCATGGAAGGGCTGATGCATTCAAGGTTTGAGAATAAACCTAGATCTTGTGGGTATACCAGTGCATTTAATTTTAATACTTCTCCTCCAGTTCATGTGCAAAAGATAAGACTGTTAAAATGGATAGTGGTTATAGGTAACCAAACTAACCTGTCTGTCATCAGTATTCACCAGAAATCAAAATTACAAATGGTAGGTTGGCAAGTCTCTAACTCATTGATTAATTAGTTGATCATCTCGTACCCACGTGTATATGCTTTAAGTGTCGACATAAGTCATTAAGGTTGCTGTGATGATTTGTCCCAATATATTAACAAGCAAACCCAGAAAAACTAAACAACGCACAACACACAGCACAGATATAGAATAGCAGTTCATCAAGATGGACTTCGCTCGTCCCCCGCACTTCTCTCCTCCTTTCTCACAGCTTGCTACACAAAATAAATGCACTACATCGACTTACACTGCAGTACAGAATATCGCAGTCTGCTCTATTGTGTGGATTTCACTGCTGAGAAGCTGTAACACTAATTGTCAGTTTCCCACGATCAAAGTAATTTGGTTAAATAATTGGTTTACATTTACTATATTTTATTTGCCTCACAAAAACAAATGTAATAACAAAAGATCATCTGAAGAGGAGGGAATGCTATGGTGATAACACCAATATGGTGCCAACATATGGAGAAATATGTGTGTTTTGTGCACATAAACAATGTCATGAAGCTTCAGCTGTTTAGAGAACAAAGCTTTACACCTGAGTTAACTTAATATTGTGATATGTGCATTCTGGTGTGTGTGCGTATGAGGGGTGAAGTTCTTCTGATTTTGGCACTGAAACTAAAGTAATGTTTTAAATGCTGATTAACTGGTGATCATTTACAATTTATTCTTGATAGGTGATAAATGATGACATTTCTTCTTTACCAGTTACATGAAGTCTGCACTCACATGTGAAACAATGGCTTTTCTATACCCAAAATCAGGTTGACGACATCATGACAACCCTTCACAACATTCTTGGCTTTTCAGATGTTTTCTCTTTTATTTTGTATAATATGTGGATTTGACCACAATTTTCGCAGCTCCTCCCCCGAGGCAGAAAGGGAACACAGTAACTAAGTGCCTGCAGCAGTCCACAGAAGCTGTTTCCTTTAACCTCCCTCCAGACTACCAGGCGTGAAGAACGGCTGAAACATTTTCCTTCAGCCACCAGAGTGGCTCATTTTCCAAATGTCGCTAGAACAGCTTCATTCAGAAGAGGCTGCCACTGGAGTTCCTTCAAAATTCTGCCAGAATGGTTTAAACTCAAAAGTAATTAAAAGCCTCTGAAAAACTCATAAGTCAAGGGAGTGGCATAACACCCATTAATTACAGTGCTCCGTGATGTCACACCTGTGACTTATGAGAGGCTATCCTGAGGTGGGTTCAGAGCTGCTGTTCATAATTTATAATGGTGTTTTGAAGCCTGCCTAGTGGAAAGCAGTTTCGCACTGGGATTGTGCAGATCTCGTAACAGCTGATTGCATGATATAAAAAATAATATTGTGTCATTCATTGGGAAACTATTGTGGCTGAACACAGGTTTAAACACCAAACACACCACCACCAAATGGTGCACGTGCAGTGGGACCATGACCCTGTGATAACATCTGGTTTGACTATGGCACTGTTAATGTCAATCAATGGTCAATGTTAAGAACAGAGGAAAAAAGAACTTCAGAGGACAAAGTGATTGCTGATTATTCCAGTGAATCCTGATGGTGATTGATTTTTAATGTTAAGACTGGAACCAGAAGGTTTGCTTATTTATGCTTAGCTGTACTTGCAGAATTTAAACAGTTGTAAAGAAAATAAAATTCTGAACAGGTTACCTGAAATGAACAGAGGTAGGTTTATTTCAATCAGCCCTCAGATGGTATTTTTGCTAAAATATAGGGCATATTGTCTATAGAACGTTAAATTAAATTATACAGAATGATGCTCAGTTTTATGAATTTGCAGTAAAAGTTGTCTGTATTTGACAGACATTTACAGAAAAAAAATGACAATGTTTCTGCAACAGATTAAAACCTGCATTTTGCTTTTTTCCTTTGTCTGTTTTGAGTTTAAATGGAAACAAACCTTACAGTATAGAATTGGCTTAAGGTCACCTGTCTACAAGGGATTACTGTGTAGTTCCTTTTATATTTTTCCCCCTACTAGTTTGAGGGACAAAAGGGCAGCAGTACCCTAAGGGCTTTTTCAAATAACCTCTTTAGCAAATAAAGTCATACCCTATGTATAGAGGCCATTTCATCCCAGTCCCATGGGCTGCCTGTAGGGTAAAATACTGAATTTTTCTGGCATATGTCACTGAATGTGAAAAAGAGGACCACTACTTACAGAAAGTTAAAGGCTGAATGAAAGAATGTGAATTTCCTTAATGCACTAATTTAAAACATTGTATATTGAAGCTGAAAACATTGAGTATAAGTATCTCAGAGAAACACTGGAATATATTTACGTGAGCCATGCAGAGACTCACGTATCAACAACTGATTTACTATGGCTTGAAAACACAACAGATTCAGCTTATCTGAAATCTTAAGCAAACAAATATATTTTCTTCAGGGAAAATAAATAAAATGAAATTTGGCCTATTCTTTATGCATGCAATCTTATGATGGTATCAACTTAACATTACCATAAACGTCTCTGAAATCAACTGTCAAGAAGGAATCTGTTATGCTGATATAAATTACTATTATTATTGTTTTTATTGCTGCACTTGCTGCACCCCACATCTGTAATTGCTTAAAAGACAACATGCAAACCCCCAAACTCCCAAGTATTCATAAGGTATAAAAAGTGGTTTTAAAACAAATGATTTGACAGCTGCAAATGCAGGATAACACCTAGTTACATTATAGAAACAGTGTGGATAATTACTTTTTTCAGAAGGAAAGACTCCATGGACCACAGTCCTGTCTGAATTTCCCTGCAGTTCGGATAATGTGCAGTAATACAAATCCTGTTGTCACCTCAACCAAGTCTTTTTATCATCTATACATCAGCAAGAATGATGAGAGACGTCCCATGATTCTAACAGTCTTCCTTTGAAGGATCCACATGTTAATTACTGCACTAATTATGGTTTTTGAATAACCAAATGAAGTAAGCAGTCTATGGGAGGTACAGGCATAAAACTAAGACTGAGAAAATACTAGTTACTGAAGTCATCAGTGTAAACTGACACATTGAACATGCTTTAAAAAAGTAGAAGTAGATTTTAAAAGACAAGCATATTCAATAATTAGGGTTCCATACAGGAAAAAGAAATGTTATTTCTTAATGGCAAGTGCATTTAATCTGTTATCTGAAGATCTGAAGGTAAGCCTGCTTAATTCACTGCTTCTTCTTTTGTTATTAGGAAAACATAATTGTTCCAAATAATTAGCACTAGAGTACATCACAAGCTGACAACAAAATTATAGAAATCTTCATATTCAGATCCGTCTAGCTGGCTATTAGGAACAGTTTCTGATCATAACCCATTAGTTGAAGTGCTGTGAGTTCTTGATTGCCACCAAATAACCTCAGATATCTGCCTAAGTTAACAGCCTCTATTTATTCAGAGTTTTCTTGACAGTAAAAATTGCTTACGATTTTTACAGCTGCCACACAAAAGAACAGTATCAGATGTGTGCACTTGCAAGACTAGGTGATAAAATAATTGAAATGTGGATTTTTAGACACAATTTTAATGCCTAACTTTCTGAATGAAAAACAGCTATGGGATTTCTGTGTGCTATAATGGTACTATTGGCTTTCCTGTTTATTAAAAATTAACATGAACACATTCCAAATCTTCCTAGTTGTGATGACCATGCTAATTAAAAAAAGATTTGTTTGGGCCAAGGTTCTTTGGCATAACAGCCCTACTTTGTCCTTTTTTTCCACTGAACACTAACTAATCAACTGCTAAAGATATTTCTGTATTTTAAGGCTCAATCCTTCTTGGGTTTTTTTGGTACTTTCTTTGAATCATACCATGGCATAAACAGCTGTTAATCCATTTCTTAAACAGTAACTAGCATGGACAGCATCACAGCAAACGCTACCAGAAAGTGTAGTATTTTTTTAAAAGACACTGACAAATGAATCCTCTGACAGAAATCACTGCTGTAACCCCAAAAGGAAAAAAAAGAAGAAACCAACAAAAACCCACATACACATGGTAAGAAAAGAATTGCACTCTTTTAGTTATTTACCCAGCTTCAGTGAGTGGATTATTGATAATGTAATCCAGACAAAATAAAAACTTATTTAAATTTCCCATCTAATACCTTAGTTATCTATAATGCCATTTGAAGCTCTAACACATATGTTTTTTGGATTTTGTTTTTTTTTTTCCTGATAATAGCTCAGTTTATAAACCTACAAAGCTTTATGTCAAATCCCATGGGGAATAACTTTGATTACTAGAGTAATTAATGATGCTGGATAGTAATATGGATTTTCTGTTAAGATTTGAGTTTGAAGTTAATTAGTCTCCACATTATGATTTGCTGATTAATTACAGATATTTAGTTATAAAGAGAGATGTTAATTATTAATCTAAAAAATCATCTTGTGCAATTAACTAAAACTTTGACGTCAGTCACCACTCTCCTTGTATGTAACTTCCAAGGTGCTAATTCTATGGAGGGAGGCACATACCTTCTCCAAAAGGTAAAAAAAATCCTTCTGCTATCTTTTTTGTGTATATAGTATAGTGAACAAATTTTTCTCTTAATTTGTCAGGACAAGCCACCCACTTTGAAGCTGGACTGTAACTTAATTCTCATGAAAGTACTGATCTTTCATTGCTTATTCTTACAATATGCCTCATCTTATCACCAAAAAAAAAAAATTGCCATAAAAGAAATTCCACTATGAGTCTTAACTGTGTGTACTCTTGAAATCACGTCTTAACCTCAGAGCTGTGATGTTCTGCTGACTGATGGGCTTTGTCAGTTCCCATGTTAAACTCTGGAATGAGCTTCAGTGTTGCTACAGAGATCAGTATTTTCTAGCAACAGCAGCAGCAGCAGTCTTTACCAGTGCCAAGAAAATATTAGAGCAAAACTACTAATTAATGTAATAGCTCAGTTAGAATTTAAAATCAACTTTTGTTTAAAAAGAAACCCCACCTTATCTCTTTTTTTTTCCCCCTTCTCCTCTGATCTGCAAAGAAGAAATCTTACTGTTAATGTAAAGGGGATAAGAATGCGATTAAGAAATAGGGTTAAACCAAAAAGCATCAGCAGCACACCAATGTCCTGGAATTTACCCTAGTAACACAGACTCTGAACAGGGATCTGTTTACATTATCTCTAGATCATCTTGACAATATTCATTCTCTATTTACCTAAATGAGGCAATATGATGATATTTATTGCTCAGAATGGCTAAATATAGACTTTTCCTGAGCACTCAGTATCATAGTGGGAGGTTTTGCTCTAATCTACATCTTTAAACTGACAAGCTGGAGCATTCCTAATGAATGCCTCTTTTCATCTGGATGTCTGTGTGTATTTGACAGTATAAATATTTAGCAATATCGGAGTCAGCTTGTGATTTTACCCAGATGGACTGATTGATGCCTTGGCTTGACGTTGCCAAAGACAATCCATGTAGTTATATAAGCAATTTCCCTCTTACTTCCTAAGAAGCAATTAGGTGGCCAAAGGCAGCAACCCAAAAATAGTGAGAATACTTCTGGTATCAGCTGACAACTCTAAGGGATAAATAAAATATGGTACTTAAATTATTACCACTTTACTTTCATGAATCATGGGATTAAAGCTTTCACTTCTAAAGTACATATAAATTGCAGGGTTTCTTATGTCTGTAATTTGCAAGAATCTAAGTTAAAATACCAGCTAATCAGTCAACTCACATTCACCTTGGGAAAAGTACCACCCTTCCTTGTCATTTTTGTAAATTGCATGCCTAAGCACCAATGTTATTTTCGGGGGAAAAAAGCTTGTTGTCAATAACATATATTGCAGTCTAGTTAAAACAACATTTGTTAAGGTTTAATCGCAAATGTAATCTGCTTTTAAAGTTTAGACAGAATGCTCAGAGAAATTCAAGGGACAGATAATAAATCATTTTCTCCTATCCTGGGTGTGAAAAAGGTAGGCTGGAGTCTTGCAGGTGTGCTGCCTTTTTCTCCTACGTGTTGCAGACTCTTGCTGGTTTACACAGACCGTTCAAAAATATAGGGACTCCATCAACTAAGAAATAAGAAATTTTTTGCTATCTGACTTTCAAATGGCACTGCACTTTTCGTATTGTTAAATATTCCCAATAATTTCATTCAGTTTGCATCTTTGGCATACACTTTGTAATTCATAATGTGTCTGCGTAACGAATTGCAGCAACGAGAATTTTTAGCTTAATTTCACGTACACACATATAAAAGTACGTGAATACAAAAAGAAATCCTGGCTACTGAATGTCAGCTTTACATTAGCTATGCACTGTTTGTCTGTGTCGGTCTTACACCGTGTAAGATGCGGGCAATGATTATGCCTTGTGCTCTTACGCATGTTAGTACTTTGGGGGGAAAGAACAGTTGCACATTATGTTTCGCAACGGTAAAATTCGTATGTCTCAGCTATGTTGCTGATTTCACTCTCCTTCCCAAACACCTTTAGTTTCTTTGTTTTCTATTAACTCATTCCAGTCTTTGTATGCCCCATGCAGTAACCCAGGAAAAAGGGCAAGGAAGACATTATTCTTCTTGACACTAATACCTATAGATCCTGCTCTGCAGTGATACCTCTCCCTATCACGAAGTATCTCAGCAAACAGAATTCTCCAAACTCAAGAGCTGGAACGATTAATATATTCCACAGGCAAGTGGGACACAATGCCCACTGGTAATCAGACAAACACAACAAGGCTTCTTGGGGACTGGCCCTCTGCTTGTGATATACAGAGTTTTAAGTGCAACATACATTAGCTACATCATTTTCTTCAGAAAGGCAGTCTCTCTGAATACCTATTTTATTATTATTCTGTGACCAGCTGGGTGCCAAATAAAAATAAATGTATGCTGTTTTGTATTTATTGGATTTGATTAGTAATAAATTTGTTATTGACCAGATCCAGAGTGTGAAGGCCTGAGGCACAATCCAATGGTCTCTACTCACTTGATCATTACACCCTCCACTTTCAATCAAGCTGCATTGAATTGTGTTACCCTGTGTTTTGCTTTTCAATTGTCTGGTTTGAGAATGGAGGGTCAGGGATGGAGGGAGAGGAAAGTTGATGTTTTCTAGTGAGAAAATTAGGAAAGAAAGGGAAGGCTGTCCCTTTAAGCTGGGAGATAACTACAACACAATACCAAAAGAAATCTGGTGATAGAGTGCACTGTACATGGTACAATCCGTTGAACAGGTTGACGTGAGAAATTACTAGGTCGGATAAGGCAAAGTTTAGAATAAACTGCATTGTTTTACAAAATATGTCATCGGGAAAAATGCATTAACTCTAATCAGCCAAAATGGTGTGATTCATTGCTTAATTTCAGGGTACCAGGCTATAAATTACATCAGGCCTGCCACAACTAATTTTTGCAGTGGCATACTAGATGAAAAATGAAATGTCCAAGTGGCTACAAGTGAAAAGCTTCCATCTTTCTTCCACAGCTGAATATTACTTACTCTAATGATGTATAATAGCCTGCAACTACACTTAACCTGTGCATTAAATAGCAGCACAAAATGTTTACCTAGAGTTATGAAGAAGAAAACAGCAAATCAAGCAAAGGAATCTAGAGTGTGTACATTAACCTCCCACATGCCAACATAATTGTCCCCTACAGATGATGTATAACACTTACTCCAAATCATACTTTTTTTTTCATTACACATAATAGCTTACGCTTCAAGTATCAAAAGTGTCAAAGCATGTGTGATAAATTGATGCCAAAATGTACCTAATTAATAAGTCTGATGATGTTTAGATTAAAACAGATGTTGGTTATGTTGTTAACAGAAAAACAGCTAATAAAAATAATTGCAACCTATATGCCTAAAAACTGCAGGTACTATTAAAAAGAACAACAAAACCTGAACAGTGCAAAATGGTTAGTAAGCTTTTTTGGGTGCAAATGTTCTTTTAAGTACAAATTCCTAACAACAGATCAAAGCAGTTAATCATAGCAGTTACGAGCAACTACCCCTTGTTTAAAATCCATAGCCGAGCTTTACATGGAGATCATTTTTACCAGTGATACTATGCGTGCAACAAAAACTACTGCAAAACATACTTGCTATTATTCACTTACAATAAATAAGGAATTCTGTGTTGATTATATGAAAAAAAAGAAGATCATGAACTCCAGAAAGTTTCTAAATGTGATCAAGTAATCCATGATTACTACAAGTATCTTGTAGATAACACTGAAAAAATAAACTAGAAATAATAACATGGTATTTTAAAACTAGCTTTAATCTCCAAATTAAATATCACAATATTTAGAATATTTGGGTTTTTACCCTGATGGAAAATAACTGTTTATCACTTTGCTTCCTTTAAAAATATAGTATCCAGGGAGAATCTATTGATGGAAAACCTGATGACAAAAAATTCTATCGGTCTGAAGCAACTTTTGGAGAATCTGATTAGGTCTCATGCTGCAATACTAGGTATTCCATTTTTGCCAAAGGGCCAGCTATTATTATTAACATCATTTGTCTGAATCATTACTCTGCACCTTGGTTCAGCAAACACTATGAAGATGGCATGGTAATAAATGACCGCAGGATTCTTTCCTGCTTCAGCCTGTTTTTATCTGCCACCTCTCTACCGTCAGCTCCATCTTTCTGAACCTCTCTGAATCCCCAAAAGGGACGGGGCGTCTATTTGTTTTCCACTAGGTTACCACTCTGTCTATTGTTGTTTGCACTAAAGGGTACGAATTCAATTCATTCTTGTGACATAAAAGCACTGATACAGTAAATTTTTTGCCCAAGAGAAAACACAAAGTTGCTGAATATGGGCTAAGATGTGAAGCTCTTGTATGTACGTGAAGGAGCTTTCTGAGACAGTCTTGCTCACTAAATATTGTTTTTCCTCCACCACAATCACATTACAGCATTTTAAACTTACACTAACCTTGCCAAATTGGTACCTCTTGCAAAACAGTGACTGTGTAGGAGGGGTTAAGTAATGCATCCTCTCGTCCCTATAAGCAAGAGAGGAAACAAAGGGCTGGGAGGTAAGATAGCCAATTGGTAGCTGCAAGATTAAGTAAGCCAGTGCTTCTGTGATAATCAGGGTTAGTGGAAATGGCAGATGAGAACTGAGGAAAATAAATAACCAAGGAGAAAAGACTTAAAAAGAGTTAAATAAGAAAACTGGAATGAGAGGGAACTACGGGACATTGAATAATCTTATTTTTCTGCACGTTGAAATTCACACAAATTACTTTACCTTTATTCATACCTAAACATGCCAAAAAATAATCAATCTGCCATCTCAAAGAATTGATCAAAACTGAGCAGACAAGGCATAATGTCTCATACTTCACTCTGCAAAATAAAACCAAAACCTTTCAGAGATGTAATGGGTCTCTTTCTTTTAAATAAGAAAATATGCTTATTTTCTTCTTCAGTGACAAGAAGTATTGAAGTGTTGGAAAATACTAGATCAGGACCAGACATCTCTTCAAGATTTCCCAATTACAAACATCTAGTCTGAGATTCCACCCTTTTGCAAAACCATAAGGCAGATTTTATGAGATGATCCATTAACAAAAATAAATTTCAATGTCCTAATATATGTAAACATATCAGGGTTTGAGGGAATTTAAGTCATGTAAATGCAGTTATAAAGCAAACTTAGCACTGGCTTTTCACGGCCGAAGGCATCTTGTTTTTCCAAATACACTGTTAAGAAGTGCCAAACTTAGTAAACCCTACAGAAAATAGCCAAGTAGTTTCTTGTCTGAGTCTTATAGAATGCTTAAAAATAGCACTCCTAAGTCTAAAATGTTATAACTGTTTACAAAACCTGAGAGGTTGCATTATGCACGACTTTCTTTGCCATTAAAATGCTCTATGTTCCTGCCAGAAGTTAAGAAGTTATCACTTGAAAATCACTGGCTAATCTAGCTTGTGCTAAGATGGATTTTTAATGAAAGTTTAATGAATGATAAATACTTGTTTCTTGATAAATGTTTAATTATGCCAATAATTACCAACTGCTGAAAACTACTGTTGTGTTAATAATGGCATTTTAGTACACAAGCAGTTTCATGAGTCATGATGCTGTTAAAGATCAGAATTCCATCTGTCTAATGCAAACTAGCAAAACAAAAGAAAAGTCTAATTAATATTTTGATACATTTTCCCTATACACTTAAAACGGATGTCCTTTTGTGAAAGAATAAATTTACTAGCTCCCTTTTTGAGAGAAGAATTAAATGTCTCAGAGCCATTATGTTATTAATCATTACTGCTATTTGAACCTAAAAACTGAAAGAGAAAAAGAAATCAAGCCAGATGTAGCATATGTATGAATGCTTGTTGCTTAAATTTTTTGGAAGAGGAGAGAATAGGAGATTAAGGTGATGATGAGACCAAGTTTCCACCTGAAATATTTTGTAATATTCAGGTACCACACTACGTTTGTGACATTAATCTTCAGAGTTACCTGGGACTATTTTGCTGATGTCGAAAAGCCAGCAGAGTGCAACCCTCACCTCTCACAAGAGAGGGGCCAAGAAACATCAAATTGTTGTGGTGCCTTCCAATGGGGCCAGATAAAATGGAGACTTTCTTAGAAGTACAAAGAAGATAACAATATAGACATTAAATAAATCAGGACAAGGTAAAATGAGAATAAGAAAAATGAAAAATAAGAGGAGATCAAGGCTTTCACTGACTTATTTGTTCCTGGTTGCCTCTTAGTTTGACAATATCTCCCATGTTTGTTGTGTTCATGGTACTAATTTTGGCTCTGTCTCTCACCTAATTGCCACAATACCTGTGGACAGCCTAGCCAGGATCCTGGCAAGGTGCTAATCCATCAGGCTTTTAATGATTGAAATATGGCTTCTTCCCTGCATCAACTCCAATGTTAGGACATATTTTTCATCAATATATTTAAAAAGGGTTTCTCATCCTTATAAATGTTGAGTTTACATTCTTTTACAAATGTTGAGGTTTTCTTTCTTCTTGAACCTATTTAAAATTTCAATTTAAATGGGTTTTTGCTTTTCACAGCAAAGATGGGACAGAGCACTGTAAAACTTATTTATTCAGTAATCTTGTATCTCATGTGGGTTGGACTAGGGGACCCTATAAATTATTTCCATTTCCTACATCTACAAATCTACGGCACAAATTTGTTTTCTACATAAAGGAAATGTATTTTTGAGATGGTATTCTTATTTAACACTTATGTAATCTTTACTGTGTGTCAGGATGTATTGGAGGAATATGACCTCAACTTGGGCACCTTACAGAATACTTTGATTCTGAAACTATTCTTGTAGTTCTGAGAATTGCCTGACATCTTTGATTTATTTTTTTACTGAAAAATACTCTTTTTTTGCAGACTGGCAGTAGTTCATAACCAAAAGGTAGTTAAACAGAAAACCAGACCATAAACTGTAATACTGAACCAACCAAACACACTAATGAAGTATCAGAAAGGAGCTTTTCTTGCTGGAGAGAGAGAGGAATGCTGCTAGAGATTAGCACAGCGAGGCTGTTAGCATCCATATAGCATCTGCAGTGCAACGCAGAAGTCAGTGCAGTGAAACAGAAAACAAAGCCCATCCTGACAAATGGCTGGTGGCTAATAACACTTCCTCCCTAAGATAAACTTAGGAGAATAAAAGAACAAATTCAAAAGTATACTCAAATGTATATCGGAAATTTTTCCTGCAGTTGAATCATAGCAGGCTACTGCTCTAAGGTTATAAAATTACCTAGATTATACAGTAATGTATGATACAATCAGTGATAGCCTTTTCGATGCTGTCATACTGTGTTCTGTAACACTTGGAAACTAAAGGTGATAATATATAGCTATCAACCTCATCAATATTCTGTATTTTAAACAGATGCAAAACTCATTCCTCTCCTAATACTACAGGAAACCTTACATTCCCAGTGATCAATACCATAAGGAAACTGTCCCTTTCAACTGAGCCAAAACGTTCTCATAACCCATGTGGGGGGACAGACTCCTGTCCCACATAATGGTGGGATGGGCATGTCAGTCCCAAATCCCACTGATTTCAGGAAATTGGTCTGCTTTGCTCCTCACAAAAGACACTAGAGTAGACCAGCTAACCCTGCCCAAAAACACCACCATAAATCATAAAAATATCTATTTTATTATTGAAGAGATATAGCAGTTTGCAAGTTTTTAAAAATATCTCAGTTCTGAGCAACTTGTCTACAAAAATTTCATTCTAGTGCAATATTACAGTGAAGTTTATAATAAAAAATGCTGCTTACAAAAATCAAAGAACTGTCTTAATCCCATTGCACCCAGCCTTCATCCTCTATTTCAAAATCTTTGCAAACGTTACTCCTCTTGAAGCCAACAAACAAAATGCTTCATGCTGAATATCTCAGAAACAGTTACATACATGCTGTGTTAACAATAATATTTTGGGGGTTTCTGTGCTTTTAAGACATGGTAACATTCTGGTAAAAACTGCCTGTGCCTACAGTTGCTCATTACAGCTGGACTGGGTGGAGCTACATTGTCTGGAGCTGAAAGGTTGAAAATTTCTCCTAAAAATACATGGTAGAGACAGCCATATATTAAAGTTTCACTCCATGTAAATGGAATGTCACTCTTTTATAACTACAGTCCACTATGATAATCCTCTTGGAATGCATTAATTATCATCCACCAGATAAGTGTCAAAAGCTACATTCCTAAAGGATTATCAATTCCCACCCAATTTCTACTGCAGCTGAATAAGGAAGAAAAGTTAGTGGAAAAAGAAGCAGCATCAAGAAGCTCTTAGTCTTCCCACAGCTATTCTCTACTCAGAATGAAAATACTGCCTTTCGGAACAGCTCAGCCATTCATATAGCTTTCATCACAACTGCACGAGTAGAAGAGAGCCAGTGACATGGTATCTGTGTTAAAACAGGAAAGATGTTGTCCTGTGGATTCTTTCATTATATAGCAACATTCTCATTAAAAGTACTGGGGAAAAGAAAGAAAGCCCTTCACTGCTAGAAGGCTTCGATAAAGACCCCAAACCCACAAAATAAGAGTCTTTCTTCTTCAAGTTAAGGCATTTTTAACCATTACGTCAAATGAGTTTCTACTGCCCTTTTTTTTTGCTATGCTTTCACTTTTCTACTTTTGAAGAAAACAGAACTCAAAACTCTCAAAAAGACTTCAGTGAACAACTTGACTGACTACATAGGCAGGACAAGACACAGAAATAGTAGTGTTCCAAAGATACGGAGCAAGACCAAAACCAAATTGTAAATAAAATTTGACTTTGAAAGAAGTTACATAACCACACCCACCCAAATAGACACAATTTCTAAGACAGTGTGTTGCTTTTTATAGGCTTCTGGATGTAGTTTACTACTTTTAATTTAGGTGCCTGTATGCAAGCCTGCCATGTGTGAAAAATGCAGTCCATCCAACCTCACAACAAGAGAAGAGTATGTAATCAATTGAGAAATATACACACATCCAAACACAAGGATGGGTAATACCACCCAAATCAGCATCACAAATTGCTCTGCAGGTCTAACATTATGGCTACAACCTCAGTAAGCTTGGAAACTGGTGGAGATGAGATAGAAAAATTCTTTGTTTAAAATAGGCTCTAGTGCCCAGAAAAGTTAGTGGTGAGCCTCTTCATGCTGCTTTTGCTTCTGAGTTATCAATGAAGTGATAGCCCTGCATGGAATTAAGCACTATTAGCAGAGTTTTATAC
Source organism: Pachycephala philippinensis (assembly GCA_013397055.1). Taxonomy (NCBI): domain Eukaryota; kingdom Metazoa; phylum Chordata; class Aves; order Passeriformes; genus Pachycephala; species Pachycephala philippinensis. Next base: position 1,576,473 of record VWZT01003310.1, on the reverse strand, counting down.
AATTTATACATTGTAATTGTTCTTAGGGGTATTGTGCCAGGCCCTGTACAAACACAGCAGCTGAGGGAAGCAATCCACTGAAAGGCCTCGTAGTCTAAAAACAAAATGAGAGTACACTAATAATAATGAAAGCATAATGTTGAACAGCTTACACATGGTCACACTACTATGGAAAAGAAGCCTTTTATTCACCTAATGTCCTAACTAGGACATTTCAAGCCATGAAGAATATTGACCTTTTACTACATTTGTTGCTATCACTGTGGGGCATGAAGGTGGAAATGCTGTGCCATTCTTCAGGTGAGACACTGGTGGTAAATTCCTGTAGCACATTTCCTGAAAGTAAGAATGTCCTGGTAAAATTCCAGTATTTTTAAGTACATAACACTTACCTGTGTTTCCCCTGCAGTTTAAACTGAAATATAGTCACATAATTAGTCATATAATGTTGCTCTGTGTTGAAATCCTGCAAGTTTCACCTCAGCTATGGCTGGTTTTCAGTGGGGAGTGAAGCCTTTTGGATGTGAAAACTAACAAATTTCAACAGTCTTTCAGACAGAAGAGCCTATAGAAATACTAAATTATTACAGTAAATTTGGAATTGGTGAAGCAACAGGAATGCTGAATTGCAAGACATATTCCTTGTTTCTTCCTGTACAAGAGTAGCAAGTATTTACCAGCACACACCACAGATCTAAAACCAATCAGACTTCTACCCCACCTTCTGCAACAGCAATAGCAGATCTTCCCACTGTCACTGAAAGAGGATGAAATTCTGGGTTTTGTTTGTTTAACAGGGCTTTTAAATGAAAACTTTGGGACATCTGCGGGTGCCTTGTATTATATTAACACATGCACCTCGCTGTCTCCTGTCTTAACAGTGTGTTGTCACATTTGCAGTTTGGGCAAGACAGAATTGCTCATCTTCCCCTCACAGCCCATCTGGTTTCTTCCAAGCTGCTCAGGCAACAACACTCTAAAGAAAAAGCGATGTTATCAGGGGCACGTACCAATATATATCACATATTGCAGCATGTTTTGTCATTTACAATGCATCATAAAAAGTTACATTGCATCTGACCTACAACATGATGTAATGTAAAATGACATGCTTACATTGAACAACATTACATTACTCAAAAATCTGAATTTAAAGAAATAAGCACGGGGAGGGGTGTCTATTTATTTATTTGGAATGCTATAAATTTTGACAGACACTAAGTCAGCCAAGGAAAAGGGGGAGGTGGAGCAACTAAATATTTAACTGCATGGCTGCTTAGTCACTTGCTAATGCCATTTTTTTACAAACAAAAAGAATTAAATAATACACGATCAGATCTGTTGTACATCTTTAATATTAAACACAACAGATGATATAATCACAGAAATAATACCAGTAACTTTCAAGGTGCAAAACTGTAGTCAATTTTCTTCATGCTTTACTACTAAAAAGTGTAACGATCAAGCTGTAAAAATGCATTTTAAGGCTTTCTGTTGGATTTTTAAGAGCAAGAGAGGAAAGCAGAGTGCTCTATACATTCCACAGATCTGCTTTTTAAGAATCAACATGGTGCACACCATGTGAACTGTCACATTAATAACCCTATGCTGATATTCAAATTTTCTGTCTTAAGCTAAAGAAAGATTGAATACCCTGCTGTTGTGTGGCCAAGATTGAAGAGGTGTCTCACTGACATTGTTCAAAGTTTATGAAAATATATGAATGCTCAAATGTCATTGGCTTTGCGCCTCCAACAGACTGTGGTTTTATGAGAAATCAGTCTTTTAATCAAAATGATTGAATACCTTAAGGTCGAAACCAAAGATATCAGTTAATATCTAGAAACGTGCTATTTCTGCATATTTTGCTAAATTTGTGGAGCATTTTAAAGTGTTAATTTGTGCATCCCATATTGAAAATTGATCTTGAGTTTTAGCTTTTTGTCAAGCAAAAACATATGGTTACAAGCTCTATGCATTTTATGTGACGGCTGTTGAAGCTGTCACATGTGCAAACTTGATAACCGATGTGACACATACGCAAATAATTTGCTTGTTTAGTAACAATTCAAAGATTCATTATTCATGCAAAAACACGTTGTTTTTTAAAAATGATCAGATGGAAGTAGTCTTCATTTTGCACAATCTAGTCTCATTGGTGTGCAAACACTGATAAAATAAAGCTGGGAACTAAGTGGTATTAAAACAAATCCAAGAATATGGGTATTCTCAGATAATTATTGAACCAGATGGTGTTTTTTGTTAATTCTGCCATCAGTCTGAGAACTTGATGTCTTACATCTGCACTTGGTAAAATAAATTTTGCCACTGACATTATTTCAGTTTTCTTAAAATATTTCAATCAATTTTACACCAAGATTTGCAAACATCTGCCATTCTACATGACTGTGAGATGAAATTATTTGAAAAAAAAGATCTTAAGAAAACGCTTATCCTAAATTTAACTTAGGCTTAGCATTTCTGCTGCTAAGCTGTCTGAAATACTACTTTATGAATATTATAAATAAAATGCTAATCGTGCCAAAATATTGCTACCTTCAGTTTCAGAAGGAAGAATCCAAATAAACCAGTGAAGAACTACAGGTTCATTTGGGGCTGCCATCTTGGGATTTTACAGTCCCTAACTTTGTTCTTAAGGTTCAGAGGTTAGAACTTCATTGGCACAGAACTAATTAAAACTTCTTCCCTGGCCTCTATAGAGTAAACAAACAAACAAACAAACAAATCTGGAATATGTGACCAATCTATTTAGATCTACTCTACATCAGTGGATATAGAAACAATCCAAACAGGCATTTAACCAGCAGCTATATTATTCACCCTAATAGAACTCCTCATAAACATTATCACTCAAGTATTGTACCTCATAAACAGATGTGCTCAATCACTTATGCACGTTTGACACCATATATAGCACTTAGATACTTCCTTTCTGTGATCTAAATCACAGCCTTTCTTGAAAATTCAGCTGTAACAGGCAATAAAATTGTAGAGCTGGCTTAACTACTACACTGCTCCACTACAGCAAATCCCAAATAAGATCCCTTTCACATATGATAGAATAGATAATCTCCCCTTTTGCCAGTAAATGTACGCTCTGCGATACAAGCTGCACCCCAGCAATCATCAGACCATCAGAGGCACCATGTGCGATGGCATTTCATTTATACCAAATATCATAATTGTGTGAACTTATTTATGAATTCTGCAACAGCTGTGGGAAAATCCCTACTGCTTTCTCTAGTTGGTGAGGTTTTATTATGGTGCTTAGCTATTCTAGCACCTTTGTGTGGGTAACACAGCAGAGCACGCCTGACCTGGCACACCAGTGCAAGTCTTCTGCAGAGTGCACTCAAGCCATGTGCCTTTGATTCCCAGTGCCACCCTCCTGCTCCCTGGTCTGAGAGTAGGAGACAGGAACACCTCTGAGTAAGACTGTATTTAAGAGAAATGACCCTGTTTGCAGAAGGACTAGGAATCCCACGTGAAAACGTGCTGACTTTCTCTGGTAGGGATCCTTCATAAAAATCTCCTTCAATGCCTTTTATTTGATGAGAAGTGGGACGGATTGCCAAGGGTTGGCTGCAAAAGGGAAGTTTCGGGGAGAACTGGTATGCCTGCAGAAGCATAATGTTAGGATAAAGGCTGTTTCTCTAGAGACAGATCCAAATCTCCTGACGTGAACCTAGAGACAGATCAGATCTCCTGTGGTGCACTGATTTATCTTGCCATAAAATGGGAAGTACAGCACAGTACTCCACTAAGATTTGTTTACTGCATTTAACCTGCAGATTGGAGGGTACCATGACACAAACCGTCACACCAGCATTTTATTCCTCAGTGCTCTGAGGACCTGGGACCCACTTTGGGGAGAACCCAGAATTCCCCATCAGTTTACAAGCAAAGGTTGTCTTTGCAGAAGAAATCAGGGAGCTCTAGGACGCAAAAGAAAAGGGGCACATGGGAGCACGTCTGTGACCAGATATTCCCTGACATGAGGTTGGGACACAGTGAGGATATTCAAATCCGGACTTAAGAAGTGCCCCAGCATCCCCAGTTTCATGTAGCACTTCCTATTTCCCAAGGTGAGAACAACCAAGGTGGGGGGTGAATTATAAAAATTTCGAGGAGATACGCTCCTTAAAAAAAGCAGTGAACAACCCATCTTCCCCAAAAGCAGAAAACACTACCTGTTAGGATATTTTAAATCAGTTTTAAAATCATTCACATGGCCTTTTTTTAGAGTACAGAAGCCTATGATTGTTGACTGTTTTTAATGTTAGGCTCTTTTTTTAATCTTTTGGTTCCCTCTCATAGCTTGAGGCATGCAAGCTGGACAGAAGTGATATGAATAAATGTATTAAAAATATACTCAATATATTTTGAGGTAAACAACATTTTATTATTGCTGGGTGGCTAGTTTAAAAAATATAGACATAAAAGTTGATTTGTTGATATTAATTGAATACTATTTTAACATTATTCTCATCCAGTATCAGACAGTTGGTTTAAAAAAAGTAAAAAGACTGATATGGAATGTCTTTTTTTCCCCTTTTATAGACTTGGCAAAGACCATCAGTTTATGGCCTGTTTCGTTTCTTGCCAGTAGACAGCACTGAAAGTTATAAAACTAAAACAATTGCTTTCATTTATATCTTTTCGTGATTACTCTGATAGCTGAAATGTCTGAAGAAGTTCAGAATCTGTAAAGCCTGTCACATTATAGAAACATGTCTCTTTAAACTAAATGTGAAATTCCAGTAATTGAAGTGATAAATCTACTGTTTTTGCTGGGGTACTTTTGATGAGAACTATAGTAGTAAATTAGAAATTATTCTCTGCTGTTATATCATGGTAAAAGCCTTTCCATTATCTGTTGTCAGTCACTAGGTATGGGCAAATAACTCAGTTGTCAATCTAACTGTGAAACCTTAAGTTCTGGGAATAATCAATAAGGAAAAAAACCAAAAACTCTCTATTATCTTCATGTAATTCTTTAGACAACTTGAAGTTGTTTTTTCCCTTTTTATTTCTGCACATCTCATTTATTCACAGATATATTGGATATCTTAGAATATTTCATTTTTTATAGCAAGTTTCATGTCAGCTCGTTTTCAAATGGTATATGAGAGTTACATTTCAATATGGGTAAGCAGCTCTACCTATGTGTCTATATGCAATTTTACACATGATACAGACTTAATTAAATTAGCCGTAAAAGCCACCTACATTTTATTATTGATTTTTCAGCTATACTATTTATTGCCTAATATTTCTATTTTAAAAGTCCATGATGTTTTGCTCTTTCACGGATTCATGTAAACACCATTTGAAAGACCACAATGAATCTGCACACGAATACAAAAAACAACTATTATATGCCATATACTTACATTACAATCTGGACTGGGGAAAAAAAAAAGAAGGCAAAAGAAAGCAAAAGCTATCACTTCCATCAGTTATTATGCTAAACCTTCGCAGCCTTGCCTAGTGCAAGAGACAGAAGAAAGCAGCTCAAGTAGTTCTTAGCTCTGACACTTACTCGCTCCATGGCACTGCTCATGTCATGTAACCTCCCCTTTCCGCATTTCAGCAATAGGTAAAATAGAAGAACAAAGCCCCAAAACAAATCCAAACTCAACTCATGATTACCACCTAGATTGAAATAAATTTTGGGAAGGATGTGTGGCTGGAACTACCAGCTAACCATTTTAAACATTTTTAAAACCTATTACATATTTAAAAGATGATGGGAATAAATGGCTAGAAGAGTGTTGAAGAAATATCTTCCTGTTCATGTTTACATGTGAATTGTTCAAAACCTTTTGATCTAGGATTAGTTACAGACACAGACTAGGGACTGAAATACATAATCAGAGAATTTTTTAATGGAGTATCTTTTCCTTCCTGATTTTACCATCTAATGCGAATAGGTGTCATTTGTGAAATTTGGATGTAGGTACGAATTCCAAGTCCTGGAAATTTAAGAGGTTCAGATTCAGGGTTCTGAATCAGTCTCAAGTGTATTTTATGTATTTTACAGCGAAAGAATTATTTGCAAGTAAGAGGTGAAAATTACTGTTTCAGCTGTGAGTTTGACCTCCTAATATTAGAATAGGTGAACAAATAATCATTTGAAACTTCAACTAAAATCAACCAAGGAGAACCAAAGAAAACACATACAAGACTATGCCTAGCAATTTTCTCAGTAACTACTCAGAACATTAACAAAACTTAATAAATTTATATACTACAATTTTGTGGGCTTGAAAAAAATGCTGTATAAGAAAAACAAAAAAAAAACCTGCTCCTCAAAGAAGAAATTCTTGGGTTGTTCCACTTTAAAAACAGATTCTTCTACAATTTAATATTGTAGAGAACAACTTGCTTTTGTACCCAAAGAACAAAGTCACGGGCTAAGGCATAAAATATGAACTACTACTCCAGCTTCCTCTTTGGACTTGCTTTTGAATAGAGAGGGAAAGAAAAAGGGGAGAAAATGAGAAAAAAGAGATGAAGTAAAAATTTGTATCTGAAAACCAGTATTTTTCTGAAAGGAAAGAGTTGTAAGAGACTAGAAGAAATGCAATATGAGAAAGAATGCTGAGGCTGAATTTAAAATTTTTTCTTAAAGATTCAGAGGATTGGTCTCTTACTATGGTCTTGTCTTTATCAGAAAGGTTTATATCTCAACTCACCTAGTTACAGTGAACTGTATCTAGGTGCATGAGAGCTAATCCTAGAACACAGGTGCACTTCAGTTGCTTTAAATTAGGTTTATACCAATTTAACTACAGATTGTACATTATATGATCATGAAAAATAAGGAGAAAAAAAGGAGAGGGTGGAGAAAGGAGAGATTAAATAAACACAAACAACAAAATTCACAGTACAGTGAGGAGATAATTCTGATACTTTGGTAGAAAGTGAAGTAAAGGAAAAGAGAAACATGTCAGGTCTAGTGTGAGATGAATTGTAGAGAGGAGTATCAACAAAGGAATGAAAACAAACCAAAAATGGGATGCATGAACTCCAATGCATCTGAAGGATTCTATTAAGTTCTTTCCATCCTTCCTCTTCTGTGATTGCCTTTTACTTTGCTACCAGTGGTACCTGTAAAGCCATGCTTTCTAGGACACTGTGTCTGAGAGCACCACAGCTGATTAAAAACAGACTACCTTTGTGTAGCCCCACTTTTTTTTTTTTTAATTTTTTTAAAATTTGCTTTAAAAAAAGGCCACTTGCAGGTATGATAAAGCTCACACAAAGCTTAAGAGGAGACTGAAATCTGGCTGTCCAAACTGCATTCTACAGGATAATTCTGCTTGGCTTCGGAAGGTGTGTCGCATCACATAGCATGAAAAGGTTTTCTTGCCATCTGGCTCCTGAATAAACTGCTATACTATAACCTAGTGTCTGTTTGTCAAGAAGTTTGATAGTCTGGTTTCAGTTACAACGTGTTTTCATTTTCTAATTTTTCTTCATGTTGTCTATGATTTTCCATGACTGGCCCCTGTCTGGTGATGCTCTTTGGAAAGTCTGATAAAATCCATGCCAGCTATTTATTCATCACGTGAAATCAAAAGAAAAAAAAATTATTAAAAAAAACCCAAACTAAAATCAAAATGTAATTCAGATACAGCAGGATGTTGGAAATTTTCATGTATATACTATGAACTGTTAAAAATACACCCACATTTGAGACTGTAAAGAAAGAAAACAGAGCTGAATGACTGAAATTCACCTCTCTGTAGACTCCATAGCCAAACTAATGAAGTTCTAAAGCCTTTTATGAAGCAAAATTTATTGTATAAATTTTTTTTCTGTTGAAATATCATTAATAACCATAATGACACTTACTAAAAGAACCCCCTTCCTGTAACACAGTATCTGTTATCATGTTCATCTATTATAATGTAGGACTGAAAGTGAATTTGGACTATTACAGATTAGAAAATGCACAAAATGAAGACCAGTGCATGGGAAATATGTCAAAAAGGGATGTACAAAGAAATTTTTCCACAGACAGAAAACATTAAGATCATAAAATGACTTGTCTCCTTATTGTGGCAGTAAACATGGAGACTTTCAAAGCAAAAACATTAGCACCTATTCAAACATTGGAATTTTTAAAAACTGCACTAGAAAAAAACAATTAACAAGGTAATCCTTTTATAACATGTAGTCTCTCACAAATAAACAACACATGGTTTCTGAAAAGCAGAAAATAGAAAAAATTATGGCACAAAAAGGAAAAAATTGTTCAAAACGTTACTGTCTCTCCATAGGTGGGAACTGAGAAAAAAACCACAATAAAATATTCTGCAATGAAGACTTCACATTTCATTCATCGATAAACAAAGCTCACAATGGGAAATTATGATATTCACAGCCAGTGGTATTCTGACTTAGATTTAGCCCTTTTCAAGTCAAAAGAGCGACTTGGGATGACTAAGACTCAATTCAGCATTGGAATACAGCTCATGGCTTGGCCTGCTTATAACTACCCTAAAGAAACATGGCTTTGAAGAAGGTCTCTTCCACTCAGTATAAACATTTTTTAAAATTCATTTACTCTCCTCAGTTCTATTTGCCTCAGGACTTGATTTCTGATCCACTTCAGACCTCATACACACTGATTTCACTTGAGAGATGGACTTGATGATCATTGTGGATCTCTTCCAACTCACAATATTCTACAACTCCTGTCTGTAACTTCTGACTACTTTTTCTTTATCTTCATACCTTAACTGGAAAAAAATCCTTAAGGATGTGAAGTTTGTATAACAAAATTTCTTGAGTCAGCTTTTCTTTCTTTTTTGTGGTGATTGTCTAGATTTTTACCTCAGACATGATATTAAGAAAGTTAAGTTTGGTCTTCTTGAGCTTGGGTGAAGGACAACGGAAAAATACAGAAGGCAAAGAAACCCTTTGAAATCCACAAATTCAAGACTGTATTTCTTCAGGCAAAGTTGGACTGTGGAGTCCATGTTCTGATTTTGGGATGGTTAGGGGCAAGCTTCACACAACAATAAAATTGAAATCTTTTGAACTGTCACTCAGGCTTTAGGTTCTGGTTTATAACAAAATCACAGCTTTACAAAATTATTTTTTTTTCCCTCTTAGTCATGAACAACAGAATATTTTTCATGACTTTTCGTACCTCTAAACTGCAGCTGGCAGAGCCAAATTTGATCTTGAATAAAAAGGGACTTCTAAACATCTGCATGTCAATATGAATACCTAACAAACATCCACCAGATCTGAAAATGGGTTTTAAATCCTTTTTTAGTGAAGATGGCATAAGTAGTACCTAATTTAGGTTCTAGTTCTTCCAGTTAGAGACTTCACTGTATGGAATCACTCACAAGCCACCTCCACTAGTAAATCTGTTCAGTTGATACTGGCAAAGCCTACTCCGGTTAAAATAAACCTCCAAGGCATAACTTTTGGCCTGAAGTTAAAATTGCAGTACACTGTATTTTACACTACTTAGAAGCAGATTTCCTATGTGCATTTGAAAAAAATTGCCCAAAGTTTTTATCTAATGAAGATATTAGCATCTTCAGTTCTACTCACAGCTTGAAAATATTCATGAACAAAGCAGGCCATATTCTCTCTACTTCTTTTGCTGTGTTTAATACAGAAAAAAAAAAATAGTGTCAGTAATCTACTTCTTTACTTTAAAATGCAGTACTTAGGGTTGCACTCTGATGAATGGGGAGGAAACCATCCTTTGCCTTGCTCCTAGACTGACCGAAAGACAGTACAACTTACAGTATGTGGGTACTCTCAAAAGTGAGGGCCCCTCTTACAACACCAGCATCATTCAGGGACTGTTTAACTACGTGCCACTGGAATAACCAAACAGTCTAAAGGGACTTTCCCTAAGGTAAATCTGGCCAAACATACAGAAAAAGTAATAAAATACTCACAAGTTTTAAAATGAAATTTTATTACATGGGATTGGACTTTGTTCTATTAATAAGAAGCCTGTTCTCCTGCCCCTTTTTAAACAGACCTACTTGCTAAAATGAAATGGATTTCTGTCTTGAGTACATATTAGTAAATAGTACATTCCCCTTTTTTCTCATGTACTTTGGTCACAAGTGAAACAGCTATTCTGACCACATTTATATCCTTAAATGACAGAAACTGTTATACTAATTGTTATACATACATAGTTACATATATACATGATAAATAACTAAAATCACTGGGTATCGATGTCTCATCGTGGTGACCACTGCAGTGTCAGTTCCCTCAAGTTGTCTTTCAAATTCTCTTAAAATAGAGCCAGATACCATGTTATCAATTACACTAATAGTTTATTTTTCAGAATTTTTCCTCTGAAATGCACAAACTAACCAGAAATCTCCTTAGTTTTTGGGAAATAATGCACCCCCCATGCCTACGCCCTGATCATCTTTTATCTACAAAACTGTCTATGAGGGCACCTACTGCCACCCAGCTCAGCAATAGCACATTCATGCACAGAATTTTGGCCATAAATGCCAAATTAAATGCCATGCACATACTTTCAAAGCTACTACTTTTAATTTGTGTCTAATAACACAAACAGGCTCCACAGCAAACATTTTTGTCAGTTTTTGACAAGGATATTTATCTATTGCCCTCTACAAACTTTTAGTTTCTAACAGAAAATCACTAGAAGTGATTCTTTCTTTGGATGTAAGCACTGCTACTCATCTTACATTTTGCAGAAAAAAAAGAAAGCAGCTTTTCATTCTTTCCTATATCCTTGTAAGAGAAGGAGTACGTGAAAACTGAAAGCTAGTCTGTAACAGGTACGCTGCTGAGAAACTCCTATCCTGCATCTCCATTCTATACACTAACAAACACTGATTTTGCTGAATAAAAAAAATGGGGTTTGTATATGCAGATAGGGGGCTTAAAAATCAGCAAGAGCACTTCCAGTTTCACCCTCTGAAATCTGGGTACCAGATGAGTACAGCCACATAGGTTCAGAAACAACCATCAGTTTATCCTTCAGACTTGTGAATGCTATTTCTTCCAGGGAGATTGCCACACTGCTACAGCAAGCCACAGTATTTAATTGTTGTTCAACTTCCTCTGTTTAATGGTGATATAAAAAAGAAAGCGAGACTAGAGAAAAATAAGACTTTTACTAAGCTGTTATTGTCCCCTCTGGTTTGCTTCCAGGCCCCTCAATTTCAATCCATGTTGTTCTATTTTGAGGATGTTTTCAGATGCATTGAAGTGCACTTCGACAGATCCTTGAAGCACAACATGGATTGAAATGAAGTTGCCTGAAGATACTAGTAATAGAAATCTCTGACACAGAACTGCACATTGAGAAATTGCTTGATACTTATTAGAAAGCATCATGTTAATACAACACTGCTAATATAGAGCTGTATGAGAAAGCTTAACAAAATTCTTGCTAAAATAATTTGCAAATGGGGAGCAGGTTTGGGGAAGAAGGAAGGGACATTCATAAAAGACATTCATAAATACATACTTAACAGGCAGCAGCCTGTCCCTCAAACTCCCCAAAATAAAGCGGAAAACAACCCCTAAGTGCACATTTATGTCATCATTTACAGATTTACAGTTAACTGTCCCCTAATTCTTCACCTCTTCCCATGATATTCAGAACGAGAAAAGCAGGTGCAACTGTAAAATATTAAAATATTACTTTTCCTATTTTAGCATCCAAATTCCAGAGAAATTGGTTGCAGAAAAAAATTTCAAAAGCATTCTATAAATGTTTTTGCTTCTAGATGAGGATTTCATAAGTAAGATTTAGGACAAAAATACTTTTAATACCTAGCTCATTAATTCTTCCCTATTAAGGAAGTTTATAATGGAAGTACGGACAGACAATCAACTATCATGGAGCAAACAGTGATACCTCAATAAACCTGGCAAGTATTTCAAATACTTATGGGATGACATTTTAAAGGAGATTCTATCACTTATGGTTCCAATCTAACTGATAGTAAATTTCCCTTCCCCTCAGTAGGTGTTCTTCCCAGTAGAGATGACAGGAAAATGAGGAACACTTACTGCTCTAGCTCCCAGCTCTTGGGCATGGATGCCCTGATCTACGCGAGAGAACACAGCATAAACACAGATCCATGAGTGCTAATAAAACTCACAACTGCCTGGCTTTCACCTCTGGCAGATTTTTGCAGTGGCATAATTAGCTGTAGCAGACCAAGTCCTTCCCCCTGTTTACATGTGTTATCTAGATCAGCAATGGTAGCAATTCAGTTTTGCCAGGCAGATACTGGCCATTAATGAACAGGATTTAGAAAGAAATACTAGAAGTAGGCTTTTTGTGGACAATTTGCAGCAGAAGGTAAAGAGTCAACATCACAGGATGCCCTATATGGAATTGCATATGGGAGAATGGCAGACAGTCAGAGGATGTAACTGCTTGCAGGCACCTGCTATTCAGTGGTTCTACAAAGCTTTGTTAACACAGCCCAAATGAGATTGCTGCTGATTCCCTGCTCCTAACTTAAATTAAATTCCATTATATTAGAAGAAATATGTAACGTTATTTTGTATGTGGACAAACAGTAATGAATCAGCTCAGATGCTCACTGTTGGTATCTGAGCTGCTGAAAGCTATTTGAGAGCTCCACTTGGGTCACACAGGCCAGAGGAGGCACTGGTCGGCATGCCCTCCTGGAGAGTCAGTGGAGATTGGAGGGCAGCTCAGATCCAAGCATTTGAGCTGTGTGTGAGCAGCCCAGCCAGGTGCCTGTATGTATGAGGTTAGCACAATTCTAATTGTGACCAATTTTTAGAATCCAGGTGCTGGTTGCAAGGATCAACATACTGTCTTATTTCCACGGATTGTTTGAGCAGGCACATTTTTTACATTCAAATTGCTCTACACAAATCTCAGAATGTGTTTAAATGAAGAACAGGAATTCTAATTTGCCGTATCTACAAGCTATAGTAAATGGCATGAAGTCTTAAAATAAATATTTTACCTTTAAAAACAGTTTGCTATTTCTTTAGAAATCTTCTGTTCACAGAAATTCCTGCCTGAGTGGAATCTCTTAGCCTGATCCATGATGTGCTATACTATATGTTAACAGTTATTTAAAAAATTAGTACTCTTTTGAGTCTTTTACAACAGAAAGCTTTGTTAATACATTCAGAACTACACTGCTCTTCCTGGGGAGTTAGGATAGTATGATCCCTCAACCATGGATATGGGAACTATCCAAAACTGGATAGTCCTGTAAAGACTAAAAAAGTGCCATGTTCACAACTTCGAGAAGTTTCAAACAGGGAAGGCATTTTGGGAAGACAGAACAACTGGTATCTGCCAGAAGGTTGTGGTCAGAAGTTGCAAACTGGGGAGAAAATACAACTGTTAGGAGTGGTAAGTAATAAAGAGGGAAGGGGCTGAAAAAGTAAAGCAAGTCATAAAGTAACTGTGTAAAAATAAGCAAGAATGTGAGATAATGGAGAGAACAAAGAGGAAAAACAGTAAGAAGAAATGGACTGGAGGAGTAGGAAGAAAGTAAAGGAGAAAGGTTGGTGAAACTATTAACAGCAGGGAGAACATTCAATCAGGAGGACAGGAATAGGAAAAAAAAGAGAGAAAGTCTAAAGAAAAAGTTAAATGAGTGAAAACAGAACAGGTGAAAGGAGTAAGTAATGAACAGGCAGAAATGACAGAGGTAAGAGGAGATATGAAGACAGCCCTGACAGAAAAAAAAGACTACTGTGAAAAAAAAAGGCAGAGAAGAAGTTGAGGGAGGAACCTTAAGGAAGAATGCAACACATGTGCCAAGTGCTCTGGGTTCCATAACAGAAAGGTGTGACCTCTTCATGTGAGCTTACTACTTGGGTTAAAAAAAAAAAAGAGAGAGAAAAAAAAACAAAAAGAAAAAAAGGCAATAAGAGCAATAGGAGCAATACCTATCATAAGAATCTAAATTTAATATGATTTGTTAATTCATTTTTCCACTAGAAGCCTGAAATCCTGTCAAGAGAGTTTTTATTGGTAAAAATAAGTATTTGCAGATGCAAACTTGCCTGGTTTTGCCTAATATGGTAAAAGCTTCCATTCAATTAACAAAATACAAGCCAACTTTGGGAAAGGAATTAGTTTCTCCAAACAAAAAACTACAGACATTCATTCAACAGCTTCAAGTAAAATGGTAAGGCCTTTTGTCTTAAAGACCAGAAACGCAACAGAAACAAAATATAATAAAAAATGAAAATCCAGGTACAGGAATTATGTATTTCATACTGAATAATTATTTCTGTACTGCCCGTAAATCCTCTCTGGTAAGCTGTGCATCTAAAACTCATCGAACTGCCAAGGGGTAAACGCAGCTCCATCCATCACACAGCCACTTGACAAATACATTCCATAATAGAAGTTTATTTTTATGGGAGGCTGAATCAAGGACTTTCCCATGCATACAAAAACTTGTCAAAATTATTTATGAGTCTTGCTGAGACACACAATATGTCATATCAAACTCCTATTTTCCTTCCAAGCACAGACTGTCAATATCTCTGCTACTATCAATAATGTGGAACACCGCTGCTATAGGCCCTCAGGATTTTGAGGTCATTTGCCCATCCTAGGCTGCTGCCAGACGCTGTCTCTAGCTGCAATGCAGCTGAGGAGAGGTGTATTTACAGCCTCTATGAGGTGTAGTTAAGGTAAGCTGGGGACTGCAATCAAAGGCTTTGCCAACATAAAATGAAATGGAAACATATGTTTGAAATATTACAGTTGATTATATCTAGAGTTATGAAAATAATGAAAAAAATTGCAGTGGACTAAATTAGAAAATCCAAAAGCTTTACCAGCATTTTCTGGCATAATTAAACAAATAATCACTTCTGATGAATATGTTTGCACCTTTCTGAAACTATGCTAAGGAAAATCCTCACACAACAAGGCTATTACTATCCTTTCTGACCAGAAAGTTACTTGAAAAGCTCACGGACTTCGATAATAAGGAAGCAAAACTCCTGAAACAAAGTTTATTTAATACAACCTGTTTTATTTGCAAAAGAACATAAGAAATCTTAAAGAAAATACCAGCATATTTGCTAATGGGCCCAAGCACTGTGTGCAAAAAGCATTTAGCTTTCTGAAGGCTGTAGCCCTAAACCTTGTTGAGCCATATTAATTAATATTTCAGCAATATTAGTTTTT
This sequence comes from Pachycephala philippinensis, assembly GCA_013397055.1. Classification (NCBI taxonomy): domain Eukaryota; kingdom Metazoa; phylum Chordata; class Aves; order Passeriformes; genus Pachycephala; species Pachycephala philippinensis. Next base: position 1,561,265 of record VWZT01003310.1, on the reverse strand, counting down.
CTGCTGGTTGTTTCACAAACACTACACAATCACAGCGTATCCCGTCTGAGATGTGGCTGAACTTGACGTTAATATTTTGAACCTTTCTGGTACCAGCCCTTTCCTCACCATGCTGGACCACCCCTTTTGCCTCTCCTGCTGCCACCAGCTCTGCAGAAATGTCTCTGCTAATCCACCTGGCTACCCCGAGCCAGCTCTGCCTGCAGCTGCTCAGGTACCTCGATGCAGCACTCCTCTTCCCAGGATCATGATGCAGAAACACCCACAGTGGTCCCCAGAGCCAGCGTGTGTCTCACAGGGCTTCTGTGCTTGGGATACAGGCTGCTCACCTGTGCCACACTCCTGCCTTGTCACCGAGGCACACCTCACCATGGGAACCCTTGCACATCATTGAGAGAAACACTAAGTGGGCCTTCCTTGCAACAGTTGAAAGAGACTTAATTTTTTCTCTAGTTAAAACTCTCCACAGTGCAATAAGTGACATTATTACAGTACATCTGAAATCTTAGCTCACCATGCTTGAACAGATAGCTACAACTACTCGACCAAACACATAGACAAGAAAAGGCTCTGTTTCTAGGCTGTGCAACAGATCCCACCTTTTGATGGATTTGCTCTGCAGTTCATGTACTAAATGATTATGGGCATAAAGAAGAAAGGGAGATTCACAAGGTACATGGCAGGAGGTTCTCCCCTCAAAGGAAACGTGAGAGGTTCATCTCAGCCCAATAGCTGTTGGATGTGAAAGACTGACATTTGGGAAGTCACTGAGACACTGAATCCTTTTAATTTTTAGCTGCCCATCCATGAATGATAGCATGCTCCAGGGATAAACTATCCAAATCTGAGAGAAAGACTTTCTGAAATGAAAGCTCACAGTGGGAGATTTATTTAGCTATCCCCTCAGACTCAACCATTATAGTAGAGGAGATCATACTGACACTGGAATTAGCTTTGAAGGAGCTGTCTTGGGTATTGGAAAGAGTGGGGTGACAGAAGCATAGAAATCTGTGGGAAATTCACACTGCAAAGACAGAGGTACAGTGCTGCCAGGATTACATTGCTTCCAGTACAGCATACAGGACAGCAAAAAGTGCTGACACAAGAGTTACTTTTGTCAAGCCCCAGTGCCTTCAGCAGCAAATATCCCAAATATCCATCCAACGGCAGCACTGTCCCATCCACTGAAGTTGGTTTTAGAGCAGATGGTTGGGAAAGTGCATAAGGCATTAGGCATAAACATAACAACTTACAGGTTTACTCTCATCAGTGCCATATATACTTTAAATCTTATTTTCCAAAAGTTATGGTGTGATTGGTACAGATGGAAAGAAGAGCATCCCCAGATGAGTTCCTTTACTGTTTCATGGGCTGACAGCTCCCATGCACTCAGTTAACCTACTGCAGGGTCAGTTTATGGATCTTGAGAACCTATATGTGGCCTGGAAAAGTTTTCAGGATGAGGTCTATAGGGCGGACTAATGCTTCTTACAGGACTGTAAAATGCCTGCCCCAGGAAATCAGAGACTATTAAATTCTACCATCTCACAAACACCAACTTCTGTAAGTGCTAACATAAAACCTTGCTAAAATAATAATAAATAATGAGGAAAAAGACCATAATTTGATTGCCAAATTAGAGCTAACCTTACAGAAAAGATTACAAAAAAAGGATTTCTCATAATTTTTAATTGTTCCACTAGAATAGGTTGGCATTGTTGTCTTCAATTTTTGTCTGCCCAGGGAGAATTTAGAGAAGGCTGTTTACAGCCAAGCCAAGGAAAAAAAGAAAAGCACTGGTAGCCCATGTGAACATATCCAAGTTTGTCCAGAAGATGCATTTCCAGTACTTAAAAACCCTCCACTTTCTTACAGCATAAGGGCAACAGAGCTATTTAACAATTTTTGTTAGTGGTTTAAAACTGTCAGGAATCTGAGGTCTTTTTAGTGGTATACTTTCCACATGACGTAGGTGCAACTCATTTTGTCCCTAACAGAAGCCATCATGCCTATTACTCTTTGAACACTGCACTGCAAATGTACCTTTTAGAAGAAGAACAATATAATCCTATTGATTTTCCTCAGCCCTAAAATGTAATAATTTGAGGTTATTTTCAGGCAACAATAAGGCTTTACGACCTTACAGCTGATCACTTTTTCATACTTCACCACTGACATGTATTACTAAACCCAGAATCCCAGCTTCTGTTAAAGGATATTTACAAACACAATTACTTATTTAAGTTTAATGTCCCTGTGATAAATCATATGCTGCTAATAAAGTGCTGTACTTACTGTACCACTCTTATCTTCCGAGACAGGGAAGATGGTGCCAAAACTGACTGAACAGGCAAGGAAGAGTAAGCACTGTATTTTATACTTCAGGAGACAGCAGTAACTGATGCACAGCAAATCTCCTTTTACTCGTAACCATTTTGCAATATTACAAGAAGGAGACAAGTCAAAGATTAAAAGATGAACAGCCTGAATCACCAATGACTTGCATCCTGAGTAGCCATTTAACACTTGCACAAAATAAAACAGTAACATTCTGACTAGCAGCAATTTACACTCCTTTTTCACAGGTTTTGATGACTGCACAAGAATGGGGAGGAAGAGGAACTACCTTGCTGCATTCCAGCAAAAAGGCAAGACATTTTAAATAGCACTACAGGTATAAACTTTTAGAGTGTGTGATAGTTATAAGCATTAGTTTTCACATCCTGTCCTTTGTTCTCTTCTTTAGAAGTACATGATTGAAATTAGATGGTTTGGCCTCTTCCCTGCACTGGTCATGTTTTTTTGCTAGTAAGAAGAACCACTCCATTTCAGTCACCTTTGGAAGAATTTCTAGGAAGGAAAGACACAAGAACACAGTTGGTCTATGGTAGCTGCTCTTTTCCCTCACCAAACATGTGTTTCACTCCTGCAATGTCCTTAAGCAAACATTTTCCTTCTCTTTCTGTCAAACTAAGAAACTTTGTTAGCAACACTGTAGGACAGGAGATAACTATAGAGCTCTCTAATTGTTAAGCTGTTGCAAGGGCTGAGCCTGATCATTCACTGAATTGTTGAGTTGATGGGATTCGTGTAGCTGGTTATAAATTGATAATCTAAATTAATTCATTCAAGCAGAAATCGATTTTGTAACTCCTTGAGAGCTTGTAATAATGCTTACCTCCTACCGTTAGCTGCATTCTCCGTTTCATAAAGCTGGTTGGAAACAGCTGGATTCAGGTGACCTGCTAGCTCATTAAATCTGTTACATGTTCCTTCTGGTAAATGATATTAAGCTGAAATGTCCTTGCGTTGATTTTTTTTCCTTTAATTTTATGACAGAAATAACCTAATTTGTAAAACAAAATAACAATCTCCTTGGATTACTTTGCCTTGTTAAAATATTTTATGCATTTTTCATTTACATGAAGGTAATGGAAAAACACTTAAACTATCTGTTATTTAAACCACAAGAGATATGTTACTGAAAGTCTGATAGCTGCAAAAATGATTGCCTCTTCATAGTCTTTGCTTTATATCTGTAATAAAAGGCGGACAATTCAATTCATCGGTTAGTAAATAAAGTACGATAGTTTTTATTTTATTTGCTCTCCATTGCAAGAACTAAAATCAGATTGCTTTTTGAATTCATTTAAAAATGGGCTCATTACTTTCCTTTTTTAGTTCTAATGCAAAATGTTCGGTGTCTACTTTGAATGTTATACCTTTTTTAAGATATAAAGTAAATATTACCTAATTCTAAATGTCAGATTAAAAGCATAATTTTTTTTCATTGACTCCCCTATAATTACCTAAATATTGGTGTCAGGACTGTCAGTAAGAAGTGCTGAATAACTGAATCTGAGCACCTCAGTATGGATCTGAAACAAAGCATAAACACTTATTTCTCAGAACCTGATGACTTCTAACTATCAACTTTTATGACAAGCATAGAATAAGTGTCAAAGATTACACAGTTGGAATGTGTTCCAAGGCAAAGAATACATGCTTGCCACAAGATAAAGCCCAAATTCTACGAAGTCCAGTGCAGAAACACCTGTTAGGGAATGGGAAAATGTGATGCTGCTCTTCTAGACAGTCCATACTTCACGCATATAAAAGGATCAAGGAACCCTGAACTGAAAAGCTTAAATATGCCCTTGAACATTCCAGTTTGCCATTTCCAGCAGACGTCACTATAGAGCAAGGATTCATGCAGGCTGAAGAAATGGCAACACTATCCAAAGGAATTACGATAAAAACATTTAAGAAGGCTTAGCTATTAAGATAATAGTAGCTAAAATCAGAATTATTAGCTTATTAAAATTAAAGATCCATATAAAGATAAACCATCCTTTTAATTATCAGAAAGAAAAAGCGGTATTGATTTCAAGCTTCTGGCAATAACAAAGCACAGAAAAGCATAATACATACAAAATATGCCTGTCTTTCGGGATGCATGAAAATCACAACCATAACACTAAGAAACGCACATGCATAAAACCTCAAGTATCATGTTTTCTAACTCTAAACTCACATGTGATAGATATTAATGCACTGAGAATACACACATATATACCACTGCCCATAAAGAAGCAACTGCTTTTTCACTCATATATTTTTCTACATTTATTATCACCAAGCAGCCTTTACTCACTCCCCAAATCCTAGTATTTACCTGCACATAGAATCATCAAAATTCTGTCCAATAGCATATATTCAATAACAGAAAAATCAGCATACAATAACAGTGTAAGGTGATGGTAGCTTTCAGAAACATAGCGAATGTATTATGAGCTCTAACATGCTGATGAAATATCTAATATTCTTTTCCTGTTTAAAAAAAACAACAGAAAATAATTCTACCCACCCAGTATTTTTGTTGTAACATTTACTGCCTTAAGAATTAAAACTGTGAAGTCCATTTTGTGCCGTGGCTTTCAATCCTGACTGGCTGGAGTTTGTCTGAAAGACAAATGCTACTCAAGGTAGTGCAAGGCTAAATGTTGTAGGCAAGTCTCTGGGAAGACTTGTCTCTGAGACATAAATTCTAATGACAAAAGGCACATAAAGGGAATTTTTTCACAATACCATACCTCAAACAATGTGTCCTGTTTCCTCTGTGAGCTTGGGTAATTTGTCTGGCCTACAGAGAAGCGTCAGGGTGAAGTTTTTCCCAATTTTCTCTATTGCTTGTGATCTGGTATTTGCATAAGATAGGATGAAGCCCTCTCCATGCTTTATACAGACTGGAGAGTGTAAAGCAACACAGAACATTGCCTTCCAAGAATACTGGGGGACAATAAGGGAATGAAGAAACCTCTTGCCTGTTGTCCCTCCTCGTGAGTGTTGATTCAATGGCCATTGGCTCCGGGATCTTTATTCTGTGAAAGGGAGCACCTGTATGTACAGCAACTACTTCGAAACATTTTTACCACTTTTCTTGAAGCAACAATACAGAAATTGAGCAGGAAAAGCTGTTCATCAGACCACTTCTATGGATATTTCCACTGGCCAACTTGGGGGTCCTTGAGAAGTGTTCTGGTGACTGAGAGAGGAGACTGGAGGTTCTGAGGGGCTGACAGCTGACTCCCAACTTGAGAACTCAGCATCCAAACTGGGTGACTGAGTTATTTTCTGGAGCTTGAGAATTTTTTGGTGTGCGTCTTTGTTAATTTTTTTTGCAAACTTTCCTTAATAACCAATGAGTCATAAGTTTTGTGGTGTCTCATACAGCTATGGCTCATCCTCATGGTGCACTTCCAAACAGGTGCCTCTAAGTGCCAAAAGGGCATTGAAGTTAACCTGGTTAAAAAGATTTGTACACATTACTGCTCTGGAGAGGGGAAAAAAAAGCTCTGTAGTATTCCTCTTGGCTTAGAGAGTAAACTAAGGCACAATGCCTGGACCTGGACTTATGTCTGCTCTGTTGGACATAAAATACTCTTAGGTGAAGAACAGATCTCATGACTTTTGAGATGAAACAAGAGCAGAGGAAAAGCATACCAAATAAAGGAGCTGTTCTGCTCTGCAAGGGAAGGACTCTGAATGGAAAGGGAGGAACTCTAATTGAAAGAGAGGAGCACCGTGGGCACTGATTCCCACTGATGCTGTTTCACCAGCAGTGTCAACATTGTAACCTACTGTTGTAGGTTAGTGTAAACATAAACCATGCACAAACACAAATTATACCAAACAGCAGAGGTGTGAAGATGGAGAACATTACGCAGCACCAGACAGAACAGTCTTAGCAGTTCTCCTACAGTCATTTTCTACCTTCAAAATAGTTGTAGTTCTTGGATAGTTCACACTCTTCTTCCGGTTATATTGTACTGTATCAGTCATAGCCAGGAATAACCACGTTATTACTCAAGTAAAGTCAATCATTTATGAGTTCAAGAGATCACATCAGTTGAACCTCTCTTATTTTTAAAAGGATAACCAATGACTGAATTGCTTCTGGCAATACACACCATCTCCATACGAAACCCAGCAACTTAAGAAAAAACAAAAATCACCCAGCAAAGGCCCGGGTCCAATGCTAATATGTATTTATGGGAATATGTGTACAGACACATATAAGCATCTTTAAAATCTTGATTAGAAATTGTTTATTCATTATACTTTCTATCAATGAAATGTTACCAGCAAAATAGCACACCTGAGGATGTATGGCTTTCTTTCTCTTGGTGTTACATTGCTGCAGAAGATTGCAAAAGGAAAATACTAGACCAGACTAGAGAATCCTATCATGACCAAAAGTGAAAATATTTTTTAAAAATCCACGATCAGCAACTCCCTACTTTGCTTCTTAGCACAACTGCTCTTCATGATACTTGCAAATGGAGCACCACACGGACATCAGTTTCTGCCACACCCTTCCTGTTGCTAATCTGTCTTTTTAAATTCAATTTCTTTTATGGTGGCTTTTCCACTGTTTAATTAGGCCACAGGGAGTAAAGAGAGGCAGTCTCACTGTCCCTTCAGAGTTTATTTCCCAGACTGTTCCCTTCAAGGTTTTTATTTCTGTCACTGAAAGCAGACATCCTCATATTGCTTAAACACAGAAAATGATTAATACAATGAGATTGTTATGCTCCTAGCTAAAATGGCCTTCTTTGTAATGTAAGCTACAACAGCTTGAAAAGATGGGCGCTGACACTACACTACAGCTGACAGTTTTTCTTTTTTTAGGTGTACTATTATTGGGATCTGTAATTCTGTGTGACCCATAATAATAATCCCACCATTCTCCTCATATTAATATCATAAATTCTGCAGACATAGATGATATTATCATATATCAAATATGACCATAAAACCAATGTGATCTTAACACCTTTGGATTTATCTTGAAAAGAAAAATACTAGATAAAATCATTTATGCTGATATCACCAAGTCTTTACTGGGTTACAGTAACATGGTAAAATTATAATATATATTTAGGAGGATAGGCAGTTTTGACAGCTTTATTAATCTGTTCCTTGAGTTAAACTTCTGGATAGTTCATTTGTATATTATTTAACAGTCAATGTTTTCCATTCTGTGTCCCTGGCCACGAGCTTGAAACTTCCCAAAAGCTGTATTTGGTATAATATTCAGCACATACATTAAATAGCCTAGTTTAAAGGAGCACTAAGTCAAATAATAATATTTTACAATATTTAAGTGAGACCTGCTAGTGCCACTGCAGTTAAAGGTCTCTGAGCTCATTCAAACATATTGTGGGTTAAAATGGCATGCTCAGCTTTGGAGTGATTTACAATGAAACCCACGACACACAAATATCAAATTGACTTAATACTGGTTTCGAGTTTTGTATCTCTGAGACCACTTATACGTCCCAGTAACGTGATCACAGTGGAGGATTCTGGAACACTTAGAAGACTGAAGCAAAAGCTGAATTTAAAATACTGAAACCTTCAATTTGCCACCTCCTTCTTCCCACCTCTGCTCTCATCAGAATTAGAATTTCCAGACAGATTGTACCACGTGATTGTATGTTTGGACAACTGCTATAATAACAATAAAAAAAAGAGGGAGCATAAAAATGGCTGAGGTGCTGAGGCTGCCAAAGAAACTGTGCCACATGCAAACATGATTATCCTTGTTTTAAGTAAAAATCTTAAGTCAAATTTGCTTCAGCACAAAGGAACTATCCAGGGGCCTATACACCACTTATGCCTTCAGTCAAGAGCACCATGGCAGCAGAAGTGCTGTACTCCTACTAAGTAATGACGGAATAGTATTTGCGAGGAATTTTTACAAGGCACATAAACCTACGTGCTATGAAATCCCCTTTTACAAATATGCTCTGCAAAGCACCAAACAGGCAGGCTAAAGCAAACAGGCTGGTCGGGGAAAAAGGAGGCAGAAGCAGAACAAAAGAAAGCAACAATGAACAGCACAGCCTCAGAAATACAGATCAAAAGGTGCTTTATTGCTACTAGGGAGAGGATTTTTTCACGATTTCTTTGCAGTAAATGTATTCAGGCCCTAGCTTCAGCTACTTGTTTTGTATGTTGTTGGCATGAAACTCTGCCCTCAAAGATCACATCTCTGTGAGAAATTGCTTTTTTTTTATTTTCAAATGTCCACATCTCATAAAAAGCAACACATGATGGAATTTCAGCAATATAGCTGCCATTAGGAACCCGATTTCTTTATGAGGTGCACAAGCATTTCAAGAGGACAAACAAGTTTTCCCTCACTGAGTAGTCATTAAAAGATCAGCGCCTCAGTTGAATGGCTAAAAAAGCAAAAAGCAGATGGGAATAAGCAGGAAGTAAGCACAGCCCCTGTTGTACCTTTAGAACTGTTGTTAGAAATGAGCAGAGAAAGGGGCAATGGTTGTTACAACCGAAAAGAGCCATTCTTCTTAAATGTGTCTTCAACACTACAGTGCTACCAATCATTGCAATCTTTTCACAACTCCTGTTAGCTCAGGTATTTGAGCGTTTCATGTCTCAGCTTTCTAGACTCAGACACTTAAGTAAGAACAGTTACTCGTTTTCATTTTTGAGGGAAGAGAGAAATTCAGTGACGTTAAATGCAAGTAACAGAGATCAGCAATTACCACCCGCACCAGCTATGCAGCAACGTGTAAGCTGGCAATACCAACACTCTTGTTGCCTCCGCTGTACCGGAGGGTTGTAGGAGAACTCTGTTTTGGGCAGACAATCTCCCCATACAACCCAGACTCGCAGCTGTGGCTATATGCCACAATCTACTCCTCAATATACAAATTTCCTTTGACACAGATGACTTTAATGGCTTTTTCTTTGTAGCTTTATAGTATATTGTATAATTAATTCAGGAATTAAAGCTGCCTAAATGCATTCAGACACAATGAGCCACTCTTTGGAGCTACTGCAGTCTATTTTGTCAATAACCCTAGTTCATGAGGTTCTTGTTGCTACACATCAATACAATAAGAATTGTGTACTCTGGATATTTACATATCTATCCTATGGAGAGGTTCAGATTTTTAAAGACTCCTTAACAATAGATTTTTTTCATGCTTTACTTAAAATAATTTTAATATAAATTTTGAAATACAAAGTTTCCAAATGGAATAAGTAAAAACATTTCATGTAATTTATCTGGCAAATATGCTCCCAACATTTGAAATTAATTCCCATTTTTTTTAAAGTGTAATCAAATTTGTGAGTTTTTCCTTAAAAAATTTTACTTTCCTCTTGAGAGTCCAAAGAACATTAAAAAGCCAAAGAAAAATATACATGACAAATTGAAAGGTCAGAAAGGATACTAATTTACTTTCCTTAAGTAACTAATTTACTTTCCTTAAGGGTGACAAAAGAGCTGGGTGGAGAGAGAAGCGGAAGAGAAAGAGGTGGCCTTCAGAAAAAGGGTGAGAGAAAAGAAAGTTAAATTTGCCTGCTTTCTGTCTGAATTCCCACTTATTACTTCAACCATGGAAATATCAAGGATGGCCTTAAGTTAATTTGCTCAGTGCCTGTACTAAGTATCTTAGAAGCCATTAATTTGGATGCCATCTCCTCTTAAAGCCAAAAGCACTGCTACTTTAAGAGGAACAACCAGCTGAGATAACAAAGTAAGAGACATGTTCATTTTCTGATCTTGGAGTTTCTGGTTATACCAGTGACACTGAGGTGTGCTCTCACCAGGCAGGATGGCACCACATGAGTTACAGAGACGGCTTCCTTAAAAGACAGGTGATGGTTTTCTGTTCCTCAATACTGGCTGCTCAAAGTACGTGTGTGGTGCAATTTTGTACACAAATAAATATGCAATTCTCTCTTTTCAGTACATTGTATGTATTCTTACTCCAAAAATATATAGCCCTTTTTTGAGAGCAGTATGTTCACAATGTAAGAAACAAAATGTGGGAAGCAGAAAAAGAGCAGCACTCTAACTCACTGATAGGAATATGGTGTGACAGGAGGGATGAATAATCAAAGATACAGTTGATAGTTTACTGTTAAAATAAATTAACCAATCCACTGACAAAAAGTCTTGCCTACTGTATTTTATAGATACAGCTCTGACATATTTTGATCACAAACAGTTTCAAAAGAGGATCACTCTGCCAGCTGGGCTGTTCTTAAACAAAATCTCTATGTTTTGATCCAGGAAACATCAATCATCATGTCTCCAAAACCATTACCATTTATTGAGCACCCATTAATATGCTCACTGCTAAATAAAGCAGAGGAACATGCTCTCCTTATCCACAATTCTGATCATCTGTCCTATATTTTTGAAGTCAGTTTGTCTCTGCATAAACTCAAACATCTAAAGTAAACAAACAAATATTTTGGTACTATGTACTACACTGCTATACTTTTTGCATGCTTGCTTTATCTTTCACATTCTGTAAATATAAAATAACTCCATTCCAACTGCAGGGAAAAGAACTGAAAACAAGACTGCTGGACAAACAAGCCTGAAAAAGGAGTTAGGCTGCAGAGTGGCCATGAATTCTGGGTGTATTTTAGCAAAGTGCAGACAGAGACCTGAGCAGCTGCAGAGTTGCTGCAGAGAGCTAAGAATGAGAAGGGTATCTCTGTGATGGCATAGGTCAAAAATACAATGAATTTCAAAGGGAAACAAGAGGATATGAACACCAGCACTGATTATAGGATGTGTTTCCTGCACATAGGAGAACATTTAGCTAAGCCATGTTCGGTATCTCTGATGTAAGTTAAGTACCAATTTATAGAATCAAGCTCTTGGATAATATATCATAGGTAATGGCTAGCCACAGCTATTCATAAGAGCAAGTATGTTGCTTCTGAAGAGAAGAAAATACATATTTTAACACAGAAAAAGACTGTTAGAAAGAAAAACCTTTTAGAAGTAATAACAAATACACATATTGAGAAGATTGAAATCCACTTCTGGTTCAACTATAAAAATAAAAACCACACAAAAACTTGTACTTGAAAAACCTCAAAGATCATACTATTGTCAAAGTATTGGTTGAATTTTGATTATGTAAGACATAAAAAAAATTGGAGTAATTCACCATTTTAAAAAAGGAATGAATATGTATCAGTTCGATGTTCCTACAGTTCTGTCTACCTGCTGTGTTAGACTAGAAACAAAGGTGATGTTCATAAAGACAATGATAAAATTTCCTTCACTTAATAGTCAACTCTCTGATTACTGGCCACTGGAGTATTAGGTTGAATTGCACCACTGATGAACAGCCAAGGGCCTCAGTTAACAAAAATCAGTGCTTTTAAAGTCTTTAATGATCAGAAAAAAAAGAATGAAAGCATTTGTCAAGATTATGATTGTCATTAGAAAATGCTAATTACATATTAGTTTAATAATCACCACATGATCATTTACCAAAATTATTAAATTTTTTTACTAACTTGAAAGAATTAACCTTTTTTTTTTTAACAAAGTGTTCACAATAGCGCTCTTAGAAGCTAAGAATTTTAAGATTACACATCTTCTGAAGCTGGGCTGCTACTGTTGGAAAGCTCTGATCTCAGTTTAATGCCAACCCATCTTATTTCACTCACTTAATGATATATATTACCCTCTTAAAGAAAGTTACAGCAGTGTACAATTCATAAAGCACAGGTAATTTGCCCACAAAAATCTCTACAATTAAGACTTAAACTCCAGCAAAAAGCCATTCATTAATTAATATATATGTGCTAAGTAAAATATGTCACTTCTCTATATTGAGCTGAGATCTCACCTAAAACATGAAGGTATCAGGCAAGTATCAAACATATCTATAAGAGCTGTGTCATCTCGACAATACAAAAAAGGACTATACCACTAGTATTACGATAAGACTGCTTACTTTCGATAACAAAAATACACTTTTATTTTTCTGCATAGTAGTGTTACATCAGTTCTACAGTTCGACAGCAGCCACTAACTTGACCACAGCAACAACAAAAAAAGCATCATGTGCTAAAGTGAACTCAAATGAAATTTCTTTCAATTTTTTGCCATTCCAATCAAATCTATTAATAATTCAGTACGTAAGTTCGTTTGCCCACATGCAAGTACAAAAACTCCCAAAAGAACAGTCTTCTTATTCTCAGTTTAAAGTTCACATTTTAAACAACTAGTAGCAACTCAAACAATCACCTTCTTTTAAGGGGAGAGCATAATTGAACTATGTCTAGCAGTACAGCATTAAAACATACAAGCAGAATAAAACCTGAAAACTGTAGAAAACATTTCATGTGTTATTTCTCATCTAAGATCAATGTTCTGACTTGGAACAGACCCTTGTGGCAAAGGGGCACATCTCTGCATTATTTACCTTAAGAATATCTTAAGAACATCTGTGCACCTTGGCCACAACAACCCCAGGCAGCGCTGCAGGCTGGGGCAGAGTGGCTGGAAAGCTGCCAGTGGAAAAGGACCTGGGGGTGCTGATTGACAGTGGCTGAACAGGAGCCAGTGTGTGCCCAGGTGGCCAAGGAGGCCAATGGCATCCTGGCCTTCTTGGAATCAGGAACAGTGTGGCCAGAAGGACCAGGGCAGTGACTGTCCCCTGTACTCGGCACTGGCGAGGCCACACCTTGAGTGCTGTGTCCAGTTCTGGACTCCTCAATTTAGGAAGGACATTGAGGTGCTGGAGTGTGTCTAGAGAAGGACAACAAGGCTGGTGAAGGGTCTGTAACACAAGTCTGATGAGGAGCAACTGAGGGAGCTGGGAATGTTTAGCCTGAGAAAAGAAGGCTCAGGGGTGACCTTATCACTCTCTACAAGAACCTGAAAGGAGGTTGTGGCCACGTGGGGTTTGGCCTCTTCTCCTAGGCAACCAGCACAAGCATGACAGGACACAGCCTTAAGCTGCATCAGGGGAGGTTTAGACATTAGGAAAAGTTTCTTCACAGAAAGGGTAGTTAGACATTGGAATGGGCTGCCCAGGGAGGTGGTGGAGTCACCGTCCCTGGAGGTGTGTAGGAAAAGACTGGATGTGGCATTTGGTGCCGTAGTCTGGTTGACATGGTGGTGTTTGGTCATAGGTTGGACTTGATGATCTCAAAGGTCTTTTCCAATCTAGTTGATTCTGTGATCTTAATTCAATTTAGCAATGAAATAATATTACATCACTACTTTTGGTATGCTTAATAGTCCCTACTCAATATGGGGGCATTTTGGTAACAGGACAATAACTTTACTTGCCCTTAGCAAAGAAATAACTAAGTTTGACTAATTTAAATGCACACTAGTTGAAATCACAGTTTAAAAGCATTAATGGCTGCCTCTGACTGATTTCCATAGCTGCTATGGCAGAGGGACAAGCTAAGCTTCAAGAGAAAGCAGACATGCTACTGCCAAACTCCGATGCACCCAAGTCCACACAATTTGTTTAATCTATTCCACCAAGGGCAGTGTAACTTACTCCTGATCAGACTCACTGGTAGAGAAAGTTATGGGGAGGAAGAGACAAAGTCCAAAATCCTTTGCGGGAAGAGTCTTCAAACCTGGTCTTGAGGGACAATTATTTTAATTTCTTCAAATTAAAAAAAAAATAAAAATTAACAAATGATTGATCCTCTGAAAAGCTGCTCAAATTGCAACTGAAATGCAAATGTACGTGGACAGAGTGCAAAATCTCTTTAACACCGGCTAGATTTAATCAGGCAGCAAAGAGGAATACCATGCCCAGATGACAAACCACTTTGGGACTTCGGCACAGGTATGCGGACACCTTCACAAACACATCCCTCTGCTTTGAACCTTGGCCAGGTCAGTTACTCACGAGTGTGAATTGTCCCTGGAATATCAGTCGGCAGTTTTGTGGGACCAGTCTCCTCTACAATATCATATTTGCCACTCTTGTTGGCAGTTTCAGTTTAAGGAGAGAAAGGGGATGTAAATTGAACTGCTCATGTCTAAAGGTGGTAGCTACAGATCAAGGTTAAGACATTAGCAGGGCCACATGAGGATCCTGCACTACTCTCGTCTATACTTAGTCTGTGGAACAGAGGAATTAAGTCTCTGTGGCTGTCAATCTCACTCTTTTCATGAGTTCTAAATTCATTTAAATAAATAAATAAATAAATAAAATTATTTGTTTCAACTTGTCATTTGGGTAAGATCTGTTTTATTGCTGCAATTTTGCTGAAGTATGTACAAATCAATCACAAAAGTCTCTATGATGCAAACCCTTTATAAAAGTGTTACCTATGTAGTTTCTTCCAAAGAAGCCTCAGATGCTGTGACAGTGATACTAAACCTACATCAAAAAAAAAAAATCTTTAAAAAAACATAACTTCAATGTTTTGCTTTCAGAGAATTTTTATAAAGCTCACATTCTAGACTCAGGCACATACCCCAAGCATTTAACTAAATTCCATGTAAAAATAAATTCAAACATAAAAAGTTAATTAAATATATCTTCCCCTTGAAAACCAATCTCAAACCTAATTTTCTGTTACTCATTGTGACTTTTGACATTTTTTCCTTTTACAAACACCTTTGATAAAATGTTCAGGAAACAACCCCCTCCTCCATTTCTTAACTGATATGTTAATTTGATCTGTATATTTTAAAGAAACATTTATTTTCATAAGGACACAATCAGTGCAGTCACTGGTTTTAGCAAATAAATACAGCTTGGATTTGCATTATGATGATATATAAGGACAATATATTTTACAGCTATCTGTTTATCTAATACCATTGACAGACTATGTTTGTTTTTAAAGGAAGAAAACACTAAATGTTGTGCAGCCTGCTTTAGAGAAGGGAATATAAGCCAGAAAGATTTATTCTGGAAGAACAATTAAGGTCAGGATACATGCTAGCATCCAAATAACTGTAAGACCAAGTTGGAGCAGAAATGCTACATTTTTCAGGAACACATTTTCAAATAAACCAATGTTATGCCTTCATCTTATACCAGTGCTTTCATAGACATGGAGCTGATGGAGATTCAGAGAATTAACATAGATTTCTGGCTTTCTTTATGTCAGCTTAGAAGGGATTCCTTTGCCTTCAGCATGCAGATGGGCATGAGGCGCTAAAGAATACTGGAGAAAAGACATCAACAGATTCATTAAATTTTTCCAATCCTAGGAGGCATCACATGCACCAACGGTTGAGGCTACTCAGCAGTTGAGACATGGGCAAGTAGGGATAGGACAATACAGAACAGTTTAAACTAAAAAAGAGGAGATACTTAGGTTAGATACTTGAAAGAAATTCTTTATTCAGTGGGTGGTGAAGCACTGGAACAGGTTGCCCAAAGACTCTATAGACATCCCAGCACTGGAAGTGTTCAAGGCCAGGTTGGATCGGGCTTTGAGCAACCTGGGAGGGGTGGAACTGTATGATCTTTAAGGTCCCTTCCAACACAACCCATTCAAAGCTTATATGTATAAAGGATAGCAGAAAGAGTCAACAAAACAAGCTCTATAGAAACACATTCTCTCTCCTTCCTCCTACACAGCAGGAAAAACTCATTCCCCTCACATGAGGAACCACGCAATGCTCTGTGGGTCACACACGCCCACTCTTCAACCCTTCCCTTGCATTGCTGCACTTTCTCGGCCCTGAGACTAATCTCTCTTCCTCTTTTCTTCTACCACCACAGACTTTGCTACTGCCTCCAGCCATCATAACATAAAGCCCCAACCAACATGACTCCTTCCACCCAGGACCATATCAGCATGTTCCGGAAAAGCAAAGGGCCAAAGCCTTTCCTGCACGAGAAGAACAAGGATTATTCCTCTGGGCTTGGTGCCATTCTTTGTGTGCAATGTACTCAAACCTCTCTACTCAGTAATCACTCAGTAACCATTGAGAAACTGCGACATGAAGTCACAGAAGTTTGTGCCGATGCTAATAAGTCATAAGGTCACATCAAATATATCTCCATTATTATGAATACTGAATGTGCTCATTTAAAACAATACAAAAAACCCCAAACAAACAAACAAACAAAACCAAAACAAAACAACAAAAAAGGAGGAAAAATTAATAGAGGATTCTCATACAATCACCTGAATTCTGGTGCTGGAGCTCAATGTAAATATTAATTATCATGCATTTTATAGTTAAATGTGAGAGATGGTGAGACTGGAACACAGTTAACCTGCAGAACAGTGGCTCTACAACTGAATGCTCTGGGCAAGCAGCAGCCCAGTGTTCAAGAAAATACAAACTCAGAAGAGTTGAGAGTCCAAAGAGATTTTCCCATTTGTGAAATTTCTAAAACAAAACAAAACCCCAAGGCATACAACTTCCTCTCCCTCTCAGAAAAATCACCCTAAAGTTTCCAGAACATAAGTAAGGCTAGCTGTAGTGATAGTTCTTCTGCGATAATTCCAACTGTATTCCTTCATCATAAAATCTGTTAGAGATACAATGGGTCTTGTATGAATATATTTTTGCCTCCCAAAAATTCTTAATGCCATTGGTACAATTAAGAAAGGATTTTACAAAGAATTTAGTAGGAGGAAAAAAAAAAAAGCAAAAGAATGGGTGACTGTGCATGAGAGAGACCCTATGGATGGCAAAGGAAACCTACAAATACAACTATTGCTTCTTGATCACCCGGAATTCACTTACACAACAGTCTACCTTGTGTGAATGCTGCCTGCTTCCACATCTTCTCTTTTAGCTTTTCTTGCTTGCCTGTCTGAAGTGTCATCTTTAATTCAGGTGGGTATAGTGATTTTCAGTACAACCCCAGTAAAGGACAGTACAGGTAAAAGCACCTTAGCATGTGCTAAAGCTTCTCTGAAGTTGTGCAGCACTCCTACTCTGTTACTCATATTGCCTTATGCTGATTAACAACCTCACTTTAGAGCAGGAATTTTTCAACTAACATGTGTTTGCAGTATGAAAACCCTGTTTCATTTGGCATAGAAATATCTTTTTGGTGTTTGCTACTAACCTAAGTTTACCTGCTTAGACATCCATGATCACAAAGTCAGTTAAAACCAAAGAAACAAATGAACGAACACCTGCTGACAGAATATGAGGTGTAAGGATGAATTCCTTTGGCAGTCCTAACACTCTTCTGGATTTAAAAAATACATCACTTTGATTTGTGAGAATCCTGTTTTGAACTGGGGCCTGATCCCATTCAACTGATATATTGTTGAGAGACAAAACCCCATACTTAATACGTTGTTTAAAAATTAAGTCAGGAATGATTAGAACACAGTTAAAATATCTTCAGTCTGTTTTCCCCTCTGATACGGGTAGATGAATTTGAGAATCAAAAGTTAAACAAAGAAGTGTAAAATACAATTATACTGTAACATAAATACATTACACTCCAGAGATATCAAAATATCAACAGCAGTATTAAATCTGCCCTGAAGTAAAGAGGTATGAAGCAATTCATTAAAATAGATGACAAAAACTAGATCATTCTCCAGCTAACAACAGCTAACCATTTTTTTTTTCGGGAAAAATCTAACAGTTTTATCCTGACTTACTTTATATGCAGATGCAGAACATGTGGGATTTGCCTTCAGATCCTTTCCTTCTGTTTGGGGAATGGGAAACCAGCAGCAGAAGTTGAAGATTCAACAGCATTTTCTCTCCCTTTCCTGATCACTCTTGACTCTTAGATTACTGTGCATGATCAGTCAAATGAGATGTACTGGAGAATTAGTCTACAATGAAAACTGGAAGCAAACCTAACGACAAACCAGTCTTCCACAGAAAGATTTAGTTTTGAAAGCAACAATATGTAAATATTATCTTATCTGTGTGTCCTTAATGGACATTACTGAGATAAGTGAGATGGCTAGGGCTTTCCATTCAGTCAAAAGATAGATAAATACGGGATTAGCTGCAGTTCCTGATGTAAACTCCAGGTTTTGTATTGTCTTTTTTTAAATCAAGGAGTAACAATTTTTTTTCATTAAATGAGCATTTTTCTTTTATAAATTGGACATAGTTGCTGCTGAAATTTAAGAAGTATTGCCCACCAGAAGAGTTCTGTGGCAGAAAATGACACAAATAATACACAATAAAATAAAATTTTTTAAATGGACAAATTACTAGTAAAATCAAAGTAGCAAAACAGAAACATTTCAAATGTGTGGGATAGAGTTCGCGAGCTGAAAAATAACTGTGAAGAGAACTACCTATGCCAGGATTGCATCAACTCAGAATCTGAGTGGAAGGAGAGGTCCTGAAGCAGAAGCGCATGCAGAGTTTATTGTACACCTCTACCTACTCAAATCCTCCTAGTCACAATTTCTTCACAGTCATATTTAAATTTTGTTCATAATCTTATTTAAAATGAAGCTGAGTCATAACATTAGCCCTCCACTTGATTTTGACCTGTGTGCTGATGTTACTGCTGGTGGCATCAAGCCCACTACTAACAATAAGCATAAACTAGCAATCTAGGATGGTTCTCACCTTAAAGAAACAGTTTGGCCTTTGTCTCTAAATCTAGCTCCCATCCACACAGAGAAAAACCCATCATTCAGTACAGAAAGACAAGAGGGGCTAAAACTTAAAGCGGAAGGATTTATCAGGAGCTAATGTAATCACTGGGCAATGTGCTACTGCAATTCAAAAGCCACCAGTCTTCCAACACTTTTCTGCAATTTTCCTTAGGGTTAGTTCTTTTACCTGCAAAAGAAGCAGGCGTGCGGCAATTATTTTGGGGGTACTTCTGAGGAATGTCTAAAGAGTCTGTGACAAACCATGTGACAAAAATCCCCTTGGCTACAGGTGCATTTGGGTACTTCAGCTTAGCTGAGCTGTGTTAGAAACACAGAAGGAAGAACAGGGCCTGCAAGTAAAATGGCTGAGCACAGAGGAACCTTATTTCTTACTTAGGTAACGCTGATTTCAGAGCATAACATAAACATAGCTACCCTTGCAGATCATGTTTTTGACTGGGCCTTAGAGTTATCTTAGTTCTTGTCAAGTATGGATTATTTTATAATGTAAAATAAATAGTTAAAGGAGAATTGTAAGTGATCTCCATTAAAAGTGTTACACTGATTATCTGAGATGAACATAACCCAGTAAAGATATATTATCATCAAGCTGCAGTGAGTACTCAATGTCTAAATGAGCTACAAGTAAGTAGACACCACCTCAGAAGCACTTTCCTGTGGCATTTTCCTATTTTGCCATTACTGAAACAGTTAAATGCAACCCATCCTGACCATATAATGGATCCACTAGTGTGAAACACAACATAAATACTGAGTTGTCACTGCCCGCTCCATAAGTTTCCACGAGTAGCCCACGCAGGACATGGCTGCTTCCCACAGGTTACCATGCTATGCCCAATTGCCTGTTTCACTTACAATCACATTAGCACTTTCTACACTAGAATCCTTAATTGTTGCTGTGCCCACACGTTGTAAATGAGTTAGGTTTTTACAATACTTTATTCTTAGTAAGATCATTGCCTTCACAGCGTTGTTACTGCCCCCATTACTGCACAATGAAAACCGTGGTGTTATCCTCTTCCCTGCTCCCCTGGGACCACAGAAAGACCAACAAGTATTTAGGGATCCCCAAACAAATGTGAATTTTCTCACTTAAATTACTTATGCTTTTAGCAAACTGCTTCTGGTCTGCCAGTGTTCCAGCCTCTATTTTTGCACAGAACAATATAATTAAAAAAAAAAAAAACAACCAAAAACCACCACATAACAATCCAAATCATGTCTGTATATAATTTAAATCTGTATGTTCATTGCAGAGTCAGACACAGCAAATAATTAGAACTAAACTAACACTAAATATATACGTTTGGTACTCAGTCATGGATGCACATCTAGCTACAGCTGCACAAGCATGTTGCCTGAGACAGAACTGGAGGGTGGATAGTGAATCAAGCACTGGGGAGTGTCTGTTGCACAACACCTACAGCAATCTCCTATTACACTGACCACAACAAGGCGCTCAGAAATTCATCAGTGAAAGTGTAAAAATAGAACAGTTTCTGGTTAAAGCATAATTGAATAATAGATTTTGCCAACTTTTTCAAATAATTTCAGTTCTTATATTTGTACAACAGTTACGAAAAAAGAGATTCTTTATAACAGCTTGCAAGGTGTCTACAGATTTATATATTAGGAATAATTAAAAAAGAAGACAAGATTCTATGAGCCAAGTGTGTTGCAGGCACGCAAGAAAATGCTTATTTGTCAGATAGTTTGGGTAGTTTATATGGACAATAAACATCTAACTTACAAGTATTATACTTGGTTTTTGTGGTTTGTTTTTTTTTTTAACAGATGCACTTTTAAACTTGTATAGATGACATTAATTTTATCTGCTTGCAAAGAGATTTGACTGCTGAAGTAAAAGATAGGAAATTTTCTTACAGACTCAGATGAATCTCTGTCTCTGTTTTCTTCTCCTCATGGATATTTTTTGTCTGCTTTAATATATCAGAGGTCTTTAAAACAGCTGTTCTAATCATTATCTGAATCGACAGGAAAGGTACCAAATACATCAGAAATAAAACAAGTTAAATTAAAAATACATAAACACAAAGCTTTAGACAATAAAGTAATCTGTCCGTACTTAAAGGTCATCTAGAAAATAGAGATAATTCTGTTCCCTGTTTGCAATAAAAACAGAGTCCAATTTATGCAGAATTGATCAAGCAGTTTCTTTCTTCATATTTAAACATTTCTAAGAAGAGATCGAAAAGATTGCACTGGCCAGGATGCTGGTCAGAAGAGGAACGGCAGAGGGGACAAAGGAGTGACTTTAAAAATTTCCTTAGCCCTGAAAATGTAAACAATTGTCTATATCGTTTCGGAAGAGCACACGGCACGTAGGTGACAGAACGCAGGTGTGGGCGTCCGTCATAATAAAGGCAGTTTGGCTGAGCGCAGCGGAGCGGCGGCAACCTCGGTGAGAGATTACACACGGACCTATTGGCAGAACATGGCAAGGGAGAATGTCAGATTTCATATTCGCCAGACATCTACAGCAACTGATGCCTTGTAGTCAAAGGCTGTTAAATTACCTGTGAAGGTTACTGGCAGCCCTGAATGTTTTTCTCATTGTTTATTTAGTTCCAAAAGCTCTTGGTCTTTGTGCTGATTGCCCTAACTGACAGCCCAGGAAATCTGGACTTTGTAAACAGGGCGCTGCTGTATTGAATTACAGGTAACAAGTGTGTAATCAACCTGCTGGGGCTGGACCTTTGCAAAGAAGTCTTCGGTATACAGACAAAAAGAATAGGTTTCAATACTGGGAAATCAATTATATGAGCAGATGAGTATAAAAAGAGATCAATTTAAATCCTTTGTGCTTATTTCCTATAGCATATTTAGAAAAAGAAAAGACCCTGACATAGTGGAAAGGTAATTAAGCACTTTATTCATTGTTGCAATAATATTACAGAAATTAAAGGTGAATATGATTTGAAGCACCCTCATTATAACCCATAAAACTATATTAGTTGAACAGTCCTTAGCTGCAATATGCTTTTTAAAAAAATTAAGTAAAAGCTTGCAGATTCTTGCTCTTGAAGAAGAGTTTCTGTAGTCAAAGTACATAAACTGTAACAAAGACCAACCCAAAATGAATCAGTCATTTTTCATCTTCTAAAAGGTAAAGAGAACCACTACAAAGCAGAGATCTGGTGAAATCTAATACTGCGGTATTTCTGCATACTAAAATAACATAATAAAGTTCAACAACCACCACCCCTCCCAGACCATAGATTTATATGAGATATTTAAACTGTAATTGTTAATTAAAAAGCATAAATAAAATCCAGTGGCAATCAGTCAACAGAATAACCCTATGCCAGACAACATTGAGTAACTGAGTAGTACGAGAGGAAATATTTTTTTTCCTGGTGTTTTTTTGGGTTGTTTTTTAAATCATCAAGACAGGCCTGTTCTGCCTGTGACTGCGACCACCATGGGCAATAACATTCACCAAATAAAGAAAAACTTAACAATGAAGATTTCAAAATATAAACATCAGACAGTATTTCCTATCTGAACATCATTTATTAAAACAGATACCGTATGCTATCATCTTATTATGCCCCAAAGACTTGCTTTTGCAGTTTGAAATTACAAGAAAAACAAGGTTTCATTAACGTACTCACTGATGATGATAATTTTAGACTACTTGCAATATTGGAATGTATGCTTTGTTAAAGCAACTGGACTTACATTGCTAAATTTTAGTCACTCTAGGGAAGCAGTTCTCTACTTTGGCATCCACAATTTCTTTTAAGTGCCTGAAAAACATGTTATAAAACTGACTTTTATTTCTGTTTGCTCATCTATCAGTATTTATGTACCAATATGTCCCTAAAAATTGAAATCCCTGACTTACTTGGGAGTGGAAGGCTATTTTTTGCAAATATACAACAATATATGAAATGCAACCTTGTCTGGTTACAAAACTTTCAACTAAACCTATTGCATGGAAGAAGAGATGATGATAACTGACCAGGAACAATGGAAACACTAGAACATTTCTCATCAGTACTCTCCACCTGATTCAAGATCTAGACTCCAACTGATATTTCTGACAGTTTCAGCAATATTTATTCACGACTATTAAATTTTGGTCAAAAGAGAAAGTCTGCTAACTTTTAATGACTGTCTATTAACAGATATGCCAATTGCCTACCATTGCCTTCCTTCCTAACTAATATTCCTGTAAATACCTGCACTTCTTGTGCACACCAAGATTTTCAGGAGAAGAATAACACGGTTTCCCAAGACAATGGAAACAGCTGGTGAAGGATTTTTTAAATCTGACTCACAACAATAATAGCTTGTGACAGTGAGAAACACTGCTCCAGTGTTGCACTGTGTAAAACCACACACATTTCTGTCCATTCCCAATGTACCACCTTTTGATGGTATTGGAGATCTGTCTGTTCTTGTCTCTTGAAAAGCAGCTGACACGAACATGATTTCACATTTTTCTACAGTTCTTTTGTATACTCCATTTGAGATGTTCACTTCCCATTTGCTTTTCAACACACTTTACATAGGCATGATGACTAAAAACTCATTAGCATTGAAACTAAGGTTCCTATCATGTAAATATTACCACATGTATTTAAGGTCTCAATTGATGCTCCCAAAATAAATGTTAATAATTTAGTTGTGCACTAAGTACATGAACACTGACATTCATGGGTAATAACTGAACTGAATCCGCTTAGCACTTTATGGCACACAAAAATGGTAAATGTAAGGATTTTATTTCATCACATTTTGGCTTTTTTTGCTGAGGCACTCTGCAGCAGGAGCACCATGAAATGTACCACAGGGAGTCACAGAGCCTGGCCTTTGCACTGTAGATGAAGGAAGGTGTAAAAACTCCAGCTTCTCTTCAGTGTTTTTACTCACCTGAAGCTTGTTTTCAAAGCTACTGTTTTCCTTCTCCCCCTTTCTTTTCCCTTTCTAGAAAGCAAAGTTAAAGGACTTCTTCAGAATTATTTGCTAAGCTGAGGCACTATTAAGCTAGATATGGGTGTGAACTCCCCCTTTTCAGAGTATTAACTGTCTATCTAAAATATCTATCTAAAATAGAACACAAACATCATACGGCTCTAGCCTTTTTTCTCATGGACAAATACTATGTGTCATGTCAACTGGAAGAGCACATCTTCCAGGATAAAGTCGTTACATGATCACTTCCTGCACTGAGCACCTCTCATAGACACATGACAACATTTACACTCAATCCCACAAAACAGAGCCCATTGTACAACAATGAAGCACTGCAGTCAATGCTCTACTCTTAACTAGATTCACATTGGTAATATATTGCTACAATTCTGCTTCAATTAAAAGCATATTTCAGCAGAAGCCCAGGATATGATAGCTGCTCTATGCATTTTAATAATACAGATTAATGGTGTCAGAATTCTACTTTACACAAATAAAGACTGATCATATTAAGACAAAATCCTGCATAACCTAAATGTATATTGATGGCAGCAACCCAGAAACTGATCACAATCTTTACACTCTATATAAAAATCAGTAAGCTTTTTTTAACTGACTTCAATGTTTTAAAAGCAAAAAGTGTTTTATTCTCCCCCAAGATAAAAAAAAAGGGGGAAAAGAAGAATCAATCTACAATACCAAACTCCAACGAAAAAGCTCAACTAGTTCTAAATATTAGCAAATGAGGAACATGTTATTACATGATTTTTGCAGCTACTAAAGTCAAGCTAATTTATATTGCACTTATAAAGTTAATACAGGAAATGCAAAATTTTTATTGCATTAGCAAAAAATTCTGAAAGACTAAAATATTTATCCTTGATTTTCATGTCATGCAGTTTTGTTTTAAATTTAGAACACTAATGAACTGCTGGACCATACACTTAACACAGGTCTCCTAGGGATTCTGTTACTGAAAATTTTCCTACACGTTTCTGCAAATTTCAGCGTTTGGAGACTACATAGGTTAATATTTAGCATTATTAACAAAATTAGGAAAATTGCCATTACTTGTGACCCAGCTTATGGGTATTACTGGAAAGGACCAAAATAGGTAGCAAATGTAACCCGTGACCGTGCGAGTATTCTGAAGAACACAGCTGTTTTTATTTATATGAGTTCCAGCATTTCTAGAAAGTTACAGAAACTATTGCTCCTCTGTATTAAAACTACCCATATAATACATTAAATTCTGACTTTTAAGTGATTAATTGTGAAAAGCTAATATAGCATTAGATAAAAAGTATACCTTTCTTGCATGTAATTAACCACAGGGAATAGGCAACGAGATTTAACTGGATGATTAATAATAAAAAGTAAATCAACTCGATCTGTTTGTAGGAGGATTAAAAGCATAGGCTGTTTATGAAACTATCTAACCCTACTGTAAGGGCACAGGCTCATTCTTGGCATGTTAATAAAGATCAAAGTTATATAACAGAAAAAGCAACATGCATGTGCATAGTCCTCAGCAGAAATCTTTTAACACACAGTATTCTGCTCTGGCTCTTGTTCAAGGCCAGAGAGCACATCATCCTTTGTAGTTCGATCTTGCCATCTAATGTCCCTATTTAAAACCTGTATATACTCTGCAAAGTATTAAATTAGGAATATAATATCCCAGAAGTATTTCTCCTCCAGAGGAAAATACTGAAGTCATGGGCCCAGGCTCTCCTGACTACTCAAAACTGGGCCAAGAAGTTCCTTGTAAATATTACTGGATTTGTTGAACATATTGCTGGTAATGCTCTATTGTTCTGCATTAAACAGCACAATACTCCTTAATCAATGAATGCAAACTGAAAGGTACTTTAAATGCCTTTCCAAAGAGGTATAAACTTGGGTTGCATAGGTACAAAAGTAGGTACTCTTAGATGAGTAGATGATAAGATAAATATGGAAAATTAGGTTTCACTATTAAACTGACATAAGTTCTTATCTTTCAAGAGAAAATAGCACTACTTATCCTTTTCAGGAAAAGAAAACAAGANAAAAAAAAAAAAAGGAGAGAAGACTGAGGAGAGGCTTGTGCAAAGCAGCTTGTAACTTAGATATTCTCCACAGCTGCAAGAGTAAGTCTTATCTTGTAATAATCTACTAAGAATTCAACTAGACCAATGACAAAGAAAAAAACCCGACCAAAACGAAAAGAACAAAACCCAAAATCACTGCAATGTCCAGCTACCAGACCAGTTCTAGAGCTTGAATGGTGATAAAATCCTCATGATAGTGAGCTGCTTTGGTCTTAAAAATGTCCAGCAGACTTGGTTGATAAAGGAGCCACCTAAACAAAAACAGCCTTTACACCACTGTAAGTAAATCCACATCAAGGAATGTTTCCATAATACAACTGCAGAAATAACACCTTCAGCTGAAAAGTGAAACAAGCATAGAACCTGTGCAGACCCAGAATGAACCCCACGAACAGTTGTCAGACTGAATTAATATAGTACAGCATGCTATTCCAGCATACCACTGCAGTGTGATACGTTCTGCTTTGCTCAAAAATAATCAACCACTTTAAATATCAGCATGCCTAAACTTAAAAGAGTAATCCTCTTACGAAAAGTACAATTATTTCATATATAGGTGTGTTGCATTTAGTACAATGTATATTGCAAGAAAATGTTGCAACTCAAACCAATACATGATGACTGCTGTGAAAAAAGTAATCATATACAACAATTCATTAATCATCAAGGCATAAAAGTATCCACAAAGCTCTAGAAGAAGGTTATGGACCATGTTACACTTATGTCCCAACCGAAGCGCATAAGCAAATTTAATACTCATTATTAACAAAACTGATCTGTCAGAGTCTTTAAAAACTTAGTTAATAATTCTAAGAAATAGCTCCCCTGTGTTCAGCAGCGATGAACAGTGCACACAGTAAGAAATAGTACCTCAAAGTAAGAAACCAAATTTCTTTGTTGCACTTGGAGCTAGTACATTGTTGAAAGGAGTTCACAATTGAGTTACTTGCTCCTTATGTCTTACTAAGAGTTCTCCATAAGAAGCTTTGTATTCCTGTGGAGTCTTGTCTGCCGCTCTCCTGGAGGAGCTAATGGATACAAGCAAGCACAGCTCCCATATCTAGGAGCAATATGGTCCTCCATTTCGGAACAGCATGAATGCAGTAAGTCATGAAAAGATATTTATAACTGTTATCTAACTCCAGTTAGAAAGTTTCTCACTCACTTCCCAGAGCTGAAAAAGTGTATCTATAGAAATATAATGGGATTTAAAGCAAAGAAGAGCTATTGTCATAGTATGTCAAATGTAAGAAAAATACAGAAGACAGAACATGAATTTCTACTTAGTCTTTATTGAAATGATAAATGCAATTGAAGCAGTCTCAGCAGACTTGGACTATGGAAAACACTATCAGCTGCCTGGAAAATACATTAAAACTGTTGGTCAACTCCGTAATTGTATATTCAGCTGAAAGTTTGTCTCAGGCGCTTTTTGCTGACCAATTCAGCATCACTGGTTAGATCAAACAACATTGTGTTTGTATGCCAAACCTACAACGTCTGTCTTTGCTGCAGTGTCAGTAACACAATATATCAGAAATAGCCACACACAGCAGTTTTCTGCATCTCCTATACCTTTAACTTAATCAGACACAGTGTGACTCACAAACGTCTGAGATCATTTCTTTCTGCTTGTATGAGCTCAGGGAGGCCTCTTTAATTTATCACCAAATAAAGGCACAAATTGCTGGTGCTGGTGATTCTGGTATCAGCCTGCAGTTGCAAGAGTGAGAGACCCACTGGTTCATATGACATTGTCTACTTTACAGCCTTGCTCTTTTTGACTAAATAATCTTTGATTGCTTCACAAAACTCTCTTAACTTCATCACCGGATCAAGCCAAACACTAAACAGTGTTTATGTTTCCACTTGGCTTCATTTGACTTTTAGAAACCTGGATATAATGCTTCCTTCCATGACTAAATACTTCAAGGCACCCATGTTCAGGTTTAGATTCATTACATATATAAAAGTGAAATATAAAATTCAATGCCAGCCCGTATTTAAAAATAATTTTTGCCGTATCACACTAATGAAAACATAGTGTCACTTTAGAGGACGTACTGTTGGCGTGAATGACAATACAAAACCTATGTGCATCCTGTGCAGTCAGAAAAGGCTTGGCAAGGATTTATGACGCAGACAAAGGAATTCTTTCAAGGACATGTAGCAAAATAACCTGATGTTATGAGACAAAAATACAGGGCTAAGCAAGACCTGTCTAGAACAGCCTTCCTCAAGCTGGAATGGGCAAAAATGAAATGCACTCCAAGTTGTAATCTTTCACTTCTTTTTTATCTCTGAACTTGATATTCATAATCCAGGGAAAGAATTTGCCACTGCTAGATGAAATCTTTACAACTTTAGAGGTATAGTCAGCGTAAGACTGATTGTACCATCTAGCCAGAAATTTGAGTTACCTTTTGGGGTACTGTTTTGTTTCTTTGTTTGTTTTGTTTCTTCATAGTGCTACCTTTTCACCAAAGAACTGGTTTACTGATCACTCCTAAGTGTTTAGTTATGCTCTGTTTTGGAAAGTAAGACAGGACAAAGAAGAAAGACTATGGATCACGAGACGAGATTTAAAACCAACTCCAATTGGTTCACTGTGAAAAATGACAAAAAGTAACACTTTCTGGCTGATACAAGGTTTACTTCAGACATTCACTATCATTATAAAAAAGAAAAAAAAATCACATGCAAAGGTCAGATTCTGTCACTATTACTCACATTAGGCACTACCTTAACTTAACATGCCTCATGAAAAATTGAAGTCAAAATAATCTGACACATTATGGCAAAATGCCCTTTATCTAGCTTATACATCTATGAACAGACACTCCAATAACCATATTCAGGCTTTTAACGTTATTTTTAAAGACAATGTAGTGGACACAATTCTTTCATTCTTTTCCAGCAATTTTAAACTGATCTTTATTGATATTAGACAAACTATTCCTGACTTTTAATGGTGAAGGACTATGCTAGATTCAAGTGTCTACATCTGAGATTTAGGAAAATACTTCTTACCACTCAGAGTACTTATCTGAGAAATGCTTTAATTGAATAGATTGTAATTCTAGACCTAATAAAGTAAGCTTTCTCAGATGGAGTAGAATGATGGTTATAAATGTTTAAATTATAACACAGACACTCCTCCTACACTCTTCTGATGTGAAATGTTCAGCATAAAAGCAGTAAATGCTGTCTGGTTGTTATTTTAGTCACTCTTAAAGTATTGATTTTATACTAAACATAAGGAAATTAAAACCTTAAGGTGAAACCAATGTTTTTTCACAAGTTTACAGCCAAGTCAGTAGAAGGTTTGTTTAAAATATCATTCACAGCATATATTGACATTATAATATATCTGCTAATGATCAAACACAAAGGAAAATATAAGTGCACTTTACTACATATGCACATAAAAGAATATTATACATGACTGTTTTAAAATTATACGTTTTAAGTGCTGTGATATTAAACATTTAATAATTTGGCAATTTCTTTCAAAGACAACTATTAAAATTAAGGAAGAAGAGGCCAAGTGTCAGCTCTGCTGAACTCCTGCCTGGTCCTGAAGAGAAAGTATGTATGGGGAATGAGGACTAACCAATTTCTTCATTTTCTTGGACTAGATGAAGGTCAAATGTCTTCCACCATAAGATGGCTAAGTTCAGAGCTATTTAAGCTGAGGCCAGCTGCAGCTAATGATTCTTGAAGATAAAAATCCGCTGGAATACTCTATGTCCTTCCTTCCAGCCAACCCCTGGCAACAAATGACCCAGTTTTAGGAGGTATTCAGATTCTACATTTGCCCTATCTACATCTGAGCAATTTTAGACAATGAGGAAAAGCCTGTCCAGGTTTTCTTGTTCATGCAGTCTGCTGTTCTATGGTACAAAGGCTGAAACAGCACAAGTTATGCAAAGCTTCACTCTGTGCCTGCTTAAGGTGAAGGGCGGGGTTCCACATTGGTCTACAGAGCACATAGAAACAGGGGTACTGTGAACCACACCTTTTCATCTTTACATCATCTGTAAATTCAGAGTTATTACCAGGAGCCATATCAGCCAGCTTATATATCTCATTCAAATGAAGGCTGCAGTATTTACCAACCATCCTTACTGCAAAACATACTGTTCGAGCCTAATGTCCCTGACCAGCAAATCTAGGGATGAAATGGCACAGTTAGGCAGAATGGAATTTTGGATTTGGCACTGCTGCTGACCAGGAGCTAAAGGAATTACAGAAGAGTCTTTCCTACAGAATACTGCTATCAGCATCAAGTTGTGCCAGCAGTAAGGGGAACACTCTGTTTCTTCTCTTTGAAATACAAGAACACATTCCTGTGCTTGTTCCCCCATTCTACTCCTAACACACAGAGCAACTACTTTTTTGAGATGGAGCCCTATCAAGCATTTCCATTTCCTTTTGACACATTATTAAAGGCAGTGCATATCACTATTAATATATGTCTTCATCACAGTAGAATAGGTGCAATTTTGATTTTGAAAAGATGCCCTGTATTAGAGGAAAACTAGTCCTTTGGGAGGCTGGGACTTGGCTGTGGGCCTTTCCATCAGCTCCCTACGTAAGTCTGAAAGAGGCCTCATCCATACATGGGTGTCTGAACTGAGGGTCCAATACAATTTCAGTGGGAGGTTGGACATTTACAAGGTAGTTAAGTATGTAACATGCTTACAGAATTGGACTTCAATTCCTCTTTAATTACTGCATTTCCTCCCTCTCTTGCTACAGATCTGAAATTATCTGGATTGCTTCTAAATTGTATAATATTGCTTCTCTACTCATGAAATACACTAAGTTTTTTTAAAAGGGAAGACTAAGAAATTAAAGATATTCATGTTGATTTCATAGGTTCCACTATCAAAGTCTACTACTTTTTTACGTTGAAAGTCCAACCATTTATCTTGAGAGCCTTACTATCAGAATAATCTTCCTTCCCAATATTTATCAAGTTCATCACTGACCAGGATTTTGTTAACAAATGTGGGCATGCACATACACACAACACAAACAAAGCAAACTCGTTTTGCAAAGGCAAGAAGTTAATTTTCTCTGTATGCTTAAGATAGGGAGTTGCTGTCTCAGTTTGATATGAAAGATACAGAGCATTTTCCTCAAAATTACAGCTATTCCTTTTTTTTTCCCCACATCACAATGAAGTTTCAATGAGTTAGTTTATCTGTGTAGATTGGTTTATGAATTGCATTAATTAATAACTGCATTCTTTGAAAAATGAAACCAGCTCTTTAGCATCTGTCCCAATCTTTTCTCTGTCTCAAATGACACTAAAAAAGGAATAAAGCACACTTTTATCAGTAACGCTACTTACACTATAGAAACAGAAATGACAATTTGAAGCCTCTGAACACTGATCGCTATTGCTCCCCAGCAGCAAAAATAAAAATTGGTCGTTTTGGTCAAAATCCCCAAATTGCCAGTGATGTTTAAATATTTCATCTCTAAATATCAGCTGGACTAGTCAATAATTTAAAAGCTACCCATAACACTACTGCCTTGACTGCACTGCACTGTAGAGAAAAGTAAAGATGATGACACAAGGGGAAACAGAGCACATCACCTGACTCCTCCACACCTCCTCTTAAGCATGGTGAGGCCTAATTAACGATACATTAGATATAAATTGAAATAAATACTCTTAAGTACCACATAGTTAATTGAAGTAACGTGCGAAAGCCGCTGCTGAAAAAACACAATGCTTGAGTAAGTTGTCCACAGAAACCTGACATATCTTTCTTGGGACTTAGATATCGATACGAAATTTTGGAATTTTAAGCAATTAAGCCTTTCCAGGTAAAACACCTAGGAAGAAAAAGTTATATTTGAGCATATTTTGTATTAGTTACATAAATTATGGCTGTCAACAGTTATGTGATTTTGTATTTATTCCAAAATCAACAAATTTTTTTAAAGTTGCAATTATGAGAAATCTAAACTTACTACATTAATAATATACAGTTTATTTACCCAAAATCATTGTCTAGACTCCTCTTGTGATAAAATCAAGACGAAAATAGTCCTAGAGGGGAAGTGGGAATACTGCATTATTTGATCAGGCACTATAAATACTAGTATCTCAGCTTCAATCACATGTAATAGCACAAGATTATTGTGGAGTAAAATTATTATTACAACATTGTGATTATAACTACATACATCCACACAGGAGTGGGACCTTTCCTCTTCTGCCTGCCATATCTAGACCCAAGAGCAAGGAAAGAGGGATGAGGCAGACTCTTGACTGAATACTCCAGACAGTTATTGCTGCTCTTTCCTTCCTTAAGCAAAAGCAAGGTGTGGGATGGATATTGCAACTCTTATGAGTGTTTCTGGAGAAAAAGATACTGCAAGGGAAATTATGCTTACATCCCTGGCTGTACCAAAAACAAAAATCTGACTTTTAAGATGAATTACAGGTTGAATAATCAGCATTTTAAAATGTGTACTTAGCACTGTGGATAAATCTTACCCTGAAGATGATACAGTTCAAAATGCTAATAAAAGATGATATCTGAGATATAAAAATGAACAATAAAATCACATATTTTACCCTACAAAAACAATAAAACTAACTGCTCTGTAACATTTCAGTCAATATAGCAATGCAATCAAATTTATAACTTTAGCAAGGAGGCTCAAGAAAACCTAAATAAATTGTTTCATGAAATATTATAGCAAGAAACACTTGAAGAAAACTGTGGATAAATATAAATGCAATTGTTTAACTAAAAAAAATGGCAACAAAGAATTGCTAAGAATTAAATGCCAGAGCATACCTCTACAGATCTGTGAGGGCAGGTACAATATTTACCAAACAGCAAGGTATCCCCATGGCCCATACAAAAGGCTCTGTGTTTCTCTGCATACAAGACACAGAGTGTTCAGGATTATGAGCAGTCACAGCAGGATTGTGTGGGGTTGGAAAGACTTTTGTCCATCTCCCACTTCACACCAGTGCAAATACCTCTTACCATGGCAGCATTCCAGAAATGTACTTTTTTTCCCCATATCTAATAACTAAATAAAGCAAATCACTTCCACTTCCACTTGCAGCGACACAAATGCAGTCCTGTCCCCAGATTCTTTGGGGATGATGAGCCCGGGATGGCCCCTCAGCAGTGCTGCTTTGAACTTCACACGCTCTGGTTTTGGGAGCCGGGATTCAGTCTCCACTAGAGCAGTGCAGGGGGTTCCCAGGTGGAGCCTGGGATTTGTGCGAGGAGCAGGAGGAGCTGGCCCCCAGACTGCACCCGCACACAGACTTGTCCCGAACAGCAACAACGCTGCAACGCTTCCACTAAGGATCACCGGGGCATCTCCCTGCCCACAGCAGAGCTACACCCCGGCTTCTTGAGGAAACACTCTGCTGCTTTATGGGTTATGTAAATAGACATACAGCGATTTCAATAGCGTTGCTTTGGTTTTATACCCTGAGATCTGAAATAGGATGCAATAATTTCTGGCTCACGTTGACTTTTTTCATGAAATATAAGCAAATACTACCTTTTGTTGTAGACACTCGGTGTTTCTGCAGCACTATCGGTAGCACACACACACTGCACATAAACAGGTGTTTAGAGCAGCGTTACCACAGATGAATCCTAATCTGAATCCTAACCCTAACCTGATGGACCATTTTTTATCCTGTATTCGAAGACCAATCACAAAGCCTTGTGAGTACAAGTAAAATTTGAACTATAAGAAATTTCTAGGCTCCTTATTTTCCTTACCATTTCACATAGGCACAAGGAGGGCACATAAGCACATGTAATCATTCAGTGAGCTGTGATCTCAAAATACCTCTTTCTTCTTTATCCTTCACTTTTATATTGAATTTGTGTGGGCAAAGTTTATAATAAATTTGTTTTATTTACTCAATGAATGATGTTTTAAGCAACGCAGTCTTCTTACGGTTAAGCAATGTAAAATAAATATATGGCTTCAATTCTGTATTGCTACTAAAAATTAATTACATTATGAATTAAGTAGTAATTCCACAAAATCATTTGTTAAAATCAGCTAACAACATATCAATCATCATGTATGGTAATAACCAATTTTGGGGTGAAGGTGTTATAAACTGTAACAAATAGTTCATAGCAGTGACATTTAATTTAAAAAAAAAAAAAAAGAAAGAAGTCAAGTGTTTGAAAAACCTTCTGTCACTAAGCTGCCATCCAGAGCTGTAGCCTGGAAGTCACTTATGGACACCATACAGCCACAATGCTGTTGGCACCTGGCTCCACTGAAAATTAAAAATGTGAGACTAAAGGGGCAGAAGGGATGTAAAAATGCAGCCAGTGCATGCCACTGCTGAGTGCGTGCCATTTCATAGCCATAATTTAAAGAGATCAGAAGGGGAAAAAATGAAGCCCAATAAAAATGGAAAATGTTAGATTAATGACAGAGTCATTAAAATAAAAAAGGTGGAGTTATATGAGGAATGGATCTTATTTGAATTATTGAAATTAAACAAGTTATTGTAACAATCATTCTAAAAATCACATTTTACTAAGTTCAAGGAAGGAAGACAAAAAATAGAAATCTTCATGGGAATATTTCAAATTGTCAGTGGCTTTAAAAAAGTGATTTAAGATTTTCTCTTGTATCTTCTCTTTCAATTTTAGAATTTTAGTTGCCATATATTATAATGGTATTTTAGCTATAAAAGTAGTTTTCCACTCACTGTTCTCTTGCCTTTCAAGGAGACAAACACTTTTTCTTTCCTCTAAATGAGCACAATAAAATGGGTAAGCTGTCTGGGGAAAAAGAACCCAGACAAACTGGTGGTATAAAGCTCAACAGAAAAATGTGGTACAGAGAAGAGGCGATCTAAAGCATGTTTACTGTATGCCATGCAATTTATTCTACCAGTCATGTTAGAATAAGAGTTTCTCACTGCTGAATTATCGTTAGGCTTTGTTCAAAAACAAACCCATTGTTACTGCTGTCCCTGACACTGAACCTTAAAGAAAGTAGGGGGGAAAAATCTGCGTGCAAAACTGCACCGTAAAAATAATAATTCTGTACTAAATACTAGTTAAACAGGGATTCTAAAAATCTGGGGCCAAATCCTGCTAATATTCCCTACAAACCTGCTTCTATAAGCTCTATGCATGTCTATAGGCATTTTAGTAGACTAATTTTCAGCACTTCAGTAAGTATTCTTCTATCTTCTTGCAAACTTTCCTGATGTATCAATAGAACTATCAGTTATGAAAAGATTGATATCAAGAGTCATCTAAATGAAAAATAGAATAAAAATGCAAACTATGGATGCATTTAGAAGAACCAAAGCTTCACAAGATTTTCCTCTCCCTAGTTGATGTAGGCAAACCAACAG
Organism: Pachycephala philippinensis; assembly: GCA_013397055.1. Lineage (NCBI taxonomy): Eukaryota > Metazoa > Chordata > Aves > Passeriformes > Pachycephala > Pachycephala philippinensis. The sequence goes on along the minus strand of VWZT01003310.1, from coordinate 1,525,934 downwards.
ATTGTCTTTCTGTCAGGCAAACCCTGATGGAGATAAATGTAAAGGCTGGAGTGCATGCCTAATTTTTACACACAAGCTGCAACCAGACCATGGATTTATGCTTCAAGGCAACCAGATTTCTCCTTGTGTACTCTTACAAACTGCTGTTGCACTCAGTCCATCTTGTTTAAATGCCTTTAAAGCCGCACACAGGCTCTGCCCCCTCCTCCACTCCTACTAATTATATACTTTTTGTTTGAAGAAGCAAGGCCTTTATCGCTCATAATTTTAGCTATCACTTGCTTGGGCACCTTCTACAGATCAATAGCACATAGTTAAGTGGATGAAAAGGCTAAATGTGATTGTCATTTGCAATTCAAGGTTGCATGTTCCCCCCCATACACACCCCCAACACCTTAAACTTTAAAGCGCTGTGCTTGGATTTCATTTTAGAACACTAAATTCCTGTTGCAGGTATACAGTAGCTGTACATTCAAAACCTTTTGTCTTAAATTAAATATCTGTCATTTTTTAAGGCCAGAATACTGGCATAGGTTATAACAAAAACTAGCGTCCAACCTGCAATTTTACAGATTCCATTGCTGGTGGCCATACATCTTTGATGGCAAAACTACATTGGTTGTAGCGCCATAAAATCAATAAATATTAACCTTTTCTGACACTTTCTGCACGGATGCTTTATCAGTCGCTGTCAGGTGATAGAACAGTCAGTGATGTACTGTATTTTTCGGCTCAGAACCCATACCAAACTAAGAAATCAATGCAGATTAACAAGCCTTTAAATACAAAAATTGGCAACGAAATTTTGGTTCTATATGATAAAAATTAAGCCACATCACCATACTGCAGAACCATAAATCTATTACAAATATTTCTAAAAGAGTGTGAAATATAAATACAGTATTTCTATGGCAAATTAATCATAGCAATGAAATTAAACCAGTTTTTTATTTCATGACTGACTTATCTATTACAGCTTATAAATTTAAAAATGTACCCAATTATACAAATCCTGTATCTCAGTATTGTTTAGAAACTCGGAGTTCTTACTCTGCTGAGAGACACTCATAACAGTTCAATACACTTAAAACTCAATTTCTAAATAATGCAAGCAAAAAAATAGAAGTTTACTGGAAAGTGAAAAGACACCATTTAAGTTATCTCCCACCTCGTATAACTGTAACAATAACCACGTTTAGACCTAAGCATCTTAGAAGCCTAAGGCCTTTAATTAGTGGAGAACATCTTGCTGTGTTCAGTCCATACTGTAGCAGGGTACAGACTGAAAACTTGGATTGGTTCTATTTCTCCCTGTCCTAAACACTGCAATTTCTTCTATATAACACTGTACTTGTTTACCAGAGCATTAGAAATTATGTTTACTTATATGTAATTCATGTTACAGTTTTTTATTAAAATATGAGCTAGTCAGATGGCATGGCCTTTCCAAAACACTTCAGGCTTCTTAAAAACTACCACAAATCTTGAAAGCTTAGGACATGTTTTAATATTTCTTCAAATATGGAATCTGGTAGCAAATTCTTGAACAACAATGGCTATATGGGTCTATTTATAGTCAGAAAATCTTGAAAAATAAGGACTATAATTTGGCTCTATTCATCCTATATAGCCAAAGCCTATTAGAACTTATTTTATCTGTAGTTTTAAAATCTGTTATCAAGTTTCTTTCTAACAATGAAGGTGGAGCATTGCTGTATGTATGCACAATTACCTTCTTTTCAAAGTAAGAGATAGTACCTGAAACACCGAAATAAATTAGTAAAACCTATCGAAAATACAGCTGTTAATGTTCCACCAAATTTTAGACATATATGCCCAGAGAAGTAAGTAGTAGGTACACAACAGTATTTGGAGAAACAGGGAACTGCTTTGGGAAATGTAATATAATGCTATGCTATGCAAGTGAAACATAAATTCAAATGCACTAAAAGCTTTATCAACAAAGACTTTATATTTTAAACTGAAGTACAACTCTAAATTTGCCATTTCTTTCTATAACATCTGCAATTCTAGATTAGCCAAGAAAGAGACCTACTTCTGCCAATCAGCATCAGGAGCAATCAGATTGCAAATTCTACAATGATTTCTTTAAAAAAACATTGGCAAAAATAACTTTAATCAGCTCAGTTTATCTGTTAATGCTAATATTGAAAGGATCTGCATTTATTTTGAAAATCATACATAAGAAAAGAAAGGAAAATAAGAACTGTGAATTTAGGAAAAGACAAAGCCTAGAAGTTGATTAAATTTTTAAAAATTTAAAAAAAAAAATCATTATGCCTAAAATTCTCTCATGTCACAATACGGACATCAGATTACAGCTTATTTCTGCACATTACACAGCAGAATCACCACAGAAAGATGGCACTGACATTGCAAAGTGGATGATCTTTAGACTGGGAGACACTTGTGCACCTGTACAGCCACCTTTTGAAACCCACTTCATACCGGAGTCTGAGTTGCCTTACATAAAAGCATCCCCCCAGAATCAACCCTTTTTTTCCAGTTTTGTTGACAAGGTGGCAGCAAAATTGAAGAACTTTCAGAATGAGGAGTTCTAGTGTCTCCATCAAAGTATCATTTGCTCTCTCTGCTTTTCCAAGCTCCTCAGGAGCCTTATGCTGGTTATACCAACTTATAACCATTTACGCTGTATCCCTGAGCACTTGGCTAGTATCCCAAACCTGCCCAAATCTTTCTGCAATTGGTGTTGACTGTTGCATACCAGTCAACAGATATGACAATAACTTAACAACAATGCTCTATTTTTTGTTAATTTTAATATGATTGCCTTTTATTATTTTAAAATTTATATCTCAAGATATTCCAAGAAATATATGCGACCACTTGGTCACTGACCATATCTCAAAGATTTGCAGGAAACAGCATATGCAACAAAATCCCCCCCATACCTACAACAGAGAACAGAGGATTGTGTTCCCCGTCTTAGCCCTCTTGATCTGTCCTACAAGTAGGGCTGTGCTGAATTACAGATAACTGAGATTTCGTGATTTTCATATGCTAATAAACCTCTGACTTCACATTTCAGGATTTTTGTTTGAGTGGGTAGAAGCAAACACAAGCAGCTCCGCAAATTTTACTGACAATTTTGATAGCAGCTGAATTTGCTCAGAGGAAGGTGGACTACAAAAGAAAGGGTCAACAACAATTAATAGAACACTGAATACTATTGGAACAGCAAGGATTTACAGACAAATCCTCACCAGACGAGGCTAACTTGAGTTGACTAGAAGCAGCTTTATCCCACGGGCACTTTGTGGTGGTGACATGCACTAATATGTGAGGACTCCAAATGTTTCACCATGGCTTTTTTCTTTCTAATTTTACATTACTCATACATTCCAAAACTACTAAAACTGTTTTACTAAGTGTTGTTTAATAACAACTGTTTTACTTCATTGTTTAATAACTCCTAACTCCAAATTCTTCAGAGTTCTGAATTTTGGATACACATGCCAAATTAAAAATCGATGTTAAATGAATAACATTTGCCTACAACCTTTTGATGTGTCTTTCAGATAATCAGTTTTGATTTTTTTTGCTATCAATAGATGCTTTCGTTTTATGTTTCCTCTAGATACTATTACTTTAAAGTAGATAAATTCTTTTACATCTCCTAAAATCTGTTTTCTGAGAAGTGTTATCTGCTATTACTTCCCAGACTGAATAAGAAGTACCATTTTGGCAAGGTATAAAAGAAGTAGGAGCATAGTTTAGCATGTAGTATGGTAGTTATCTTAATGCCTTCTTTGTAAGTACATTATACACTGTAATCCCAAACACTTACAGAGCAACCCACTCTTAACTACAGGACAACAACTACTAATAAAAACCTCTTCCATCAACAATAATGTAAGTTTCTGAAATATTATTTAAGCAGGGATTGTGACAATCAGTAACTGATCTTCTCTAAATGCCAGACAAGTCCTCTTAACTGCACTGTAGAAACCTGTCCAGCAACTCTGCTGTTGGATGTCGGGCTCCTCTACTTCCCACAGACCAGGAACAGGCATTGCACCCACTGAAACCAGCAGTACCTTTCATCCAGACATGTGCAATCTGAACCAGTGATCTGCATTGTCTGAAGCCCAGAGATTTTATTAATGCTCAGGTTCCTATGCAATTTATATGAAAATTGCACTCACTTTAAGGTCTCTTTTTACTATAAGAGAAAATTATATGAAAATCATATTGCAATGACTCAGGGAATGAAAACATCTGTATTAAATCTGCAGTGGTTACTTAAGTATAAACCATTTCTTTGGTGTTAGATATTGATGAGCACATACTTATTCCAATAAATGCAAGACATGCATAAAATATCTTAAATTCAGAAGACGTACTTAGGAAAAGGGGTTCCCCACTAACTGGCCTGCTGGGAGTTAAGAGATATGAAATCTGTCTCCATGGCTTTTTGACATGATACAAGAATTATAGACAGCCGACATGCAATGTATTTATATGAGATATAGTTTCATATTATGCTCTTATATGTTCACCAAGAAAGTGAAGCAATCTTTCTTCTGTGAGACTTCTACCTATCTTCATTTCCTTTAGTGCAAACAGTTATAGACAAGCTCCTCTCTGAACTGATAATTTTTTAGAGGTCATTCAGCCCATAATTTCAGGTCCTAGTCACTATCCTGATGGTCCTTCTTAGGAAATTGGACCCAGTGGGAACGTTTTTTCCTTCTGCTTAGTCTATGGGTCAGCATTTTCCTTCCCTTGTACTTCTTAATTCCCTTAAGTGGCAATTATTTAAGGTACAGTTAGAGAAGGTGCAATCTACATTCATCCAATAAAACCTAAATATTAAAAAGGACAGAAAAATCCAGCATGGTTACTAAGGATATATGGGAGAGCATTTAGCATTTGAAAGGTACCAAAGATCTGGTAAATGAAAAGATGGAAAAAATTATGAAGAACTATTGGAAGTAAAATAGAAATTAGAAGTACAAAAGAACATGAGTATCAGACAGACAAGGCATCCTACTTACAAAGGTCAAGACTCAGGATGCCACGTCAAGAAATTACTGGAAAGTCGGTGCAGCATAGATTGGATTAATGAAAGCAAACAAAAAGAAAGTCCAGAAGAAATTTTAAAAATCAGCATGGAATTGCAATGATTTGTGATTCATTGGAGAAATTATTGCTGAGGGCTCTTCTCTTCACTCATGACACAAAGCAGTAAAGCACTGAGCACACAACTAACACTGTGATTCAATCTCCCATACCTATGTTCTGGCTTTGGCTGAGGTACTTAATTTACTTCACAGTAGCTGCTATGTTTTGGATTTGAGCTGAAACAGTGTCAGTGATACAGGGATGTTTTTGTTAGTCCTGAGCAGCGTTTGCACAAAGTCAAGGCCTTTTCTGCTCCCCACCCCACCCCACCAGCAAGCAGGCTGGGGGTGCACAAGGAGTTGGGAGGGGACACAGCCAGGACAGCTGACCCAAAGGACCAAAGGGACATTCCGTACCACACGGCATCATTCTCAGCATGTAAAGTGGAAGGGAAAAGAAGTAAGGGGGAGGATGTTTGAAGCACCTATTAAAGTGTCTCCATCTCAGCCTAGGAGCTTTCTCACTTTTACCCTTCTGATTCCCATTATCCCCCACTGGGGGGAATGAGTGATTGGGGCGTGGTACTTAGTCGGTAGCTGTGGTTAAACCACAACTTCGGCACTTTTCTTATTCTGAAATTATTTGCTATTATTTGTGCAGTAACGAAACTACGTGTAACAAGTGAGTAATTTTGCGTAACTTATAAAAAAATCTAAAATTCAGAGAAAGACTTGCAAGCAGATTTACAAATACTAATCATTTAAGCTATTTATCAAGAATAATTTCAGTGCAGGTTGTTGGGATGCTAGTAACATGTCACAGGAAGAAAAAGCATAAAGTGTCCCCTAAATAATGGACAGCCACAGTGAAAGCCACCAAGAGGTGGTGGCATTTATGTAGGCAAAATACACCCTGCTATGGTTACTTGAAATATAGTGCCCATAGGTCTTGGAAGTACTGTTAGTTCAACTCTACAAGTGATGAAATAACTAGTTTATAATGGAGATGGCACAGTTGAGAAATTCATTATTTAGGTTTATTTATAAATACTTATTATTTATATTTTCATTGGAATTAACTTTAAAAAAAATATTTATAGCACAGACTAGAATACTCAATACAGTTTTATCTACTATATATATTAAAAGTTCAGCACACATTTTAAATCAAAATTTGCATTTAATTCTTCAAGTTGTGTCTTATATTTACTTTATATTTACTTTAATGAAAATAAAAAAATAAGATCTTTATATTTCTTAGAATTCCAGCATAACTTGCCTGGATGATAGACTAAGAGATATACTCTTAAGAAGGTATAACAGGAAAGCAATTTAAATGTTCAGAGAATACGACAATCTCCACATAAAAATATCCTGAATTATTCCTAGGCACTCTACACCTTTATTTTTTTTCTCCCTGTAAGATTAATATCTTTCTTTTTGTTTGTTTGAAAAGTTTTCTTGATGACCTTGATATCCCATTTTTTGGTGCTTTTCTCTGAATTTTAAAATGTTGATATTCCAAAACTAGTATTTCCTTTTATTATTTACATTTGCCACATACTATTATGCATATGTATCTTCTAGCACAATTAAATATTTTTGCCTTTCTAGATGGCTGTCATGTCTTAAGGGCTTTCTTCTACTTCCGCACTTAAATATTTCAGCCTTGCTTTAAAAGTTTTATGTTAGGATAGCCTATTTTTAGCTCCAAATAGGCAATAATGTGGCTCGTTCTTCATGAAGGGTATTTTATCTATTAATATAATGAAATAGTAGCTTGGAGTAAGATTACCTTCTTTTTATCAGTGAACCTGACATCCTTGCAGAGGCAACAGTCTTTATGGACACCAGCAGGGATCCAGCACGGGCAATGCAAGCAATTTGCAAAGCAGATGCCTGTCTAAGGGTGTTTTGAGGGCAGATACAGGGTGGGCATTAAGGGCTCAACAGAAAATGTCAGAACTGAAGAGGGTTTCTGTATCGTCCACTATGGCACAGCCCCCTTCCAGGCCAGCCAAATGGTTCCCAACTTTGGAAATTAGAATGCCACAGAGAGGAACGACAGGAAAGGAAGTGCACACCAACAACCAGATTAAATATTTAGACACGGGCAAAGACATTCATCTGCTCAGGAGTAACAGCTCACACCACAAAAATTAGTTGCCCTGTTACAAACTGGGATAGTTTTCAGCAACGGAACGATGACTGCTAGGAAATCCCAGCGCAGTGGGCTGTGGGCAGAGAGGCACTGCAAAGAAAGCAGGATTGTGACTGCATGTTATTGGTGCTATACACAATATGGACACCCCTGTGCAGTGGCCCTGCAGCTTATGGCACACAACGGGACACCTGTTACACCTCCACTGAGCAGAGGTAATAAGAGGTGTTCCAGACTTTCAAATAAATATCCACCTTTATTCCCTTACTCCTTTCTAGTCTCTGTTTCTAGGTGGCCTCTCAAGGTATCACGTTGGTCTAGGCAATATTTTCCTTTTCCTTTAAAACTATATTCTGAACATTTTTTCTTTAGTGAGACTGATTGGCTTTCATTCTTCTCTGAGAATACCATTCACTTAAAGGATGTAACTAATTTTAATAGTGGTGGGTTTTGAATATTAGATGATGTAATATTTGCATCAAAATATTTCAACACCTCCTTTCATGTCACTCAGCAGGAATATATGCTGATTGTTCAGGAAAAGCAACTAAGGAACTATGAAAGGAGTCCCTATGCTCTTCAACAGCAGCAGAAAAAACTATATCCTAGGGAAAAAAAAAAGACAAAGTACTTTCATGAACTCAATTTTTTTTTTTCTACTTGCTACCTGGAAAGAACCAGCTCTGATATCATGGCCACCCAGATAAAGATACTGGCTATGGAAGCTCTGCTAAGTATACAATGCCTTCTAATAGATGACAGTTCTAAAAAAAAAATTACTTAGTTTTTTTTTTAAAACATAGATTAATCTTTCCTGAAACACAATAATGCATAATCTACATATGTTATAAAGAACCTGGCTTTCTCCTTTACAAACAGAAAATCATTTATACTAGGTTTTTATTTCAAGCACACACTAAAATTACTATTCTTCACAAAAGAGGAAAGGGAGTGTCTGCCAATCAACATGACATGCTATTGAAAGACTGGCACTAATAGCTATGACAAGAGCAAACCTGTTTGAAGCAGTGCTGCTGCTGCCTTTTTCTTTTTTTAAAGTATACCAGCCATCAAAAATAATGTTTTATCTGACTAGAAACCCAAGCAATATTCCGCTGCTGTAAAAGCTTGCACCTGATTTGCCTATATCTAGCAATGACAATTTTAATATTATTTCAAATGACAGCATTTAAAGTGTTTTATTTAAACAGTGATAAAGACTAAGAACATTAACTATTCAAAAAAAAATTAAGTATGCTTGCAAACAAAACTGTGTATCTATTCTTTGGAGGCTTTACATCAGGTATGAATCACAAGTTTGCGTAAGTACTCAACTGAGTTGTATTTCCATTGCTTCAATGATAAATAGCATTTACTGATTTTATATTTTTGTAGTTTGATAAATTCAGAGAGTATAAGAGGAAACAGGCTTTTATTACTTCATTTTTCCTATCTTTTCTTAACTCTATATTTTCTACTAAAGAATCAGAAGACGCAGAAGAAAGGAGTAGCAAAAAAAATATTTAGGAGTAGAAAAGCACTAGGATACTAGTATAATTGCTATATTATCAGGTTCTGTGTGTCCAATTCACATTCTGAATAAGTCTGCAGTTTCCACTTGGTAATACAGTTACACCTTGATAAAATCACATAATAGATCACACCATAACTTTTAGCAATCAATTTTTTCTCTTAATAATTTGATAAATGTAGCTGTCAAGTGGGATAAAGATCACAATTTTATTTGGGATTAACTATTTGAACTTTCAGAATTCCATTCATGAATATTGCAACTGTTACAACTGATAGGATCACAATTTTGTCCCTTGTTGATGATGCAATCATGCTGCAGGTTGCTGGTACAGCCCTGTTTCTCAAAAGCTAAAGAAACCGAAAGAGAAACATGTGGAAAGCACAGCCTTTTGAAAAGTGCACTTAAAGTTTGCAGAAATACTTTTCAAACATATATAAAAGATGAGACAATAACACAGTAAGGGAACTTCCAGGGCAAAGAGCAGAATTTTATACGGATTCTTCAAACACATTAAACAAACAAATAAATGTACGTTCCAAGATATTTTATCAAGGATTTAATGCCATACCAGAAACAAACAGTTTAGGTGAGTATATTTCTACTTCAGGCTCAAGGAGAGTAAGAATTTAGCACTGATGATGGGAATGCTGCTTCTCTTAGAAAGAACACTTTGGGGGACTTACCTGTCTCCTCAGCTATTCCACTGCTATCACAACACCCAAACACTAGATTCACAAACACAACCCATACTAAGAGGCTGTAGATTAACATCGTTTGAAGATTTAAGAGCAGAAAGGACTATTAGATAATAGTCTGACTTCTGGTATATCAAAGCCCCTTTACCTTTTGCAGTGAACCCAGCAACCTTGGGCCCTCCAAAAACCTATTTTCCAGAAAGACATCCAGTCTTCTCAAGGCTCAAAGGAACAGAACAAGAATAATTTCATTTGCTAGTTGCTGCCAGAGCTCAATTGACCTCATATTTAAGTGTTTGCACCTTGTTTCTCATTTCAATTTGTCTGACTACGCTTTCAGTAACTGATTTTTCTTAGGCTTTTCTCAGCTAGACTAAGAGTAGCTCATGTCTCATATTTTCTCCCTGTGAAGCAACTCATACACTATAATCAAGTACCTATCTATCATTTGGTCATGAATTATGTAACTCTTCATGAACACTAAGCGTTCAATCACCACGTAGGCAGCCAACTGCCAAAACACAATCGTCACGATCTTTGTTCTGTGAATGCCCAACCCCAGAGGCACCTATAATTTTCACAGAGGCACAGGCACACAAAGCGGTACTTCCAAGCATTCCCCAAAACATGTCTGTGCAGCACGGGGAAGCAGCTCACACTTTTAGTTCTGTCAGGATCCATAGGAGTAAGCGATCCTCCACTCCTACTCACGGGGCCGTGGGTGGCAGACTCTCCCACCGCACGCTGGAAAATTTGAGTGCTTTGCAAGCATAGTATCACTGTCACAGAAAAAAAAACAAACCTTACCAAAGACTACAATGAATTGAGCTGGCTTCACTGATTTCTTTTTTTTTAAATGACTTCCAAGAAGTATTTGGCATGACTGCTAATTCTAAATTAAACATCACCAAAATTTCTGTTCAGTGCCTTAAGCAGTTCCCTAATCACATAGTTGACTGTCATGAAGCCATTTTCCAGCAAGAGCTTTGTGACTCAAACTATGGAAGCATTGCACCTATTTTGCACATGAGGAAACTTGTACAGAAAGCAGGACCATTATATCTTTTGTTCAGTGAAAACCCAGGTTATTCTGATTTCTATGTTCATTCTTGGAAACCGTCTCCACTTTTTACAGTGCAGCACGGAAATAATTATATGGAAAAAAACCCTCAGTACCACTGCGTAACTTTCAACATTATCACAAAACCAATAATGAGTAAACTGCTTCTCTTCTCTCTGAAGAGCTTTTTTCTCATGACCAGTTTACTATCCACAGAAGGCTACTATGGCACACTGTGAGATGCCATGGACTCTGCAGCTATTGGAATAATGGAGATGTTCAGGCATAGATATTACACTGTTTGGACATAAATAATGCATCATAATAATATCACAACGTTTGTAAGACAAGAGCTCCTAAATGATGAACATTTAGTTCAAACTGAAATTACCACTACCAAGTGATGCTGCTCCAAAGCAGACAAAGCACCGAGAAAGAAAACTGGAATACTGATCCCTTGCAAGATCTACCACAGGTGTGGACCCTTCTCCTGTCCCACTTGACAAAGTATTCAGGCTCGGTTCAACTCAGTATTGCAATGTAGCATCAGTTAGAAGAAAACATACTTAAGAATTTTGGAAATGCAATGAATACAAGAATCAAAGCATTTCTTCAGCTTGCTTTGAGACTCACAATTCAGATAAGCCTACAGTAAGCAACTCAATTTTTTGTTTTTAATCAAATAATCTCATTTTTAGAAAAATCACTAAAATGATAGTCATCAACATGATATGACAAGTCGCTCATCTATTGCATTCATTTTCCATTTGTAATGATGTACGTTCAGATTTGCACATGGATAACAAGAATATACATAAACAGCTTCCACTAGAACCAAATTTCTCCTACTAAAACATTAACTGCAGGATTCCTGAGCTTGCTAGTAAGCCCAGTTCTGTTCTTAGAAAAGCTGTAAGCTCTAACAGTATCTTAAATGTGGTTTTAAAAAGAAAATAAATTAATATTGTGGACAATGGATAACGGTCTCTGGATTCCTGGCATTTTTTCCAACAAAATTTCAATTTTAACACAGACCTTGAGAAAATGGGTCAGAGAATATCAGGAAATAGGCACCAAGCTCTTACAGAACAACACACAGACATTTTAAAAAACAGATTTGATGATTCGTATAAAAATTAAGGTTAAATGCATAAACTGGTATTTGAAGTGTGGCCTAGCAAATTCTATTCACAATTTTATGTGCACTGCATATATCTTTGTTGGCTTCTGTGCATTAAAGGCCTGCTGTTCAAAGGTAGTAAATTTTAAAAGGTAAAGACAAAAGTATAATCCAGACTGTTATTGTTTTAAAATATGTAAGATTAATAAGGAATATAGTTGTATTATTAAATAATTCCTCTATGACAGAGGGAGACTGTAGCAAAAAGAGAAAGAAAGTCTGAAGGCCTGGTTTTCTGGAATTTCTATATATCAATTTAGAACAGAAGTGCTATCACCTTGCAATTACAGTATCATCCTTACACATGTAAAAGCCAACCTTTTTCTTCCATCTTCCACAGCGTCTCCCTTAGAAATGCAGCTTCCTCAAGCTCCTTACTACAGATGACCCCATAAAAGCAGTGTAGTAGCTGCCAAAGAAAGCAGCTACTAATATTAAACTAATATTAGAGCATTATATTATAGTAGCAGGGCAGCTCACCCCCCACAAGAGCTTATCTGTTGTTTGTTAACCAGCCAGATAACTCAAAGCTGTCTTGTAGTGAGTTATTTTGGCACCACAGGGTTAACATCTCCCAGCTGCCAATAATCATCTTACTGTTGGAAGTGAGATCTGGAAAGATAAGCCAGATTTTTTACTGACAGACACTCACTTTACAACTATAAGAGCCACACCAAACTTCCACAAAGCAGAAATCTTCTATACGTTTCCCTGGAAATGTGTGGAGTTTCTCCCATGAGTAGGGATGCCCCCTTTGAGGTTACTCTTCAGGGATTAAGTGAAGGAATCTGTGCACATTATCATGGTTCCTGTGATAAGTTACATGCAACTCCTAATCAATACTCTTTCTTTTGCTAGCTCTAATATCATGCACTGTTTTATGTTATGCTGTAATCTACTAGTAGTCCTTTTTTAGTTTTATACTATGTACTAAATAATTCTGATTAAGATCTTTCATCTGTTATCTCTTGTCTGTTTAATAAATAATTCATTTTACAAGTAGATGTGAGTTGCCATCATTAGAACTTGCAGGCCAGAGTGATTCCTTAAATTTAAACTGTTGCGAAAATCTGAGGCTACATTCTTCCTGAAACAATTATAAAGAACTTTAAATTTAAATTAGAAATCCAACTGTCAATCTTAATTTCACAGACAAGAAACAGACTTGACTTCACTCCCAGTCACATCCTAAAGGTACCTCACAGCTCCACTCTTGATGGGCTGTGGTGAAGGAGTTTCTGACTGTCCTGCAAAGTGTCCTTTCACTGTCTCTTTGCCAGTGAAGAGACTTCTTCTATCTGCTCAAAGAAGCAAAAGGGCTGGCTTCCCTGTTACAAAGCAATATTAGAACATAAAAGACAGACAAATATGTTTAAGTTAAAAAAAAAAATCAATCTTGTATGACACTTTCATACTCCTATCATCCTAAGGGGTTCTATGTCGTGTTGTAGATTCTCTGGGGGTGCAGCCAATGACCAATAAGTCATCAGTAACTGTGAACCAGACACAGAACAAATCTTATTTTTATAAGGGATGTTAGCCAGGGCATAAGAGTTGTCCTTCATTCCTCTAAAAATCTTCTCTAAAACCTTTAACTCTCAGATGTCCAGCAGTCAGAAGTGGATTGAAAAGAAGAAAAGAAACTTCCTTTAATTTAACTATGGTATGAATACACAATTATCACCCAGGTTCCTCTTTAATAGTGTTTCTTCTTGAAAGGAAAATACAGTATCATCCTTTTAGCAATGGGATTACGCAAACAATGTTTCAAGACTTGCTGTATACCAATCTAGGTGAGCCTGGCAATAATTAGGTGACAATCTGTTCTTGCTAGTCCTAATATATTTGCATAGTACCCTGTTTAGTGTAAGGGGACTTCTACAGCATAAGAGTGAATGTACAGAAAAGAAATATCATTAGGATACAACACACTGATGACTGTTTTCCTGTGTGGACAAGACAAGCAAACTGAACAGTTTTAACCACAGCATGCTGCAATGAACAATTAATTTACCCAGATATAGTCTTGAACAAATAATGTGAAAATGTACATAAAATGTTTGTAATTTTGTAATGGTAGTGATTCTATCAGTGTTACAGCCCTCTGTGTACTGTCTATCTGTCTATTGAAACCACTTGATTTTTTCATATTAAGTGGGATTATTGTAGTAAAAATCCAACAGTGTCTGGATTTAAGCTCTGAGTTGAATATTCATTTGCTTTAGTGAGAACTATGGTGAAATGTGATCAGTTTTCTGACCTATTTTGAAATTGGTATTCCGCCAACTGGCATTTTGTTTGCACATCCAGATATTATCCACCATATGCTGACATGACATGATGATTGGTTCCAAAATGAAGTGGAATACTTGGCAAATAGAAATATATGGTACAAATAATACACTGCCTCTAGTCAGGAAAGCAAGCAGTCATTTTGAGAAGACTGAGAGGTTTTAAAATAACTACAGTGTACACACTGCACAAAGCTGCATAAAAACTCTCCAGATTTTGGTTTTTTACAGGTATGAGGGTATCAGAACCTATGAAAGCAATTCCTTACAGAAGATTCAAATCCGACACTGGACTACTCATAGTAGTAATTCAATGGAAGATTAATTTGCATCTCAGGGAGACTTTGGCCCACATCGCTTCTTCCTCCTCTGGATTCCCCAACTCTTTCTTCTCACCATCTGTTCTTTTTGTCCCACTGCTCTGACTTGTCTTTCCACCCAGTGATGTCTAAGTTATCTGCCTTTCCTGCATTAAGACCACATTTCATTCCAGCTCCACACTAATTTTGTATTATTTCTCCTAACTTCCCACCATTGAACTCTTTATTTTTCTCCTAACTTGATGCTTCCATTAAACTTCTGCCTTCTCCTCTCAACTGTAGAATCTATTAAAGAAACCACGAAAAACAAAGGAAAAAAAACCCCAAAACTTGTTCCTAAACAGAAAGCACCCCATCTCTTTTCTTTTAATTCCTGTTTCCAAAGCAATGTTTTTGTTTTGCATTGCCCAGTGACTTCTGTGTGTGTGCTCTCTAATGCAAAGCCTAAAAACATACATCTAAGTTATTGGTTGATCTCTGCTGTTCTATCTTTTAATGAGGAACAGTGTATTTTTTTGTAATGAAATCTAAGGATTTTTAAAGCAGTGCAATAATTTGCCACAGTATTTCCTATGGAATTTTGTTTTTCTCTTCTTGGGGGAATAGCATGGGCAGAGGGACTTAACAAAAATGTTAAAAAATATTTCTCCCCTAAAAGTTCAGCTAGATTTCAAAACGAGGCATCTAAATAGCATGCACTTCTGATGTTTATTTATTGAACTGCAAGATTTGCTTGTGTAACATGAATAGATTTCAGTGCTTAATGCATGACCTTCAACACTGGAAAACTTGAAGAGGATTAAGCCCATTTTAAAACCATGTTCTTCTTCAGAATAAATGATAATAACTTGTTTTCTTGTTACAATCATTTAAGCACGCGCATTTAGAAAAGAATTTGTAAGCAAAGGGAGGAAGGACCTTACCAGCATGCAAGTATGCCAGATCAGGATTTTCAATGTCTGGGTGTAGTTCTTTCAAGTGGTTACGAAACTCCACAGGGATATTTGTTCCATAGTCACACCTAGGACAGTTATACATTTTTACTCCTTCATGCTTTCCCGTATGCAAGATGTGTTTACGGATATTTTCTGCACAGTTAGACCTAAAAAGCAATGAAAAAAAAGAAAAATATATATATTAATTTATTTCCTACTAGTGGTTCAAATAAAACCTAGTGATATAACAGAAAATCAGTAGTTTTCACTCATATTTCATTATCTGTACATTTTTTGCATCCTCTTAGGTTTTGCATAAATGTTGTACTTTGCATGAAGGCTCCCAAAGATTTTTCAGGTTAACTGAACATTACATCTGAACCAGAATGATTGATTTGTCATATTTACAGAATTTCTATTTTCCTCATGGTAGTCAGTGACGGACAGAAATTAAGCAAAAGTCTTTACTTAGCAAAACTGAAATACACAAATCCCTATAATATTCCCAGTGGAGCTCACATGAGCCTTTCCTACACAGTTCCTAAATTCAACAGGAGTTGCTGTGAATGACTCTTGTAAGTATGTTCCACCAACTTTCATCTCGCTCTGTGAACTGTTCCTAGGAAAGAGAATTGAGTTGTTCAAGTCTACATCTTTTTGAAAATACACACAGACTCTGGTTTACATCTTAAACACAGCTTTTGTGAAAGAAGAGGAATTTTCATGCATAAAAGTCAGAATACATATACAATTAGTTTAACACATTTCAAAGCAACATTTATAATCATATTTCTGAAAAAAGTGAATAGAAAAAGATTCCACATTTTCCTTACTCCCAAAGAGATCCATATGGCAGTAATTTTAAATTTCTAGTCTTTAAAATTTTCCAGTCTCATTATAAAATTATTTTGCATTAGAATTTCCTACTTATTCAAACTTTGTGATGAATCCTACATGAAATACATGCTGCTCCATTTATTTCAATCAGAAATAGCCAGTATATTTATTTTTGAATCAAAAGAACAGAACTGTACATGTGTACCATTGCTTCGGGGTTTTGTTTATTTTTTAGACTTTCTTACTAGCATACACTATTATTATTGCCAAACTAAGAACAGTAGTTCAGCCTAACTGGAAAAAGTACAAACAAAATGCCTTGTCACAAGGAGATTTACTTAACATCAATGTAAACTAAATGCATAATACTTTACACTATGCAATAAATGTATAATACTTTACAAATCCTCAAAGAAGACAACTGTAGTATTTTGGACAACTAGTTATATACCCATCACTGTTAGAAATACCACAGTAACAGGCACCTAAAAAAAGGACCCCCAAAATAAACTGGAAGTAGCAGCTTGAAGTTCTGCTGGAATGCTTGTCTCTCCCTCGGAAATGGTCATAGTAAAGTTGATATCTGCCTTACAGTGCTGCCAAAGCTCACCCTCTGTCATGTCCATCTGCTATATACTGGTATAATGATCAGATGCCTGAGAATGTCAGAGAAGACACTTATCACAGAAAAAATATAGAAAATATTGGTCCTCAGCATCTTTCAGGATTCAGCCCTAAAAAAAGTTACAATGCTCATAAATTTTGTTAAAATGAAATATGTATTTTACAAAAAAAGAAAAAAAAGCTAGTGTATACTGCAATGAAAGCAGGAGACAACCTGGTAACCTTCTATCATGGGTTATACTTTAAAGGGCAGTAGATTAAAGCAGAGCATACGAATCTGAAATAAAATATCTGTGTTCTTTTAGCTCAGCTCTCATACTATGTTAAGGAAAGATATAAAACTTTTTACTTTGAAATATTTCTGTGAAATATATAAAGGATCTGTGGAAACCTATGTAAGAGTTGTGAAGAAAACCCAGCCTGTTCAAGTCATAAAAGGCCAGTTCTATCTCCTTTGATTTGGAATTTGCTCTAACCACTTTAAACAGAGCAATCCTGAAGCCTCATTTATTCAGTCATCGGTAAAAATCTGCCACTAAACACATCAGCATACAAATATAAAAAAATTTAAACCCATGTTTTTCCATGTGACAAGGCCAGGAAGGCTTAATCAGAAATGAGGAATATGAGATCACAGGGCATTACAAATGGCCCCTCATATTAGGTTGCAAAGCAGCAATTCCCATCATAAGGTAAACCATGGAGGTAACAACTGGCAAATCCAAGCACTTTTGAAGCCAAGTGATACCTTTAAATATGACAGGAGAAAAGGCTACTGCATGTAAAATGTTTTTTAATTATTCGGTGTGCTTTGAATGTGTGTTTCATTAGGAGTCTTCTCCCATGTACTGTACAAGTATGTTATTATATGTCTGACACAAAACACCCCCACCAACACACTGAGTGTGTAGTTACAGCACATCAGCTCATATGAATAAACACAGAGGTCTGTGATTTTAAACAGCACTGTGTTTTTATTAAAGCTGTGTCATGACAAGAATCTAACTAAAACATTAGAGTGTTGCAATAGTGACGATAGTTAAGCTTTTGACAGGCCTTGTATTATAAGATTCACTTCCAGGTGTTTATAAACCTTGAAATACAGATTTCCTTTGTTCTGAAATTTGGAAGACAGAGCCCAGCCCAACAGAAATCGTTTGAGGAAAGTCTTTCTGGTTTTTGAGTTCCAGTCTGAATTACAGCCACAAACAAATAGATGTAGGTTTTAGGAGACTAGCCTATATTTCACTAAACCTACACTAGAGGTTTCTAAGTTAAATTACTATTACCATTGCTTAATGTAAGTGTGCTTTCAACCTCATGATCCATTTTTAAAATCAAATGTATATATTTCTGTCAATTTTCCATGCTCTGCAGTAACAGGAAAGGAACTCATTAGAGGGACTTAATTAGTCTAAAGCTATAGTCAATGAGTTTATGTTCAATTCAGATGAAGTTAAATACAACAAAAATTTTCTTTTTATTTCACGTCTCGCAGTAAGTCTTCTTATTAGATGCGAAGAAAGGTTTGAGACTTGATGCAAACCCAACAAAAACCCTATTAAAGAGAAGAGGGAGGCCTGTATAGAGTGTTCAGTGTCTCGTCAGTGCTACACACAGCGAAAGAGATGGAACATGTTGGTAAGGTACATTGCAGATGAACAGGAAATAGGAGCTGAAAAGCTCAGCCCATACTTCCCATGCAACAAACCTGTATGACCTCCTCCATCAAAGACTGATATACTGGGAAGGGCATAGGCCTACTTTCCACATCCAGGAGAGCTCCCACATTTCTGTAAAGGATAACACTTTGAAATAAGGGAGACAGATGGTAAGATCCTCCTGAGAAAAGCAGCTACTGCTCAGGATGAACAGAAAACCTCTTCTGGATAAAGACAAAAAAGGGCATTTGTCTCTAATGTCCACCACACAGCAATGTGTTCCCACTGCTGTTCTAGCTGCACATTCCATGTTGCCATTACAAGTCCATTCTTACCAACCAGGTACCTTTTCCTGCTCTCAATAAATTAAGGTTGCTGCATATTCAAGTATCAAAAACTGGAAATGACTTGTCAATAGTAAAATGGTACTTTAGCCACAGAATCACAGCATGCTTAAGGTTCAAAGGGACCTCTCGAGATTGTCTGGTACATCCCTGCTGCTCAGGAAGGACAACCCATGGCCAGTTGCCCAGGACCATTTTTAGGCAGCTTCTGAGTATCTCCAAAGGTATTTCCCAGCCTCCCTGGGCTGCCTGTGCCAGTGCTATGTCACCCTAACAAGGGAATTGTGTTTCCTGGTGTTCAGAGGAAACCTCCTATCTTCATGTTTGTACCAATTGCCTCTTGTTCTGCCTCTGGGCACCACTGAAAAAGAGCTTGGCTTCCCCTTCTTCAGAGCTTCCCTTACTTGTGCATACTGATGACATCCCCTGAGTCTTTTCTCCAGGCTGACCAGTCCCAGCTCTCTGTCTCTCCTTATTTGGGATGCTCTAATTGCAAACAATTTATTTAAGTTTTCAGTGGTCGTTCAGCTTGCACAGGCATCATCCACAGAGTGACAAGGAAGCCTGATGCCCCATTCCACAGCCATCTGCACCCTTGCCTCTTAGCACCATTGATCCACTTTGCTGGGAGAGTGAATTAAAGTGGAAGGTTAGGAGTTATATAAAATGGCCAGACATTTTCTCAACATGAGAAGCTGTTGCCTCTGTTTACTTTGCCTTTCTTCTCCTATCCTTTTATATATATGTATGCTTCAGTTCTTTTACCAAAAAAAACTAGGGCATTGTGCTAAGAGCAGGAAACAGAGTGTCTGGTCTACAGAAGAGGGGGAAAATCATGCTTCTGGTGCATGGGACAAAAGTCCTCAAACCGTCTTCCTCCTTAACCCAAGAAGTCCAGGTGTGCCTTTAGCCCCTAAAATGTAGTATAACTGCCCCTATGAAGACATTTCCTCAGTTGCATTGGCAAGCTATAGTGTGCAAAAGACCAGATTCCTCATCAAAACTGGGCCTACCCCACTATAAACAGCAGCACTGTTCAGGGGTCTGGGATGGCAGAGCACAGACGTGCACTTTGCAGGAGGCAGAGATGGGAGTTCAAAGTCAGCAGCAGGGAAACATGGGTGGAACAATGCGTCTTGGAGCAAATCTGTGCTGGGGGGAAACAGTCAGCCTGAAGGTCCCCTCAGTAAATGCTGTCTGCAGTTACTATTCCCCCATCATCTCTTCCTTCTTTCCAGTCTTGCAGAGCTCAGCCAGCCAGTCTCATCAGCAAGCAGGACAAGCTGTGTGAGGGCAAGGATTTGGGCATCCCTTCCCCGTGCAGAGGGACTCATCTCCAGCCTGGTGCCTGGATGCAGCAGGTAGTGCTCTGCGCTCCCCTCAGCAGCACTGGTTCGATCAGCCTCTGCAAACAGCCGAGTTCAGTAGCTAACTGCAGGCCTGTGGCTGCCCAATACCTGAGCTATTTGCTGTCCTTGTCTTTTACACGGTGTTTTGGATTAAAAAAATCATGAGGTAAGAGAAATTCACAAAACATCTGTCAATTCTAAATTTGCCCATGTCGAATAGGCATGTTTCTAAATTTTTAAGGGTTTTCTACATGAGAATACTTTAGCATTGTATTAAACAGCTAAATGAAATACAGCAGGAAGTAATCCATTTTCATTTTTTTTTCCTATTTACTAATAAGAAACTGAAATTAGAACACTCTTCCATTATGCAGTGCCTGACATTTTCAGAAAGATACTTACTGCAAGACGTGGAAATTGAAGGTTTCAGAGGTGCAAATGAGGCAAAATGTTAATTATCTAGTCCACTAAGTTTTAAAATTTTTAGCACCTTGTAGGACTCTTATTTGCACAAAATAAACATTTTTCAAAAGGTCTTCTCCAGCATATTAGGTATAAAAATCCTCTTTCTGCAGAGAAATGCATATAACGTAAAGGAGTTACAGCAGCTCCACTGACGTCACTATTTACAACATAAAAACAAACACAGTGATACAACCAACTAACTGAAAAGATTCCTATTTTTCTCCTGTTTGTCAGTATGAATCAAATTCACTCTCATACAGACAGCATTCTGAAGGTCTTCTGCACCCTTTATACCCTGCTATGCAACTTGCAAGTACACAGAAATTGCAGCATTTTGATTGAAAAATAGCAAAGTCTCCAGATACTTTCTTCCAGAAATAAAAGCAGTTATGATGAATGCAAACTTCTCAATGAAGCAATGTGCACTATTGTAGATTCTTAACCTCAGTTATTCACCAAACGTTTGCAGGTATTTCTTTCACAGAAAATGCCATCTAACGTGGGAAACTGTCTTTAAATCAAAATTGCGATAATGTAATTATGCTAGAAAAGGAGTGCCACAGATTTTTAGAAATACAAAGTCATATGGAACATTTAGTGTGACCTCATGGATAGCACAGCTCATAAATATTTGCCTAGTGATTCTTTTCTCAAACCATAACCCTTTTGGTACTAAAACATGGTTTTTGATAGAGAGCAACAGGAAGTCCCTTGAATCACAGAAAAATTACTCTTCAGTTGATCACTCTCCCTTTTACAAAGGGAGAGATGTATTTCTTATCCCCCTGCATCCAGCGAACAGCGCTACATGTCCAACACACCTTGCTCGGCTGTAGAATCCCCTGAGACCCAGGCCTCCAGTGGAAGAGCTACAGAGACCAAGCTCCCTTCAATTCACTTTGAGGAACCATCAGGTTCTCCCTGCACTCTGTCCACTTGCTTTAAGCTTCGAATGCATTCACATTTCACACCAGTGCTGCATACATGGATGCCATGACTTTCCCTGTGCTCAGCATTCTCCAGTTGCAGCCACAGGTTCTGGGAACTCCTGGATACTCCTTGCAGCACCAAGAGCTTCTGCACACTCAGTTAAATGCAGGGACCTTTCAGGTTGTTTTCAGTGTTACTGCTTTCCAAAATACAAGCCTTCTAGCCTGCCTTTTTTTCTTGCTGCCTTTGTTTCTAAACTGTATGAAAACTAGCATTCAGTAGGGTGGTGGTAAACAACCTAAAGGGCAATATTTTCTTGACAGGAAAGAAACAAATACCTCAATCTGTGGTAATTACATTATACAAACAGGATCATTCAATCAAAACCTCCACAATGACAGTCACTCTGCCCAACTTCTACTTAGCAAAAACCCAGACAAACAAACCAACTAAAAATTCTTCCCTGCATATTCAAGATTTAGCTACATTTCTGGTTTTAAAATAAAATAAACTGATTGCCAGTTGGTGCAAACTAGCTACATAATAATACATAATCTGCACATACCACTGGCAATTCAGACTGCAAGTTTAAAAGTTAAAGTGTTAGCTTACCTCTTCAGTGCTACAAGTTGATACAGTATTGCACAAGAAATAATTAAAAAATAGAAAAATATCATCACTAAAAATACATTTGGTAATGTGTTGAAACTAACATTGTGAAACTGCAATAATTATTATACATTAAAAACACACATATAACATATATATATTTATGTATATATGTACAAGAAATGTAATACATTTTCTCAGCCTTCTTACTACTAACATGCACCTGGGTTACTTTTTCCTTGCTCTTTGCCTTTAAAAGCGAAAGTTCTACCTTTTATTTAGGTTTTAAGTGAGTGGAGGAACAACCTCACGGATACAAGCGCCAACGCTCTGCAACTGACTTCAATTATCAAGGGACTTACGCTACTATTGCTGGAATTAGCAGCACAAGGCTCCGTGGGAACTCAGGAGGGCAACTACAACATACCCAGTGCCAGCTCAGCTCTGCCTGTGCCACTGCTGCCAAAAACCTCCCTGTGCTGCTCCTAAAGACCTCTGGTGGACAGTGACAACGAGCTGCTGGGGAAAAGCAACGCCTTTGCCACCATAGCTGCTTCTGCAGTGAACATTTGCTCACAGCTTTTCAACTCTACCAGGAAAAGATGACTGAAATACACACGCACAGTGTCATAAAAATGCATGCCCAACAACCTGGTGGCCACATGTATTGCCATGTTTTCATGTACTGCCATGTATCGCCACTCAGAAAATATGAAGTAGCTCATAAAAGAGAGTACACTACATTTACATGTTTTAATGAGATTTTATAATACACTCTGTTTCACAAAGAAAATAATAAAAATGTATTTGGGATTTATTCTGATAGCAGATATACCAGCACCCAGGGATAATAATCGTAATGTTTTCTGCTTTTCTACATTTTTAGCTTTGCGTTTTTTTCTGTAATGATCTATTTGTTATGACATACAGTATGTGTGACAGATGTCCAATGCTGGCTGCTAAAAAGTAGCAGAGCCCTGTAGGGAAGCAGCAAAAACTTGTGCGTCAGCACAGAAAATGATGGAAGATTGATAATTACTGCTTGTGTCTGAGCTCCATTCAGCAGACTAGCACGTCCAAATTGTAATTTGGCCACGGATCCACCATTCTATTTACAATGTATTGGAATGAAAATTCCCAGTTTCAAGTAATTGATCATTACGATAGCCAAAGTGAGTGCTTTTAAAGGCAAATTCAGGGTAATTGGAAATTCTGAAGGGAAATAAGAAGTGATGTACTCTAGTCTTGTTTACCTCTGAGGAATCTGTAAAGCCAGTTACAACCCGGCACAGTGAACAAAAACCAAAGTATAGACTCAGTGCTGGCATCTAGATCTACTCATGAATTTTCAGTCAGAATATTTTTGTAAAAAAATCCCAAAAAAACAGACTCCACAATGTAAAGAAAACCTGATTCTTTCCAGGAAAAAACCCATCTCTGATTCCAAGGAAATAAGGCACCCTGCCTTAAATGCTTCCATTAATTCTATTTTCTACAAGAAGAGAAAGAAATGAAGAAGAGGCTTTTAGACAGAAACCTGAAAATTATGTCCAAACTGCTAGACTTGGAAGGAATGGGTGGAAAGGGTACAGAAAGGTATGGAAATGTGCCTCAGCTCTCCCCCTGTGCTGTGGTTCTCACTGTCCCCACAGGTTCTGTGCAGAGCTGGGCTGCTCTGCTTGTGAGTCTGCCCCAGCAGCTCTTTGGAGAGAGGCTCAGTGTTACCGGCTATAGAAGAAAAAAAAGCAAAACAAAGAAAAAAAACCAACCAAACAAAAAAAACCAAAAAAACCAACAATCAAACAATTTTTCGTAGGACTGATCTGCTTCTGAAAACTCTCTGTAACATTTGCAAGAACTCCTGGCTTCCACTTTGCTGCAGGCAGAGTGGTCTCTGTGATGGCCCAGCTCAAGGGCCCGCGTGCCTGCGGCGTGAGGGATGCAGGGCTGTGCACAGTGCACTGCTGCACTGTGTCAGCCAAGGTTTAAGTGGCAGAAATAGCAGGTGGAGTTCATCTATTTCACAGTAACTGAGAATAATCACTTCATTGTTCATGGGCTTCCTCCCTCCCCCTTTCCTTTCTTCTTAGAGCAGATGGCATAAAAGAGAAGTTGGTCTGAGAAACAGCATCTCCGCAGTGGTGTGAGGATGGAGACCGGGCTTTAGGTATCACAGGCCCTGATTTAACAAGGTACTTACGCATTTGTGCGGCTTAAGTACAGGCAGCCCCCGTTGACTTCAAAAGAATGACTCACAAGGTTAAATTTATGTACATGATCAAATACCTTGCTGAAATGAGGCCATGGAAAACATCCATTTTTTAAAAAAGCTGGGATGAATTTAATTGAAGACACGCATTTCCTTTCAACATCAATTTTTTCCCTATTGTACTTCTTTTAATGACCACATAAAGTAACTGAACAATTCTGTAGAGTCTGTTTGTATATCCTCAGGAACACATAAAGTATTTTCACAGATATAGAAGTGCAGATGGAGCCTAGGAAAGGGTGTGGAATCTAGCGGCTGCACAAGATGAAACTGGACTCCTAATGTTGCTGGAGTCAGAAATGATAGCAACAGACCCTAAAGGCTGCCTGTCAATCTCGGATGCAGATGGTACTTCTTCCAACTGGCCTTCGTGTCAGTTCCTTCAGCCATTTTAGTGACAACACAGTTCCCTAGAGGGTAGATCCTGTTGCTTTGCAGCTTGGATTCATACCCAGGGCACTGTGGTCTGTACGATCTCTGCTCAAAGTAGGTTTTTTTAATGCTAATACAGTGCCTCTTCTTGCCCTATCCCAGCCCCAACCCCCCATGCAAAAAGAGATGGTCATTTTCTTCCTCATTTCAAATGTTCCAATTTATCAAAGGAACCAGCAATAATTGTCTGAAAGATTCACTTTTGTTATGCATGCCAAAACTATATATAAAATCCCTGCTAATAAAATTTGCAGACAACACTGTAACTGGCAGCATGATTAATAACGATGACACCGCCACCATACAGAGCAGTCTCAGAAGCCAGGCCTGTTCAATCACAACATGTACACACACAATTACATGTTAGCTTC
The DNA here is from genome assembly GCA_013397055.1 of Pachycephala philippinensis. Taxonomy (NCBI): domain Eukaryota; kingdom Metazoa; phylum Chordata; class Aves; order Passeriformes; genus Pachycephala; species Pachycephala philippinensis. The sequence goes on along the minus strand of VWZT01003310.1, from coordinate 1,500,762 downwards.
CCCACCTTTGCACAATGCATGCAAGTGACTTAGACAATGCTGTGAAAAGCTGTGACATTGAAAATTATTTAGGGATTAGTGGACCATCAGTTTAATGTGAACTTCTAGTGCGATGCTATAAGCAGAAAGGCCCCATGCTATCTTTAGATGTATAAGCAAGGAAGTTGCAAGGAAATGTAATGATGTAATGTTCTCTTTGTGACACCGGAGAAACCAATTCTAGAATATCTACTTCCTGTATTACTGCCTACATATAAAAAAGGAAACAAACAGCCACAAAGTGATTATAAATAGAAATAGAAGTTAAGTGGGGTAAAAAACTCTAAAACACTTAATAAAAAACCCTTCTGTTTTGCCTATTACACTTGAGCTTGGGCCATGAGTAACTTAACACGGAATAAAGGTATGATTAAAGGACAACCTAACTTAGAGAAAACCTATACAAAACCAAAAGCAATGACTACAAGTTACAGTCAAATTCAACTGGGAAACAAAGCACAATTTCTTCAGCAATTAATCTTTCACAGAAGGGAAGCTGGTTCTGCAACTTTGCCTGTTTTCAGATCAAACCTGAATATGTTTCTAGATCATAAAATTCAGTCAGAAATAGGAGGTTCAGTACAGAGCCAACTGGGAAAAAATACACCTATGCAGTTTGTTTTATGTAGAAGGTCAGACTGGCTGAGCTTAAGGCTTTTTCTGGGCTCAAAGTCTCCAAGAAGTACAGTTTAAGTCTGAAAAATGTCATTGTGAGGTCAGCCATTTATTGTGCTTCCATGATGTCATGGAAATTTGTTCAGTCTGCAAATTAAAATGTATTCTTCCTGGCTGTCAATACTGCAAAACCATCTTAAATTCTGAAAGTCAGAATTGGGTCTTTAGTTGGAGGTATGATGGATTATCTAATCTAAAATGTGTGCTGAAAGCATATATCAGAGAAACATCATTCTCTTCTGATTATGTCCTCATAATGCCATTTTCTGCACAAATGTAAGTAAATGCAGCATTTGGCTCTGTACTTTGAGCTTACTTCACACACATCATTCACCCCAGGAGAACTGGTTTTAAGAGTAAGGAGCGAGCAAAACTTGATTTTTGTTCCTGCAAGAGTACATCTGCCTATAAGGACATCCTACTGCCCAGTAAGAAATTGCAGTTTTCATGTAGCTGGATTTTCACTGGAGACCTACACATCAAAATTAATGTGCTGCGTACTTCACCAAAAGATACTGAAATGGTATGAAAGCACTGAACTCTGTATTTGACTTACCTAGCATACCTATATGTAAAGTAAAACATATAAGGTAGTTTCTCCTGCGCTTCTACTTCAGACTACTCAAAGTTGCAGGAAAGCTGGCTTGTAAAAGTATTAGATTAAAATTGGACCAGAACAGACACATTTTTACTGTTCTTTCAACAATACACAATTATGTCTAACAGACACAACACAATTTTAACTAGATGAGAAATCAGGGCAACACTCTAAATCTATTGATTGAGAAGAATAGGAACTGCCTGAATGGTATTACTTCAAAAGGCTGACCCAAGAAGAAAAAAATTTAAACACCAGGGCAAAAGCCTTCTGGACACCAATGAAATTCTGTCATATTGAGGAATTTTACAGACCAGTACAAAAAAAAATATCCTATGATCATGTATGCAAAGATTCTGTCTTAAAGAAAAAACCCACAACCATATAAAATTAACTCCATCATATTACATGAAAATAAACTTCTGTCCTTATCATAGATAGTGTTATGGACTTGTCTTTTTTCCCACAGAGGGTTAACGTGAAAAGAGGGAAGAATGGTAAAATAAGAAACTTTTTCTTTGGCTTCACCTTTCACATTCCCGTATCATACAACAGCAGAAACTAATGAACTTGCTCATCTTCGAAAGCCCTTTTGCATGCCTCTTCCTTCACCCTTAACTCTGATCCTCGCAGATCTTCCCTTATGTGTGTGCCAATTTTACTGGTATAATATGTGCACTTTTATTAGTTGTGTTCTGATGATTTCTACTGAGAGATACTTAAAGCTTATACAAGTCAAAAAGTATTTTATCACTTCTGAAGAAAACTAATAGGGCAGAGCCACTGAATGATAAGAGAGACCACTGAATTTATTTAATAATGCATGTCCATTTCACAAAAATGGCCTGTGTAATCCTTTTAAAAATAATAACCTGTTCATTTCAGACCTTGCACAATGCTTCTCTTTGTCCCTTGTAAGTCTCTCAAATGTCTTATTTTAAAGGAATATATAGTACTCCCGGAAGACATTTTCCCATTTCTATTCTCTTCAACTCCTGTGAGCCCTTGTTCTGTGTGATAAGGCAATCTCCTTCGGGATCTGAGCTGTGTAGTTTCGCACCACGAGTGACAAGGACTCAACTTGAATAACTGCTGTGCGCAGGTTGTAATTATGTCAGCTGGAGTGTTGAACAAGGGGACTGATTAATGTGAGCCCCAGCCCAGGCACAGTCCCTATCAAAACCTTCGTGCAGGCCAGCAGTGGGGATGGGTTAAAGCAGAAAGACAAAACATGCTGTATCGTCCATGATAGATGAATTGCTCCAACAGTCTTCAGGCAGATGTTCCAGGACAGTATAATATACAATTACTCTGCCTTATCACCTTCCCAGGGACAATAAAGCTTCCTCCTTCTATAGCTCATGTGAGTGAAGGCAAAATTAGTTTTACTTTTACAACACTGACTCACTTATCATGTTGCCTTGATTGTGCTTTTACAGCTAAAGAAAACATATATTGCACTCTTAAACTAAAAACAAACAAACAAACAAACAAAACCCACAAAAAAACCTCTGCACTCCTCACCTTTTATATAAAACCAAAGTATTCTTTTGAATCTATTTTGTATCCTAGTAATACAGTCCTTAAAGGGCTAATTCAGGATATGATTCTAGGGAACGTTATTAACTTTAGAACAACTGGACCTACTCATAAGCTTAATGTTATATGTACATATATGAAAGGACCTTAGTGATCCAAGTCAGAATGCATAGATAATAAAAAATATACAGGTTTGGTGCAAAAGATGCCTATGTGAATAACATGCCCTTAGTGACTGTTTTAACCAAGCACTCATTCTAAAAATGCTACAGCACTCTTGTAAAACAATTATTTGAGAAGTCATTAATCCACATGCCTCTTTAAAGGCCACAAGAGTTTACAACAACTGTTATAAACAATCCATGTATTTTCCAAAGAGTAAACATAAATTAAGTAAATAATAGAAATTTAGGAACAAATCTATCTATCTATCTATCTCTCTATCTCTCTATCTCTCTATCTCTCTATCTGTCTGTCTGTCTGTATTTACTTCCTTTTTGTTATCAGATGTATGCAGTTTGGGGTTTTTTGCCTGTAGACAAAGAAGTAGTCTATATGTTTCAGTGCTATTTCCGTGAGTTTGCAGAACAGCAGCTTACTAACACGAGGTGAATAGCAAGAGAAGAACATAGCTCACAATATCTTGAAATCCTTCCTTTCTAAGTACTGGATGGGTATAGATAAAGAAGCTGTGCTTTAAAGAAGAGAGTCTAAATAGTTCTACTTGCATTCCAAGATGCATTGCTTTCAGTACTACCCCTTCTTCAGCTATGTAACAATGACATGATCTCCAAAAACAAAACAAAAAAAATGCACCCAGAAATGCATTTAGCGAGACACATTTGAAGGTCAGGTTTAAAAACAAAACCAGACTAAACCAGCCAAGGCTGATTCTAATGGCACTTAAGACTGCACACATATTTGAAAAATTCAATTTATGTGCATTTAATTTTCATGAAAGGTATTGGACTACTAGTCCATAAAGGAGAGGTAAGATTTTCTAAGGAGACTATGGGAATTAGGCACTGATACTGCACTTCAACTTGAATGCAGGCTCTCAGCTGTTATGCCTTCTTTGAGGTTTTAGTCATTAAACAGTTATCACAGTCCTGGCAACAATAAGGTTTCACCACAATAGTACAGGCTTTCCTGTACTCTTCTGGTGAAATGTAATCCTATGTTTATGAATCAAAAAGTAGCTCTAAGAAAGCTGGTACGTTCTCACTGCACAGCATATTGACCTGAGAGGACAGCATGACAGGATGATGATATGCCAATTGCTGTACAGAGAAACAACAAAGAAAATGGTCTTGGCCTCAGAAAAATTATAATCTAAGTATTGAGAAGGATATGATAATAGGCAGAAAATAGGCAAAAAGAGTAGTGATAGGTTTGGGAGACAGAGTATCAGTAAAACAGGGTAGAAAGTGTTCTGCTTAGGTGCACTGTTGGGCATGGCAGTACTAGATGGCCACCTAGTCTGTCTTCCATAAACATTCAAATTCCCAATACAATTAGTGGACATAATAAAGAACTAATGTAGGTCTCAATATTTTCTTAAATTAGGTATCTACTGTTTCTAAAGAAAGTGTAGGTCACCAAAATGAAACATCAGAAGCTCTAATCTGCTCTGGAAAAGGAAACACTGTNCACTATTCTAGGTAGTAGAACTTCCAAATTTAGGGGCTACCCTTACCTTAAGGAAGGCTGAGTTCCGTCTCTGTCCCAGGAAAGTATACTAGCTGTCACAAAATATTGTGCATCCATCCTTTCTTCTTGAAACTTAGCCATTAGACAGCAAGGAACCGCCAGGAGCCAAAAGCAGAGTTAAACCCTGCTTTCAGAAATGCTCTTCTGTTTTCAGTTATGTTCCCCATATAACTTTCCTAGAAAATCCAAACAAGAGGCTCCAAAGCCCCTGTCCTGTGCCCTTTCAGCTGAGAATCCTAAACAATAACTAGAATGAGGCTGCAGACAGCAGTTCATTATGAACTACATGAAGTCTGACTTGTCTAATATTCAGGCCTCTAAAACATACCCAAAAATACAGGCCTGTTTGCCTAAAAAGTATACCAAAAGTCTTGAGGCTGACATAGACATTTCCCCAGCACAGAGGCTTCTGAGCATGCCTCAGTGATTTCATTCAGTTGTGCAAGAACTTGCAAACTCAAGTAGAGAGAGAAATGAAAAACAGAAACTCTGAAAGGAGTAGATGATTCTGGATTTAGATGTCTTTTGGCAAGATTTAGGAGATTGGGATCCTCTCTGCAAATCATGTGGGAAGTAGAAATAATTGAGTTCTCAATCCCCCAACTTATTTGCCTATTTGAATTTTTTTACTGTTCAGGATGCAAAGTCTTGTGGAAGGTGCTGCCAACTCTCTGGCTTTCCATTTCTCTCCTTCCTAAGAAACAAGTACCTTCATGACAGGTGAGAATTGTCGCTTCACTGAGGACATGGACGAGATGTGATTAACATCACTAGAGCCAGGATTTTATCCACTGTCTTTGTTTTTGTTTTATAGTATCGACCCTGTGACAGCACACACTTTCCAGCCAGTGAGAGCTGACTCCCAAGTGAGCTATGGAACAGAGACGCTTAGATGGGGAGACGCTTAATATAATCCTTTCTGTTACAGTACTCCTGCCATGCTATTGGTGAACTGAAACTAAAAATGGGCCCTTCAAAGCACAAAAAGAAAATAAAGATTCTCCTGATGTTATGTTGTAGACTTCTGAGGGAAGAGCCATCCAAACAAAGGAGGAAGCCAGGAACAGATGCAGGTGGACAAGAACTCACCAAAAAAATGCTGTATTTGCCTTTTAGAACCCAGTTCTGCAATGCAGAGCACCAACAGAGCTACCAACACCCAATATTGTATACTCATCTCTCACCTCTTGCACCACCACCAGCAAACACAAAGCCATTACCCAAAAGCTGCACTCACTGGCCTTGTTTGGGCTGATAGCCTGACTTGATATTCCTGCATTTATTTATAACAGACTGGATAGTACACACCTGCTTTGCCCTCACAAGAGCTCACATTTAGGACTTCCCTCTCTGGTCTGACACAAATGAACAAATCCAGTACAAATTCCTTTATCTTTGAAACATTTCTTCTACTTGAAAGTATTTTTACTGCTCTTCAAAATGACTATATTTCAGCATGCAAAAATCAATCAGCTAAATACCATATGACTGTGCTGTAATTTATTAGTGCTGATCAAAATCTTAAAGACTAGTAATTAAAATTCAAATTAAAATGTGATGAAAGTCACATTTAGTCACCTAAATGAAGAGGCTGAATTTCAAATAGGCACAGAGCCACTGGACCCCATGTGAGATGAGAATTCGTAGATGCTCAGTATCACTAATAACATGTAAAAAGAACTTAGCATTTCTTCAAACTTTACTTCTTTTCCTGAAGTAAATACATCTCTATAGACCTATGAATATGTCAGTTCATCAGTGAATGACTTACAGAAAACAGACAGAGTGCCAAAAAAGGCACTTGTGGAATAATCTCTCCATAGTGGGAAACTTCTTCCTATTCACTAAGAAATGTCACTGGTCTCTATCACCTGGGTATGAATCTGTTCCAAATAATCTTTTCTCTAAAGAAAAACACAGATTTTGGGGGTCTCCTCCTTATCCTTTGAAAAATACCTTTTAAATTTTACCTTTGCAAAGGACCTATCCTGACAACTCGCACCAAATGGTTAATTTGGGACTCAGTAATTCGACACATGAGCATTGTACCAACTGAAGCATGATTTCCTATACATTTGTGCCTTGTTCACTAAATCTTGCAATGCACCAATACAGCAACAACAGCTCCCCAACATGTTCCTTCAGGATACCCCCATCCAAGAAAAAACAGTTGTTCTGGGTGGTGAGGCTGGATTGTAAGAGAGAAGAATGCATGACAGCTGAATTTTCCCTGACTGCTCCTCCCTGATTGTTTTTCACTCCTCTCCTCATCCACCTCTTTCAGGAAACATGAACTTAATTTATCTCAGAAGCTACTACAGTGTGGCAGTTTACACTGAAACTGGCCAACAGTTTAAAAAGTTATTAAAGAAACGGGTGAAAGATGGATGGATGGGCTGGCGCAAGTCTCACAATAAGTTAGGGACAGAAGGCTAAAAAAAAATCCTTGTAAACTGATTTTAAAAACCTACCTTTCTGAACTAAAGATACATCTTTTTTCCTGAAACAAAAACAAATTACTAATGGCTTTTTATATGTTAAAATACCCATATAGGAGATCTCCAAAATTTGCTAATGGAAATGGCTCTCTGTACTCTAAAAAGAGCTTGTTAACAAAAAGATGTCTGAAATGCCACATTTTTCTAATGAAACATCAACAAAACTTAAGAATTGATTTTAATAATCACAATACCTTCCACAACTTCAAAATGGTTTTAAGTATTGTTTGCCCTGTAGATTTTGCATGCAAAATTTCAAGAGAAATGTTTTGAAGAAGCTCAGTATGAGAAGGCATTCCACGTGGGTTTTGTAGCAGAATACATTAGGTCCCATACTACAGTTAGAGAGAATCCATAATCATCTTGAACAGGGATTGAAGGAGCAAGCACAGACGTTACAAACATAAAACAATAAACACTATATTTTAAGGGGTATTAGCAATATCACAATGAACCACGGGATGATGTTCAGGCAGTTTATGGTATCGGTAGAACCACTAGACATGTTTAAAGGATTATAACACACATAATTTTAGAGTATTAGGAAATGCAGTGTTTCTACTTGTGAGTGTTTTAAATGATAACGTAACTAAAAATATAAAAAGGTATCAATGGTGAAGAACACCAGGAGAAGTATTATTTTAAAGCATTATCTAAAACTGTGTATATATGGGTATGGAACTATATTCTAGGAATCATAGTGAGCCGGGCAGTTTGCTTAAGAGGAAGGAAAAAAAACCTAGGAAAAAAACCTGTACACTTACAGAAGGAGGTGGGAAAACATCAAGGAAGGTCTCCACTCCAATCCCCTGGCCCACAGGGGTGGGAGAAAGGAGAACAGTGTTGCATTAGCCTGTTCCTCATGGCACACTAAGCCTCAGCATATCTAACTTGCTGAGGAGATGATGAGGAGTGCTGTACAGACCTCATCTTTTCTCTGAAGACATAAAATAAGAGGAAGCCCACAGCATCCAAGAATGCAGAACAACCCCTTGTTCATATATATTTTCTTCCCTTAATTCCTTTTCTATTATTAAAAGAACACATTTTGAAATACATTTTTAAAAAAGAGAAAGATAACACCAGAGCAGCACTCCATCACTTGTAATAACAAAACTGAGTGCTTCATACATTGGCTATTCCCTAAGAGGTCTCAGCTATCTCTACAGCTGTTACTCAGACCTAAACACGCCTAGTAAAACCACAAAGATCACCCCAGCCTGGGACAAAATAGCTGTAATAAGCAACTTAAGTTACAACAGGACAACAGGCTCCTCTCCAGATTGTCTCTTTGTAAGTAAAGCCTCAAGGGAAATAGGGATCCCTGATCCATGACTTACGACAACAAAGTAGAGTTATCATACAACAGAGACTGCAAAATGGTTTTAGGGAAGGTGAGCTGTTGTATGTACCAAATGGCCTGTCTTCCTTATGCCACATTTTCCTATGGAGAACGCACCACCTTCTCCCAGCAGCTCAGGAAGAAGAAAAGGCAACAACACAAACCTTGAGACAAGCTCTCCCTGTTATTGGCCAACATTAAGCAGCCCCTTTGAACCCACAGGTTGTGAAGCAACATCCTTGGAACTCTGAGCTCCCAAATCTCTGATGCCTCTCTCTCCAAAGCAGAGAGCTGAGGTTCTCAGAGATGAGCTTTCAGCCCATAGAGGTTCCCCACAACACTGGAAGAGGGTGGCCAGAACACCAGACTTCCAAACCCCAGGTGCTGACGCTGCTCCAGAGCCTCAGTCCCACCATATAATATTGTGGAGCCTGGAAAACACTCTCCAGCCCCACTGCAGAGATGCTGGCCTGGTGCATCGAGGCCATGCTTCCTCTCCGGAGGTGAGGAACCTTGTGGTGGTCACAGAGGCTTTAGTACCTGAGCTCCCAAAGTGCCCCAATGTACCACTACACGAGAATTTGGGCAGAAGCTGGTACAGAGACAAGGACAACTCTGCTGGAATGTGCGAGGAATTTTATTAACTTTAATAAGTCAGGAGTTTCTAACAATGCCATATTTATCTGGAAAATTGCTCACCATTTCTAATGCATTAAAAGTATTTAAGTAGCAAGCTTTTCTCAAACACAAAAGCTTTTTTCTTTTCTTTCCTTCTTTCACTTGCTATTCAGCAATTCTTTTCTTTATCTCATTTTCATCAGACTTTAAACAGAAAAAACCCTTTCCCTTTCTTCCCCTTGAACTAGACTATACCTCTTTCTGGAACCACTTCAGAACAGAATTTGCTTTCTGTCACTTCCCCAGACTTTAATCTGTTTTGTATGTCACATGTGAATGAGGAAGAGGGAAAGTTGTCTTTATGAAGAGAGCATTAATACAGAAACTTTTTTCAGGGTAGTAGCCATATAGCCTGGAGAATAAACCCCACACAACACAAAAGGCTCATGTCTATCAACTTCATCTTGGAGGCCTGTAACACTACCAGAGTATTTTCAGATTGCTAACTACTGCCATGAAGTTAGATGGTAGCTAGTAGTAATAATAGTAATAGTAATAGTAATAGTAATAGTAATAGTAATAGTNTAGTAATAATAATAGTAATAATAATAATAATAATAAATAATTCCTTGTTGATTTCATCACCCCCAAAGATAGTTTCGGCCCTTTTATAATGATTGGATTTGGAATAAAGGAATGACAAAAGAACCAAAGTAATTCTTTTATTTTCGGCTGAGAGGCAAGAGCAAAGAAAACATATATGGTTGTTTTAGTCTTTTTTAAAATATGTTTTACATAAAAGGCTCACATTAATTAAGCTATGATGCCAATGACTATTTTTAGATCAAACCATTCTAACAAATGAAAGTTAATCTGTAGACATAAAAGATCTTCACTGTACTTTTTTATCAGAAGCACTGTAAGAACAGGAAATTACAAGTCTTTTTGCTACTACAAGCTACATTAAGACTATAGCATTGCTGTTCATCCTGAGGTTAGAACTAAAATTTTATTTACTATCAAAATACAGCATACTTAAGATTATTTTAATTTGAAATATATGCTGGTGTTTCAGATTGCTGCTCATGAATTAAGTATATATTAGATACAAATATACATGTATTTATGATAATGTTTTATGCTCTTTAAGAAAGAGGAATAGATAAGACAGTGATGATTACATATGATAGCAAAAATGAAGTGTGAGGACAGGGAGAAGATAAAATGTGATAAAAGAATACATTAGTTACATTAATCTGTCCACTGCATGAAGTGGTCTTATTCGTATTTCCTAGACACCAAATACTTCAAGGTTTTGGGTTAAGTGTCTTGGACACTGATTCAGAAAAAAGAGCATCAGTCCAGCAGAGAAGAGGCTCCATAAGAAACGTTTAGGGACGAAGCCCAAATGGAACAGTAAGGGAAAGACAGTGACTAGTGAAAGAAATCAGGAGCGTGATAATGTTTTTTCAGAACTTGAATTGAAGTGTGAACAAATTACAAAGTGCTGGCCTAGGATCACGACATGCTGTAACAGAGATGCTGAAACCAGATACTAATTTTTACATTGATATCAAAATGGCTTCATGTCTCAGTAACATTAAACTCGCCTTTGAGTAATTTAGCACAGCATTTAGGCTTAAATAGGTCTCTTAAAAGTTGTTCTTCAAAGGACTTAATCCAAAATGAGACTAGAATAGTATTATCAGTGTTTGCAATTGCATCACCACTTGGGCAGATCCTTAAAGTCCCAAGTTCAATGTTAGCATGAGAATCACAGATCCACTGAATTTAAAAGGCAACTTTTCATTTGTCTTTCTTAGTGTGGCCAGAGGGGAAAAAAAACCAACCCCTAAGAATAAATAAATAAATAAGAAAAAAAAAAACAATGAAAGAGGTACCAATGCTCATGGAATTATTGATGAATTTCCCTAACAAATATTAGTCATTACAATTAGTAAAAGTCCATACTACCCTTCTACCACTAATATCATTTACTATGCTATTAGTTACAAATACAGAATGTGAAGGAGCTCACCAAATGATTATAGTATTGCATGCTGTGCCAAGGCCTCTTAACACAGCCACTTCACTGCAGACCACAGTCACCACGTCTACATTTGCCAATGCACACGTGTGTGCATGTACACAAATCTCTTCTTAGGAAACAATCACATTTCCTGGTACATACACATTCTCTTAAGCACTCCAGGCAGTGACACAGGACACTTTGAGAGAGCATCATTGGACAGCTTTGAGAGAGGGAGCCTAAGTTCTTTTATACACTGCCACCAACACAATTGTCCAAACTTGCAGAGACATGATTTCTCAGTCAGTGCAGACAGTGCAGACACGTCTGAGAGAGGGTCACAGTGATGCCTAAAGAGGCCAGCCTGAAAACAGAGACTAGACAGGAGTAAGGGAATAAAGGTGGATATTTATTTGAAAGGCCTTCAGAGGTACACCCTGGGCAGGCCAAAGGCTACACCCAAGGTGGATTATGAGTCACGAGTTCTTCACACTTTTATAGGTTTGGTCCATTTGCATATCAGCATAATTTCACCAATTAAACTTTAGCTAACGATGTCATTTCCCCTCAGCTTGCCCCCCTTCTCAAGATGTTGGTTTACACATTTTGGGCCTAGGACGGGCTGGGTGTCCTTGGAGAGCAAGCCTGGAGCGGTTTACTATGCAGGTATTCACTAGAATAATTAAAGTGTTTTTGCAACTATATCTAAATTGTATTTCAGCATATTTTATTCCAGATTAATAGAAATATTTCCAAATATTTTATCTGAGTGTTTATTAAAAACTAAGGGGGGAATAATATTCTGAGTTTTCATCTGGGACCTGTGCCCATGCACTGACAGAATGTCTGTCTAAACTTCTATCTTCATTTGTTTATAAGTCTGCTAGCACAAAGCACTGGATATCCTCAACTCCTGCTGCTGAACACAAAAGAAGCTGAAGTACTTCTTTGAAGGCCCTGTTTGCTCTATTACATACGTGCATTATTTTCCTTAACAACTTCGCATTTGTACAAAGTATAAGCATCTTTTTTTTTTTCCAATTCTGCCTTTGTGACATATATATATAAATGTTTTCCCATAGCGCAGTGCTGGTTGCCACCTGGAATCCTCATCAGCCTATACAATTGTACAACCTAGTTATTTCCTACCCATGCATATTAAATTTCACTGGTTACAAAGAGCATATTGATATTAATGTTTTAATGATAAATAAACTGTTTTCATAATTTTATGTAGAGTTTGCCTTAACAGCCTTTCAGTTTTGCTATGAATTAGTACATATTGTTACCTCATCTGTAAAGTAGTCCCTAGTTACCCCTGATGTAACAAGGGAATAGTGCACAGCTGATGCAATCATGCCTAAAGGTTGTTGAATTCACCAAAACAAACAGAGAGAAAACACTTTGCACATTCTTATGACTTAGGTGCAAATCCTGGAGTGTATTATAAACAGGTCTTTACAACCTATGAGCAGATACTATAAGTCAGAGGGAAATAGGAACTCCCTAGGGATGCTGTCCAAAAAAAGAAAAGTAGCCCCTGTGGAGTAACTCCCCCTAAGTCATGCTGCCGCTGCTGCTGAAAATATGCAATGAATCCTTCTGCAGTTGGAATTTCAGATGCCATAATCCCTTACAGAATGTTGTCTAATTATTTTATTATGCATAATAAACGTAAAATATTTATTTTAGCTTACATAATTTTATTAAAAATGTATGCTATTTATTCTCAGTCTTGTAAGACATCCTTCACAAGTCATATACTTTATAGAAAGGAATGCATACTGTTTTGCTGGCCTGGCTGTTTGTTTTACACGACTTCTACACCTTCTTATCTATGGCTGAGGAACACCCCTGGATACTGCTCTCCATTCCCTCACCACCAGGGGTACTCTGTGAAAAATGAGCCATACAGTGGAATCACAAAGAAATAAAAATAATTTTCTTTAATCAGAGCAGAGGGATGGCATGAAGTACATTAACTTAATACCTGTCCCACACTCTCCTGGCCAAAGTTGTATCAATACTCTTTCTGCATCACAAAACTATGTCAGTGCTTCTCCCGAGCACTGTAATCCAACAAATTTGACCATGGGAGAAAAGCAGGGTTCTGCCTTTTGCATGTCCTCCTCCATGTAACTCAGATCCATTTCACTGAAACATGCCCCTCACACACACCATGAACATAAATTGCCTGAGAAGTTGTGATAGTTATACAGAAAGTCAGAACAAATGGGAGTTAGATTTAAAAACCTTACATATGAATAAATGAGATTTCCCATTCTTAGACACATGCACAAAACCAGTTCAATTCTGAAAATGCTACATATCTGCATCTTTCATTGACATCATCAGACTTAGGCGAATTTTTCACTTCTTCAATCAAGTAAAATTCAGGTACCAAACTATGCTGCAGGTTTAGAAAGTCTGTCCACAGACTATACAACCAACAGATTTAGAAACCTATGTCACAGGCACTGTTCATTTTCAGGATATTATACAGCTCTTCAGTGCTTACTGTGCCCGTTACCAAATGCAAACAGTATTGTTGTCACTGTAACTCCAGGATGGTGTCATCTGAAAAGTTCAGCCACATAACACATCTTTTTTAAACGACTAAGAAATATGAAATAAGCCTTGCATAAGTAATGGTGGTGCAGGGCCCTGTGAGACCAATTCTGTATTATAAAATTAAGTTGAACATTAATTAAGGGTGAATGAATATTTTTGTATGACAAAGCACATTGACTTAAGAATGGAGAGACATGCTGTGTGATTTGAAAAAGGAAATGCAAAGGAAAATCGTGCATATTTTTATCCAAATAGGGAAAACCTAAATTGAAAACAAAAATGTGAAAAATATATAACCAAAACATACAAGTAATTTTTTGTGTTTATGAATATTATATTCTGCTTCCTTCTAAGGGATTTTAAAAACTAGACTGAAAACACAATTTCAAATTATAATTGTTACTGGAAGTCACATACTACTGTATCGAAAAGCAGATGTTAATTTCTTTGTCATCAAAATACGAAAGATTTAGACAAAAATAAGTATCAAGTGGTCACAGTACAAAAATTAGAGATTGAAGGGAACACTTTTTCAAGAATACTGATGTACAACTATAAGCATATGCATAGTATAGAGAATTTATACTTTGTGAGCTAAAAATGCTAGGTTAGTTTATTATTCCCTTCAGAAAACCACATCTATTCATGTCTTTTTCTAGTTAAGAAAAGAATGTCTCATGCTGTGTGTTATATAGGGAATAAATTGCCTTTTCTGTTCTATGCAGCCAAAATCACTCTTTTCCCCATAGTATCTTACAGCCTATTTCACTTCAGTTTATAAAGTCTATAACAGTTCCTAAATTCAGATTAGTTTCTTCTAATAGCCCTTTTTCTGTACTTCTAGCCAGGGTTAGCTAGCCTTTCACTCACTAGACTGGCAAGAATTTTTGCAGGATGATTATTCAAAATTTCAGGCTGAGGAATTGAAAAGCTTGAAATCAAGAATCTCCAAGATGCTCTGAGCATCGATGAGCTGAATGGGAATAATTTAAATATCTTGTACTTAGCCACTGTTTTAATTCAAGTGTCTCAGACCACTTTATAGAACAGAGAGATCAGTTCACCTATCAATGAAAGGAGACTTTATATTAGCACTAACAGTACTCTCCTCCATATATCTCAACACAAAAAGAGGAATATTCACCTCACTGAAACTACAAGGCTCATTAAAGAGTCTGCAGTTGCCAAGCAACACTAAACAGCAACACATGAAATAGTCTGGATGAACTTACAGTGCAAGGGCCAAGCTCACAGCATCACAATGAGACCTCAACCACTAGATATGAGAGTGAATTTTATCACTAGATCAGCAGACTTTAAAATCTTCATTTTAACGTTTTCTGTAGGTGACACTTGCAAGACTACATACCATCTGCTGAACTGGTGCAAACAATTTTATTTACAGAGCTGCTAATAACTTTCCTTTAAAAGAGATAGTACTGGGTGACTTGACAAGGAGGCAACATGTGATTCCCTCAAAACTGTATTTTAAAACAAAAAGAGAAGTGGATAGAGAGCAAAAACATATACTTTCCAACAAGGCTGGCTAATATCCCAGTACGGTGGAAACTGGCAGGCACAAGGCAGGACTGCTGAGCTAATAAATACAGCAGTCCCTCTACGGGTTCCTCTGCAGCTACACAGAGTGCCTCACTGGCTCTGTGAGCTTGCAGCAGCAGCAGCAGCATAGCTCTGGTTCCTGCATCCCTGCCAGATGTTTTTCAGCTGAGCTTGGAACAAATTTCCTGCAGAATCAAAGCTTCATCAGCTGGTATCTGTAGAGATCAGCCTCCAAAGGTTAGGTCAAAATTGGCCTGTGAAGGATGGAAACTAACATGCTATTGCAATGAAACATTTATTTTTCAATAATGTAAAAGCAGGGCATGCCCAGATATTTCTTGTTAATCCTGATAAAATAAGTTATGCTTGCATCTTCTCTACTAATCTCCAGTACAATAAAATACTCCTAAAAAACTTGTTATGTCTTGGAATTTATATCCCATACAGAAAACTCTTTATCCAAAGTAAAATGATCTCCTGTCTTTCACTCAACAGAGCACTAGGTTATGCAGTTTGTCATACTGAGTGAGGGAAGTGCATCTGCTCATTGCGTGTGTGTAACAAACCTCAAACTGATTCACATCTACAACGTTCCCAGTCTCTAGGTCTTCAAGCCAAGGAGCTCAAACCCGCTGTAACCCACCTCTCATTACCTAGCTCTGTAATAAGACTATTCCTGCCAATTGGGATGATTCAGTAAAAGCGGATGACCGCACGATTAAGTGTCCTCAAACACACGGCATTAAAGACAGCACTTCTTTTACCTTCAGTGCAGCACATCATGTCACACTAATGCTTATATGCTCTCACTTCACTCAACACACACCTTTTAACACAACTGCTTTGACAAATGAAAACCACCTCTAATTCTTAGATGACTTACTGAAGCTGATAAAACCACTTATAAAGAAAAATCTAAAGAAACCAGAGGCATTCTTAGGGTAGCAGCATAGAAACATAGCTCCCTCCCACCAAGGTTACCAATTCAGTTCTCTGCAGTTCTAGAGAGTGATTTAATGGGTGCTCAGTACAGAAGAGTTCACAGAACATTAACCCCACACAAACAAAACAATGTAACAAGAAGTTTTGTACAGAAAATGTGTGACTAGTGCAGAAGCTTTCTGTACAAAAGTTTTCTGTAAAGTAGCTCATAAATAGCATGAAAATAGGTATTAGGAGAGCAGATAGGCTTCATTATACGGTCTTGCTTTAGGAAACTATGTTAAACTTATACTAAAGGAACATTACAGTTGTATGTTCAGCGTGAAAAGAAAATAAAAAATGCTATAGTGATATAATCAAATGTTTGACTTTTCCCTCTTGTATGCATGCATCACAACACATACGTCTGATCATATGCCATTTATCAAATAAAATGCTGACTTTTAAAAACTTTTTGAACATCAACTCTTGCAAATTGCCCATAAAATACTTCTATGGATTCCTTTATTGTACACATAGACTAGCCACCTCACTGCAAGGGATTAAAAATATTCAGGAATGCAGAAGAAGTGTATTTAAGAGTAAAGATTCACTTAAGAAGCAATATGAGATAATTTAGTAAGTTATCTATAATGAACCAAAGACACAGGCGATAAGCACCAGAAGTAATCATCACTGTTCAAACACGTGATTCTTCTAAATTTAATCTACTGCCCTAACGCGGGGATGGGTTTCAGTGGTGTAACAAGGGAGGCTTTGCCATGCAACCAACCCTATGGCCAACTCTCATCCAAGCACCCTGGCTAGCAAGGAGAAGGAAAACTGGAGCAGAACAAGGCTCTGCAAAACTGTAACTAGCTCGAGTTGCTTCCAGTTCTAATAAGTGTCTGGTGAGTATTTAGGCTGCTAAGCCTTTTACAGAACTTTTCCTTTCTTGGTGAAATGGTTGCAACTCAACCGAGAAAAATTTCAAAACCGCAACTGATTTGAAAAGGCAATGCAGATAAGCAGCCTCACCACAGAGAATTCCAACAGACACTGGAGCAGCTGTGAAACAAACACTCAACATTAGCACTGCAGTGTTACCACTAAAAGGTTTCCCATCATCTGTTTTTCTTTATAAAGTAATACCTAAATACTGAAGACTAAGTTTTTAAATTTAGCTCCTCATTTAATATGTAATTACCGCTGCCCTGATGGTGTTTTAATGGCAATATATTTTTATTGGTGACTTCAAATGAACCTCATCTGATCACCTTAACCCTTCTCTCATCATGCTTTAGTTAATGACTCATTACCTGTAGTCACACCAGGGACATCTGTAAGGCTTTTCTCCAGTATGGACACGCTTATGTCGTGTCAGATGTGATTGTGTTGTGGAAGCAAAGTTGCACTCATCACATTTGAATGGTTTCTCTCCTAGAAGGTGACAAGAGAAGATTATCAGTTTTCATCTCTAGAAAAGAAAGACAAGCCCAAATTTCTGGCATATTCCTTGAGACAGCTTTTAGCCTGTGTGTACACAGCAAACACAAATACAACATAAAATTCCAAATACAATGTATTAATTGCAAAATATGTCAGAAACACATCAGTATCCAACTGACTTCCCACGTGGAATTACACAGCAGCAAAAAGGAGGAGAAAGAACTGCACTGAAACAGAGTAACCATGCTACTGGGTCTTATTCCATGGAACCATCCATCACAACCAGGTGACAGGCATTCCTCTCACACTACCCCTTCTCTTAAAGTTGGGCCAAAAACAGCCCCAAAAACAACACTGGGAAAGACAGAAGGTGAAAAATCACACTGATGCTTGTATTCAGCACCTGCTCAGAAAGGAACATCTCCAGGTGAAAAGTGTCTTTGTTTTTATCTCCAGCCTTGACTTTTTAATGTTATCCTTTAAATCACATAAATAAACTGGGACTGAGAATATGAACCAGAACTCTGTGCTCCGTTTCCCCTATCTTGCCTGCTAGTCTTCTGCCCTTGTGAATATTTTCTGAACAGTAGGCCAATTTTCAGCAGAAGGACTTGAGAGGTTAATGAAAATACAACAACCAACCACCAAACCTAGACTAGGACAATATTTTCAGAAGACTAAAATTCAATCTCTGCTGAACATGCAGCTGCACTGAAAATTTCTAGGGGATTACTAATTGAGGAAACGTAAAAATCTTTAGTGTCTAAGTTGCTGTGTGAAAAGAGTACTTTTCCTTCCAGCGGAGGGGTCCACCCCTTAGAAGACACTAAGACAAAATTTCATGACAGATACACACACTGTGATGACTAGCTAAGACACCTGCATCACATTTTTCCAACTGGTTGCCACAGAAATGTTCTGAGGGGCTTACAGGCAGATGTAGTTACCATTTAGGAAGGAAACAGGTTTCCTTTTGTGCGGAGAAGACAAAAGCCAGCTCCTGACTTAGGTGATCTTCACAGCAGTACGTGAGCCTTTAAGAAATATTTATCTAAAAACTACAATCAGGAATCAACATCCCTGACTTAAGAAACCTGGATAAAACTGCTAGGGACAGATATGTACCTTGTAGACTGTTCAGAGGTCTAAGACAGGCAGTTTCAAAATTGAACCCTAAGCCTATCAGCAGGTACAATTTGAAGTTTTCCAGACTGACAGAAACCACCAGCATAACACTATCAATGAGTTGCCTTTTGCAATCAGTAGCAAAAGGCCACTCCCAAATGGCCATGTCTCCAAGACAAATTTTTCAAGCCTGTTTATAGCATGAGACACTAAAGAATTTGAAATAGACTTTGCCAGAATTCTGAGAATAGAGAGAAATCTGCATTTTTCATGCCTGGAGATTGTTGGGGTTTTTCCTCCCAAGGGAAAAAGATACATAAGGTCCTCAAGGCCTGAAAAGCCCATAACGCTGGATGGAAAGACAACGGAGCAGCTTCTGAAAGCTCCATAAAGAGTTGGAATAATTGCTTTTAGCAGCTGCTGGAGAGAATATCAGCCAATGTTTTTCATTTATTGTTTCATGGGACAAGGAAAGGTGAAGGGGCAGGACACAAAGCCGAAGCCTCTATGCTGGACAAATTGAGACTGCTAGAAAGTATGTCTTTCCTGCCCCAAATGGGGTTTTCTTGTCAGAGCCTGACACTCTGCTCGGGAGAAGCTGATTCTCCCAGCAGCTTGCATGGTAGTGGCTGCTGCTTCAATTAAACTCTCTGGGAGGCCATAGACTCCCTAGCAACGTAACCTGTTCTTGAACTGAAGATTTCCTGTTCTGATTTATTTTATCATCTAGCATTAAAGAAGATAGCAACATTTTCAAGCCTAAGTAGTTAAGCCACAGGTATTTTAGATAACATACATACTTATTTTAACTGCTTTCATTTAAAACGCACTAGAACCTGCCAACTTGCCCCCTTGTAAAAAAAAAAGGCAGATCTGAACTGAAAGGAGATTTTTAGTTTGCCATTCAGGGGAGAATGGATCAAGCAAAGGTTTGCTGCTGTGCCAGGGCAGGGCCAGTGGGGCTGACAGCCGAGCGAGGGCCCGTTGAAGCCAGGAGGGCTCGCGAATTCCATTGTGACCCTAAGAAAAATGATAATCCTTGCCCACTGCTCCAGGAAGTTTCTCCTTAGGAAATCCTTGTGGCTAACTGCTCCTGTCAAGTAGACTATGTGTAAATCTCACCTGACAGAAAATACATCACAGTAGCACTGCACAACAAAAGCCAACTAAACTGGGAGGAAAAAAGACAGCCTAGCACAGCCTCTAACTCTTAGCAGCTGTACCTGGGAAACAGTATTTTTATGGAAAATTAACCAGGTTAATTAGTACAGTTGAAAAAAACCTAAAAGACAACTAGGTATTTCCTTGGGCTGGGTGATATTGAAGAGTATATTAGCTGCAGGAGTACTTTTATTTTTTTGTTTATTTATTAAAGTTTTCCACAGACCTACTAATTTAAGTATTTTTTGTCTTCCCTATCTATGGGCCAGGATGCTTCTAATCAGTCTTTGTGTCACAATTTTCCTGCCACCCTTCTTGCCCCCAGACATTTCAGGCAATAAACATAATTCTTTTAATACGGGCTGCCACTGAAAATTCCAAGAGGACTCCTCTTCACCCCCAGTCAAAGTTCTAATTCATACAAAATTAAAATTACATAAATAAAAATATCAGTATTGACAATATTTTTTTTTTAAGAACGGTATGTAATTACTTCAAAATGGTGTATCCAAAACCGTAAGCACAAACTCTACATATTTAAAGACAAAAAAAGGTAAAAAATAAATCACCCCCCTCCCCCCCATAACCATTACAGAAGATCTTTTTGTGTCTCACCATCTCTACCTTTACCAATAACAAGCCCCATGAGAAAAAGACAGGTGCCCCAAAATGACTCAATGATCAACAAGCTCCATGAGGGAAAAAAGAAAGACGCACATTCCAAGATCCAGGACCCACTTTATGAGGATTTACTTTGTTTTTAACACAAGCACTTTCAAAAAGCTACATTTCCTGACCACAGGATCACAAAAGAAACGGCTTTGCATTTTTGACAATACTGCAACCAGCTTCTGAAATGCATCTGTTGTTTAAGTCACCCAACATGGAAAATTTGAGCTCCAACAATCAAAATTTGGGAAAGCAAATTACAAAAGGGCCAGTTCATAGGGAGCACTAGTCTATAAAAGCAGTTATTAAAGCTGCTGCTAACCAATAACTGAAGTTTTTTCTTTTTCTCTTGCTACTGGACAATTTCTCTTAAGTAGGGAGAAAGTTTTAAAACCCCAGATTTTTGGTGTCTTTGCTGGTCAAAGGTTTGCTATAATCAATTCACTAATCTGCTGCAAATGTTAGTGTAAATAGAAAAGGGAAAACAACAAAGACGCTCTTCAAGTTTCATCTCGTCTCTTGCTGAACAGAGCAATAAGTCTTCTTACTGTGCTACATTTCCTGTGGTATTCAACATTATAATTTTTTTAAGCTGTGGTGGGGAAGTTGAAGGGAAGAGGCTACATTATACATTAAATTCAATGCCGAGTAATGTAACTACACATTAAAGTCAAAGAGCAGTTCACATGAGAAACAGAAACACAAAGTGAGTCACTCATCTGGATAAAAACACATATATTATTAAATTTTCTTTCTTTATTACATTGACCTATAAATGTCTTGAGAAGTGCAAGATTGAAATGAGTGAGCAGAAGCAATCATACAAACAGTGCACTGTACGACATAAGCGACCATCTTCAAAAATGCATGAAAATATTTGAACAAAGACACGATCTCCTTGAGCAGTTCCATAGGTTCATGGTGACTGCCACAGAAGGGCACACCAAGTGCACAGTAAGTGTACTTACCCACGAACACTGTACTACTGTAATGTGCTTCTATCATCCCTGGGAAGATCCTACCACAAACAGCACATGGGAAGCAAATGTAGACTGTCGATGTGTAGAAGATGAGGTTGGGGTTTTTGCAATTTGCAGGAGCACTAACCAGCATTAAAAAAGGGATTTCATGCAAGAGAACACAGGCTGTGACTGATCAGCACTGTTGGACTGAGACAGCAACTACTGCACAAAATGGAAGTTTACTGGGAAACATGTAAAAGAACAGGCAAATAAAGGAGGAGAGCAGAACAATAAGAGCAAGAACCTAAAGAAAAGACATTTAAAAATTATGAATTAAGTGTTTCCGTATTTTCATTTCAAGCCAGAAATAATTACCCTTGCTTTTTTTTTTCTCTCATGCAATTTCCTAGTTGATCATGATTAAGGCAAAATATTTAAATTATCTGATATTATACGCTTCTTGTGTGTGTAGATGTGTGTGTGTGTGTTTATTTTTGGTGGCTGATTTAGAGATTATTTACCCTTCTTTTGTTAAAAAATTCAGGTAACAGTTTAATTCTTTGTGGAATTTTACGACTTACTGCAAATCCAGCAAAAACTAAAATTTGCAATATTATTTATCTTCCTATCTTCAGGAAGATTCTCTTACTGGAACAAAATACGAATCAAAAAAACTTGCTTCAGGATGACTCAAAAGACAAAATCGTTTCCTCCCAGCCTTGTTGAGACACCAGAACTATGGCATCTGTGTTCCTTCAGCACTGCAAACTATCCCTTATTTACCACATAGCACCAGCTGATACTGCAGCGGTCCAAGTTTCTTAAGGCAGTTTATCACAGCCTAGGCAGCCACAAGTGCCTATTGTAAAGCATTTGGCAGACAGAGATGTAAGCATTCCTTTCAGTGTGACAAAATTCTGGTGAAACTCTGGACCACTCCTGAAGTTGCCATTGCTTCAATTCACAAAATAGAAGTTAAGGCCATGGATATTTACATAGCCAGTGAAAGACTTTCAGAATTCCATAGACTTGCAGAATAGGACTGGAAGAAGGTGCACTCAGATCATAAAATAAAGTTGGAACATCTTCCCAGGACAAAATCAGCCAACGACTTCGCTTATTCTCTGTCCAAAGTGTGCATTTCTCACAGGTCAGTCATTAAGGACATGATATACTTAGAACAGAATAAAAACATCAACTGGTAAAACACCAGGAATCTCTAGACAGGTCAGATTATTTGTTCCTACTCTACAGTTGAGAAAGCCTATATCAAGGAAATCTCTATGCAGATGCATCATGTTTGTAAGTGTATTAAGTACAAACATTTTTCAAGTCTTAAAACTAATGGCTTTTTCTTTCAGTTTAACACTGTTGTACTTCTTTTCATTTAAAAACAAAAACATCTCTTCAAGGGATAACACCCTATTTACCGAAGTATTCCCTACAGTTTGCTCCGTGAGTGACCAAAGGCCAGATTCTGCCAACTTTTTTCACACCAAGTTATACTTCATGGCCCCTGTAATATTTCCAAAGAAAATGCATCTTTCACAAGATGAAGGCATTTCTCCAGGTACATAGAAATAACTTCATCTAAAAAGAGAAGAACAGAGTAAGAAGTACCAGAATAAAGAGTATCAAAAGTCTAAGCGGCTGGTCCTACAGCCAGCCTTCTCTTGTGTCAAATCCCTACCAGCAGCTGAACATTTCTCTGGGGTGTCAGGACATCTCAGGCCTTGAGGCTGGGACGAGAGGAGACTTGTTAAGTTGGTTAAGACTCCTTAACTACATGTGAGGATTTGTTCATTTGCCCTTGAATTGTGGGCCTCTGACAGGTGACAGAAGTAAATCTTGGATTGGAAGATGTTCTGTGTCAGCCCCCTAGACAGCTTGTATTACAGTAGGGAATTATTTAAGCCGTTTAGACTATTTTTGATACCTATCCCTTTCAAACCTGATTGTAATTTGCTTTGGCATTCTGTTTTGGGAAAATTGTGCCAACTGGGGACAGAGAAAAAAAAAAGGTACAAAGAAAGGTACAAGGAGGAGTGCATGCAGCTAATGCCTGAGATAAAGTTGAGCATTGGATGAAAATACAATGGAACCCATGTAAGTGCAACAACACTAGCAAAGGTGGATTGTGTCATTCTCCTTGAAACAAATAGAAGCTACAGATAATTTTTCTGCTAAAGAATCATCTCTGATTGTTTGTGCCACAGAGGCAGATAAATGCCAAAAAGACAGATCCCTCTGCCTCTGAGATACTGTCCTGTATAGTATAAAGTTAATAGCAAAGTAATAACGAGCCTCCAGTCCTGACATAAAATATAAAGTTATGCTTGCTAGATGCAAGCTTCATGATCTATAACCTGTAAATCCCTGTGATCATAGCACAAGAAGTCTCTACCACACTGGCAAAAGAAGGGCAAAATGCCTTCAAAAACCTGGACAGCTTTTCACCAGGAGTACATCATATTTTCAACCTAATTTTGCACATAAATCAGGAAATAAAATAATTTTGCTCTTGGCTGGCGGCCTAACGATACTATATATATATATATACATATACATATATATATATATGATGGTACATTTCTGAGAAATCAGATCTGCACTCACATAATAGGTACAGACAAGAAGGGTAAATACAAGAATTTGCATTTCTTCTACTTCCCCATCCTGAAATGACTGTTTACCATTGCCCTGACTATGAGTCCTAGACATAGGCACGATCTCAATGTGTCACATGGCAGGCCAATAAAAGCAAAAGGTAGTTCCTATCCTCTTTATAAAAATGATTAATTTTTTGCTAAAGGATAAAGTAATTAATTAATCAATTTCTTAGCCCACATTTGTTAAACTTGTGCCAACCTGTGAAAATTCTTCAAAGCTCCAGAAAAACAGAAACTGTTAATTACAACTGAAGCATACAGCTTCTATTCCAGTAGTTGTAATTGCTCGTGTTATCATTCAGAGTGTAATAATAAGATAACTTATTATATTTACTAAATTACTTTTATTGGTCACTTAAAACATACAAACTTCACGCAGTGAATGGGAACTGACTGTGGCAGTACTCTTCCACAAATTTATGTTCCTTGTTATTAAAAAAAAAAATTCTGAAAGTAGGATTACTATCTAGACTTGTAAGCAAATTTTGGCCCTGAATATACATTTCTTTTAGAGCTTATCTGTTTCAAGGTATTGCCTGACCAGCACTGAAAACCCCACCTTTCTGAAAGCATCAGAATCTCCTCCAAATATGGTTGCTTTAAATAAACTGAAAACAGGGTGGGAAGAATGGCTTCAGGCTCTCAAGAAAGAGAGTAGCTGCTCTCCAGGAAATTACACATTTAGATGGTATATGTCCTGAATGAAGATTAGTTTATACAGGGACATAATAAAATCTCCCACTGTGATTCCTTTACAAAATCCATGGAAAATTCATGATGTAACAACTACAGCATCTCATTTGTTAGCCATTTCTTTCCACTGTACATTAGACAATGGTCACTTAACTCACACAGCAATTCCTGATGATATTACATTATCCTCATGATAGTCAGTAAAACAAAAAAACTACAGTGGCTTAAACAGCAACACTTCTACGTCTGTTTGAACAAAATCTATTCAAATAATCAAACACTTACAAGGAACTACTAAAAAGCACAATTAAGGTAGAATGTATGAATAAATGTTTAATACTTACACTTTTTCTGGTCTTCTGAAACTAAGAACCAATCTAATTTTGTCTGATATTAAAATTTTATAACCAGGTGGTAGGAAAGCTTTACTAATTCTGGAAGAGAAATCTTGCTTTACATGCCAGCCATGTGGTAACTCTTAAAGTTGCACTTATTAATTACAAACTACCTTAAAATTACGAAAGGGCAACTGAAACAACACTAGCTTTCAACTATGCTTCATTCCAAAAAAACGGATTAATTTATATGTAGTTGCTAATTTTCACCCAGGGACATTCTAGCAGTCTCTTGCAAAATCTTCACAGTAGGTAATCTATTTGGGCCTTGGAAAAAAAAAATTAGTAGACTTAGTATTCATTGAAGAAGAAAGCCAGTCTTTACAATTCTACTTCCTGCAGAAAAAAAACCAAAAAAACCCAAACCCAGCAAAAATACCCCCACTGCCCCCCAAGCAATTATTCAAACTCCCAGCTAAAAGATTTGATGCAGACCCTGGGCATAGCGATTTCACGAAAACGAGAAAAAGCAAAGCAAACAATGAGCCAATGTATTATTTGTGCTGTAACGTGCTATTTGACTTGTGTTACTCCCCAGTGTAGAGGGACTCCCTTGCTGGGGAAAATACAGCAAAGAGTAAAGACAGCTTTACTGACCTGTGTGCTGCCGCCGATGCTTGGTGAGGGCATGACGTGTCCCGCCGGCAAAGCCACAAAGGTCACAGAGGAACGACTTCTCGCCTGTTGCAACAATAAACAGATGAGGGACTGCGGAGGTCACAGATCATTAAAACATATCTATCAAGGCTTTCAGGGTTACTAATTCCTCCAATCAAATGTTTCCATGTAAATATGTCAAATGGGAATGAAATTACCACTGCGGTTTATTGACTGTGATAAAATCTGAAAAGCACCACTGAACATAATTACATACTTGTCAGACCCATAAAAATTAGCTTTATTATCAATGGAATGGTTTTGTACAACTTCATTTCTGTTAGATGTCTTCCAGATGGGGCTGCTTTATGCACTTGAACAGTTTTTATGCATATCCTGATTTTTTACAATTCCCATACATCTGGCCTTTCTGTGCTGAGTAAAGATTGCCTGGAAAAAAAAGTTAATATACTGTATATATGATTCTGCTTAAATAAAACATATTTAATTTACTAACAAATTAAAGGTACTGAGAAATTTTCAACAGACTAGGTCACAGTCATCTTTAGTTACCTTCTATTTATTAATAAGTATTAAATTATTTTCTTGAACACAAGAAGAGTGCAGGCAACAATAAAAGCCAAATTATTCAGTACCAGTGGCAATTCAGCACTGTTTATGTTGCTGAAGTTTTCATGACATAAAGAAAACAGGTCTGGGGATTGCTGCTGAAATTGTAGCAGAACTCATATTGTTCGTCTTCAAATGATAATTCTTCATTCCAGACCTCTGGACCAATTTGAGAGATTTTGGCAAGCTCAATACTCATTAAAAGTGTATAAATGCACTCTTTTTAACTTTTTTTTTAAACAGAAGCTAGGATTTTGCCCTGTTGCCTATAAATACAGTTTATAATTTCACAGCAATATTTTTACCCAGTATGTACTAGCATGCATAGAAATCTCAGCCCATAAAGGCCACATGGAAGGTCATTATGAATTAGTAACACTAACCTCAGGTATACACTCAATAATCTGAGATAAGACTGAAATGTTAATTTTTTTTTTTTTTTTATTTTTTTTTTTAAATCCCATTACTCATTTGGAGCCAAGTTGTCTCCTTTTGCAGTAACACAGCAGAAAAGGGGGCTGGTGGGGCAATGATGCTGAATTCATTGAAACTAACAGTCACCTTCCAATTCTTCCCCATGGGGAAGGAAATTTAGTTCCTACAAAAGATGGCTGGGTTAAGAGGTCCAGTGTCAAATTACCAAGTCCTCCTGTGGAGACAGAAGGATAGAAACCTCCATGCTGTTTATTCCCACATAACCAGGCATGGGAATACACAGACTTTCTGGAAAGGCACAGTGCCTCAGTTAACTCTGGATGTTGTTCATGTAAGCAAGAGACCATCTTGTGGGTGGGAGTTCCCAGGAGAGTCCCGCAGGGACCAGCTGCCCTCTCCCACCACCGCCTCGATGAGATCCCTGAGGAACCCCAGCTCCTCACCCCAGCTGCCCCAGTGAGGGAGTCCCTGGGCCCTGTGATACCAGGAGGAAAGCAATTCCAAAGTTTCCAAGGCAGCTTGAATCCTACCACCAAAATGGGATGGCAAAAGTGCTGATAAACTTCTGCCATGTAGCAAGGCTATGAAATGCAATGGGCACATATTTCAGAATTTCACTGTTTCAGAAAAAAAGCAACTGGCGCGTTCTTATTTTCTGCACCCAAATCCAGTCACGTAGAGCACACTGAAATTTTACAGGAGGACTTTGGGCTTTTATGAAATTTTGGTCTGTTGATAAGAGTCTCCCAGAATTGTATATAAGGTGCGAAATAATTTCAGCACCTCTTATGGGAGTCAATTCTAACGATCTGTTATTATAATTGAATCTAAAAAAACCAGCAGAAAAAGCAGAACAGAAACCCATTCTCACTGTCACATGAAGAATCCATTTGTGCTAAATTATGTAACAAAATCTGAATTTTACTACACAATATTTGTCAATAATATTATTGCTGAGGCTAGGCATGATTGTTACACAGAGATTTCTGTGAAGTCTCTTCCAGGCTTTTTAAAAATTACTTTATGGCATTTTAAAAATCAGGATCTTCAGCACTCAGCACTTCAATTCGTCACAATATCGAAGAAAAGGAATAGAAGGACTACACGTAACGTTTAATTATAATTAAATATTAATTTAATTAATTAATCAATTTTAAGTATAAATCTTTCTAACTAGCAGTAATGCCTAACACCCCAGCATAAAATTCACACTTTAAAGTTAAATGCTGTTCCATGCCCACCAAGAAATTGCTCATCATCTATATATTATCATAAATTAGCTCATGTTGTGTTTAACATCTAGGAGCAGACTTCAGAATGGCCTACAGCTTCATACACTAA
>VWZT01003310.1:1431111-1453611 GCA_013397055.1 Pachycephala philippinensis | reverse complement strand
AAACCAGGGAAAAATCTCCCTTGAAAGTTTAAAAAAAAAAAAAAAAAATCAAGGATGCCTATGCTTCAGAGTACAAGCTCTAAACTGAGCCCCAGAGATTTGTGGAATTCTCCTATGCAACAGAAACATAACAAAAGGCTTATTCCAAGAAGTTGCTTCCCTTTAAATAACTTGCTGCCCTTAGATGTTGTTTCAAACAAATGAGCTGGAGTGATAGTTTGTCTTTTCTAGATATCAGGCATTATAAGAGCATGAGCCACCCATATTTGCTTCAATATGAGACTTTCAGTTATCTCTCTGCAGCTCAATGGGAGTATTGCTGCAAGCAAGTTACCTTCATTTTAAAGTGCTGACTTATCAATACTTTGAACAAACGCAGTAGGATTATTACTATCTCAGTTATTTGATTGTGAATTTCACACTCAGAATATCAAGCACTGGTTTCTATTTGAGTCCAGCTTTATAGACACCTACTTACCTCCAATTAAAACCAAGCTGATTTTAATAAGAGCATCGTTCGTCTGAAGTGAAGAACGTAAATGCAAGTGCATGTGCTTGGCCTCCATTTGGGCACTAATTTATCTCGCCACAGTTGAAATAAGAAAAAAACCACCAACAGTAACATTAAAACTGATTGTCATGTGCTGATTTTAGTGTGCAACAGGGCAGCAACGATGCAAGTGCTTAGCTACAAGACACCATGTAGTTCTCCTCTGCAGTCTGCAGAACAAGCCTCCTACTGTGGCAACGCCTGTTTGTGAGCTTTGGGAGGTGGGCAAACAACGTACACTAGGTAGTGCTGGGGCAGAGAATACACTCTGAGCCACGTAATAAAATTCCCAAGATCAAATTTCTAACAAAACTGTCTCCACTCTCAGGGAAATGAAGCAATTCTGAATCTTCCATGTATACCAACCAAATGTCCTTGGCAGCTAAGAGCAATGGCTGTGGGAGAAGTGATTGAATGTTCTTTTTTTCATGAAATAAAGTATCTGTTTTTGAATAACTTTACAACTGCATGTATCCCAATGTCTTTACACTTGCTTACTACCACAGTGACCTGAAATTTCCAAGAACCACATCTGGATACAGAGTAAGAACTTGAGTGCATTCATCTTCCAGTTCTATTTCAATCCCTCTATCGTATTCTTGTAATAAAAAAGAAGCATAAAGTACTGCTTTTAACCACAAAATCATGAAAAGTATCCCCCCATAAAGACCAATCTGTGTGTTGCAGCATCACTACCAGCTCCATTGCAAAGGCTGTTCAAAGATTAGAGCACCTGATATGCTGTGGGTCTAACAACCTCCATCCATCTAATTCTTCTGCAAAGGGATGGCAGCTTCATATTTTGCCCAACTGGATTCAGGAAGTAAAGCTTAAAAAACCCCAGCCCTTACTTCTCTCACTTAAATGCGTCAGAGAGCACTGCTGCCCCTAGCATCTGGCCTGAAATCAAGACGCCCAGTTGCCTGAAGACAAAGCCAGTGTAATAATTGTGTCCAGTAAGCTAAGGAATAAACTAACCTAAAACAACACTGTTATTTATAAAAGATGCTTTCATTTTTCTAGGAATTCTTCCTCCAAAGAATGGACTACATCAGGCCCTGCATATCTTACATCTCTAATGTTGACTTCTAAAGCTAACACAGCTACAGGTTAAAAAAACATCTTATTGCACCACTTTGAGAAAATTCAGCAAATATTTCTTTCTGTAAAATCACAGCTCAGATGAAAAAAATAAAAATGCCAAAACCTGAGTAAGTTTTCAACTGTACACAATGCATAAGCCCAGGCACTACGCTGCATAAGACACAGCAAAAGTACAGTCGTTTCCATTCTTTTACAAATGTTCAAGTTTAAAAAAGTTTAAGTCCTTTTCCTAAAATTCAAAAACCATAAATACATTATCCCTTTTCAACTTTTCCTCACAATGACCCACCATGACAATTATGTTCCACAAACCAAAACAAAACTTTAGAGCAAAAGGGTAGCATGACAGTGGAGAAGATACATTGTATATTGCAAAGAGATGAACAACTCCGTGGAACATATTTCCACATGCATACTCGCAAATTAACTTTTTTCCTCCAGCAGTTCGTCGTATAAAGATTAAGACAGGATATTAAAAGGAAATCAGTGAATGGCCACACAGAAAACTTGTTCCTTTGCCCGCAAATGGCAAAAATAAACAACTTGTACTATTCTATTTATAGTTTTTGTATTTTCCTGCATAAAACCCATAAACACAGAACATGAACCCACAGGTAAGCAAAGCTAAACTAAATGCAGGAGGATCTTGCAGGCAGAAGAAAACCATTACAGACAAGGTTTGTCTGGTAGAGACGGCTTGCGATGTCCTCTCACACTACATACACTTAATTGATGCCGAATTTTAAGTTCAGGGTTTGTATTCTATTTGTTTGGGTTTATTTCCTCCTGGGTTATAGGTCCTGTATGTGAAAGTATAATATTGACAGCTGTTCAGATTGGTGAGCAAGAATTATCTGTGACTACCAAAAAAAACCCCAAAGACAGAAAAAACACGGATCTTCATATTGGCCAAAATCTGGCCACAATGTAAACTTAAAAACTTGTAAGAATTCTCTTTTCCAAACCACAGACAGAGATGACATAATTAAAACAGCTAGCTAACTAGAATCAACCCATGAAGTTGCACTGTAACTTCTTTTTATCTTCCATGCTTTTTAGATGTATGAATTCATAATAAAAGCTACATTACATTAAGCTATAATACTTGAAATAGCAGCATAAGGGGTACTGTTATTGTTATACAAGGTAACACGAAAACATGTTAGTTACGATTTAAGTAGCTACATCAGAAAATAGCATTTTATTGAAAACATTCAAAAAGAAAGTCATTAAGTAGACCCATTTTTGGCCAAGCTGGCCACGAAGTTTGAATACCTTGCTGGATACTATTTATTTTAAATATAACCAGTAAGGTATCATTTTACTTACAAACTGACCTTACTTAGAAAAAAACCCTAAAAACATATAGTGCAGTATCACATACATCATCAAAAATAAGCTTGTTAAAATTCAAATAGGACTATTATAGACAAGGTACTATATAGAGCAGCCTGTGAGAAGAACAAATAGAAAAAAAATCAAATATCAGTTAAAATATTGGATGACTGTAAGGTGACAAGGCTGTGAAGCTTTTGAATGACTAACAGATGTACTAACTACTTTCATACATATAGCAATCCCCCATAATTTTATGACTACAGTCTGAAAACAATATTGTTATGGACATGATACTGTTGTTCTATATGATCACTAACAGTTGTTAAGGATAGCTGACCATAAAAATAATTCATTCATCATATTTTTTGGGGAACAAGTAAAAAATGACTGTGCTCAAGTCTATCTGAAATCAAGGCCATTTCCAAAAATTATTAGAACTGTGGATGGTTGAAGCAAGTGTGGAATTTCACAAACCTGGTCAAAGGACAGCAGAGAAGACCAACACAGATAGCAGCCACTAAAAATGTGGAACCAGAAAGTCTGTAGCTCAGGTAGATCTGCAGTAAACACAGCCAGAGGGGGCTTGGTATGTCCTATCCAAACATTGATCTAAGCCAAAGCTTAGGAGCAACAATAGGACAATGCACAGAGTCATGCACACGATCTATGTGCTCCACCCAATTTTTGCTCAGATCACAGAGCAAAACCCAACAGAACAAGTGATAAAACTACTTGGTTTTGTTCATGTCCCTGAAACAAAAACATCCGGGAGAGAAAGTCTAAGCAGCAGTGTTGTCACTTGGCTAGCATGAGAAGCTCCTGCTTGATAACAGCTTTAGTCTTGTCACTGACAATCACCTATTAATGATGCCTTTTAAAATTCACCTAGGGAGACTGATATAAAATCCAAAAAGAGATTTGGAATACAGCTGTCATAACAATATGAGTAAAACAAGCGAGCAAACTCTTTATTTCAAGAAATTGGTTATTGCAAACGTGAAGCTGAGTGGGAGAACCTACCTTTACTTCAGCTCTCACAAATGAGCAGGAAAATGTTCCCTGCACACATACTCCTGGGCCAAGGGATAAGTTGGTAAATCAGCCAAAACTTCCTGAAATTCTCACCTGCTTAGAAGTACTACTAGACATTCTTGCAACAGGTAACTGCAAGTCAGATCAAATTACTAAGTAATTAAATACTAATACAGGAGGAATTAATTACATTGATTAAACCAGTATTTCTACTTTACTAAACAACTACCAGCATATCTGTTATTAACAAATTAGGACTTGACTTCATTAATAATAAATTATTACTTTATCAGCAGCAAAGCTACAAAAAGCACTCAGTATTTTCAATCTGAAAAACCCCATTCATGATCAAAAGGGTTCATACAATCCTAAACAAAAACGAAGCAAAGCTTTGAATTGGCTATAACTTTAACTATTAGAAGCTCTGATTACAATGGCATAAACACTTATTGCTGTCCAATAACTAGACAAATTAAATATCTTCAAAATTATGGTTTTCATATCAGGTTTTAAATTTGCATGTGGTATCTCCAAAAGATGAGGTATCTCCAAAAGGCAATGCTTTGGTAGTAAGTAAGATACTAGCAAAGTGGTCTTTGAACTGCTGAACTATCATTTTTTGAAAACTGAGCAACTAAATAATACTTTTTCAAACTTATTCTACATATTATATGATCAGTCCCATGAATTGCTGGAATACATCACTGATATGAAGGGAATAAAGAATAGCACAAGAAACAATAGTTTGTATCAACACTGAAATAATGTACTTTGACCACAAAACTAAAAGATCGACCCTTATAGCAGATTTTAATTTTAAGTTGTCCAGATTCATTATTCCATGATAACCACAATGCCGTTTGTTGATTTACGTTTCTGATTCTGAACTATTTTCTGATATGACTGCATTTTCTGTAATTTCTTAACTGCTTTAACTAATACAACTGATGCAGTTATAATGATTGCCCAGTCTCTGTATTAGTTAGGAAATGCAGATTCAAAAAAAATGGAAAAAAACAGCAGAAATCTTTAGTTAAATTAGTTAACCCTTGCATGTTTTATAATGGGCCCACACAATTCATAACCGTTTATATAAACATTCACTGACTGCTGGTACAACAATTATTCACAAGCTGATGGAAGTTCCTGCCCAAATTCAATAATGTCTGAATCAAACAAAGGTTAAGACGAAGGTTTATTTCTTTAGTATTAAAGAATCCTCACCACCCACAACAGCACATATAGAAAATAAATTTTGCTCCCTTGGGCACAAATACCTCTGCTAGATGAACAATGGCTTTCACTCTGCTAATTGGAGAACGGAGAGGTAAAGGTCATGTGTAAAAACAATAGGGGATATAAAAATAATGCAAACTAAGGAAATTACAGCATTTTCCAATTGTCAGCGTGACAGCTACCAGTGAGAAATAAGGACATCAGATACATGTGCCCTACTGTGCAAGGCTGGGTAACAAGACAGTCTCCACTCCAGTATGCTGGCAGTATGTAAACATCTTCCCTTTCTAGGGACAATGGGCTATGCCCCAATAAAAGTAATAATCCTCTCTAGAATTACATTGACCTGGAATTCAGCTAATAATTTCAATAGGAGGAAATAGGAAGAGAGAGGAAAGGATGAAAAAAGAAAAAAAAAATGGTTCTGAATTAGGTCATGGAAGTGTAATGGTTTGAACCATTGTTCTGTTCTGAGTAAATGAATTTTAATGTTCTTGTACATATTTAAGCATTGCCTTGTTAAGCAGTTTGGTTGGGTGAAAAATAAGAGCAGGGATTAGAGCAGCATTGTGCACCTAACTTGTTTTCCATGGACGAGAATAGACAAATGCAAATTATAGCAAAACATTCAGGAAAAAAAGTACATGCAGGCAAACTAGCATTTAACTTTTTGAAAAATCTTTATGTCTATAGTTGTGTCCTTTTCTTAATTTAAATGACAGATGCAGATGTTGCTCCTAGTAGTTAGCACTCATATTAATTTATTTTTAAGTGTTTGTACACAGGTTTCAGACCACATTAAGAGAAGCCACATTCTCAAATTAAATTATAGCAAGGAATTTTTAATCAAGTTTCCTTCTTCCTCCCATTCTTTTTCCTTGCATCTATTTTAAATAGTTGCCTTGAAAATGCATATACCTCTGAAAAACTCTAGATAACAATTTTTTTCAGACTTCCGAAGGGTTGTCATGTTTCAGCTCTTTTCCCCCTACTTACTTGTCCAGTCTTCAGTGTTCTAAGACATGCACTTAAAGGATAATAAAAGAAGACCACATTATGTGTCAAATTAAATGTTGTTGATACTTGCTTTAAGTGTACATGCACTGACATTCTGTTATGGATCAGCTGCTGGACAATAATCCTTGCACATTCCCCGCCTGACAGATTGTTCTGTATTTTGTTTGAGATGCTCTAATGTTTCTGACGACCCATACAAGGCCACACATTTCAGCAAATTTTCCAAATTAATACTGAGACCAGTTTACAATGTTTTCTTCAGTAGTGCTCAGTCTTACTGATTGTGTCCTAAATAATAAACCATGGCCTCAGGCAGTTTTTCTCAGAATGTTTATGATGAGAACTCATTCATCTAAATCTACTGGCCAGTGGAATAAAATAAATCAAGAATTTCCCAAAATATAACAATATTTGTGTTCTCTAGATAATTGATGACTGCAGCTGCACTAATTAAAACCCATGTGAGTTTCATTAATCTTGGTCACTGGGACCAATTGCTGCACACCACACCCTGATCACTGCACATCGCCCTTGTGTCACATTCAGGTGAGGCTTGACTTTTAGTTCGAATCTCACTGCATCACTGTATTTTTTAAATCTGAACTATCATATCATGTATACACCTACTGTGCAGCTATGCGACAACTCAAAACAGGCAAGCTCAATAATAAATTAAAAATGTTACTTCAGACTAAATTATTTTCAGTAAGATAGTTGTCGATACTCTGCCACCCCGAAGAAGGCAGTGAGATATGGAGAAGGGCAAAGACTATCTGTAATAAAAAAAGTCTCTAATCAGAGGAAAAAAGAAATAAAATTAAATGTTCTTCAATGTTACTACAGTGGCATTTCGTGTGCATATGACACTTTTCTCCACTGGAAATCAAAACTGCACCCTCACTGGAGTATTTCTAGGTAATAGGTGCATTGTACATATATTTTTCTGTATCAGAGAACATTTTTATAGCTGTAGATATGCTTTGCTTGTTAAAGAAAAAGAAATGTGTCAAAAACTTGTGGTTCAGATAAATATCTACAGAAATAGCTATAACTAATGTTAATAACTAAGCTGCCTTGCAGATCATAAATACTAGGAAATATAAATAACTCCTAGAGACAACTGCACAATCTATATTTGAGGAAAGGCAACATTTGAGTAATCAATCACATGAAGCCAACACTGTCATAAGCTGAGTTTATGAAAATACTTGTAAACATTTATTAAATGTAAATCCCTCTTCAAAATGTGCGTTATCGGAGATCCCCATTTTTTCATGCAATTTGGAGTATGTAATATACAGCAGCTGATGAATATACAAGAGCCTTGTTGCAGGAGCTGCTTCCTGTTGGTCTTTCAAAGTGCTGGCAGTGATACAATTTCTTTCAAACTAATGTCATATAGAACATGTTCTAGAGAATAACCAATACAATTTAAAATCTGGCTGTATCATCCTTAGCAAACAAAATAATTCTTGCTATTAACACTGCTTCTTTTTCAAGATTAAGAAGTACATTTTGCTTTCGTTTGCTGATTGAAATCAAGGGAATAAATAATAACTCATGTAACTGTGAACAAGTTTTGGACCATTATGTACAGGCTTATTTTTAAACCGTAATAAAGCTTTTGTCAAAATAACTTAAGAGCTGGCAGGCAAAGTTAATAAATGCTGCACTGCAAAATGCTTCCACAGGAAAGCTTCGTGCTGCCCCTTTGGAAGGTTCTTCCTATGTATGGGAAGGAAATATTGCAAATCTCTCAAAAAAACCCCACTGCTGTTTGCTTACACCTGTGTCCTTGGGTATACGTGGTTTGCTCCCCTCTAGTTTTTCTTCTTTCTTTCAGCCCTTGAGGGATTAGTCAGGCTCTGGCCAGCCCCCACAGCTCTGAGCACAGCAATCATTTCTCCTATCGACAGCTATTCAGCACACTCAGTCCCAACACCCACAGAGCAGTTTATCTGCTTGAAAAATTAGCTCCCCCAAAACTTCCCCAAGAATTAAACATAAACTAGGCAGGGATGGGTCCCCAAAAATGAGAGACAGTAATGCCATCAGGTGTTAGGGATGTCATACACAACAGCATTTGAAGGTCTGAGAAATAATGTGGAAATGATGCTACAGAACAGCAAAACAAATCAATTTCTTCTGACTGCAACAGAGTTACATCTCAGTGGAGACTCATGACCCAGAGAGTCCCCACTGTTTGCAGGCCATGCACAACCCGCAAGGACAACTCAAGAAGCTACAAGCCTCTTTTGAACATCCTCTTCTCCCAAGAGGAAGTTCAGCAACCCACACACAAGGACGCGATGCCATAATACATGAATTATGTTCCTAGGGTCAGTCCTAGCCTGGTCTTCATCTTTCTTGGTATAACCAAATATTCCTCCCACACCATAAAAGTGAAGTGCAGACACCCTTATCAGAAAGTAACCACCAATCACTGATGTTATGGAGAGGATGTGTGGCACCCAAAGAAAAGACAGAAGCTAAGTATAGGTTTGGGGCACTGTACAAATCATATCAAGCTTTTTCATTCTTTTTCTGGTGAAACGGTTTAACCAAGTAACATCTTAATCAGAGCAGCATTCCTATTCTCATGGGGATTTCCTTATCCTTATAACAAAACACGCAATGACACAGAATGAAAATACAAAATAAAATCAGAAATAGTCTCAGCAAATGTATGTATTGCACAAGGTAATAATAAAATTGATCAGTATTGCCACAGGATATTCCCCTCTCTCCTCTTTTTAAGCATGGCCATCTTATTCTGTTGCTGATAACACTATCACAGACATTTTAGAACAATGCAATAAGCAGATGCTTTAATACAGCGCTAGTGCCAGTTCTGGTCATGAAGTGCAGCTGAAAAAAATTCACATATTGCAATGGTTCAGAGGTAGGACTGGGCAAGTTGTTCTCAAGTAGTAATAGACTTCCTAGTAGAAGTCAAGCAAACGTGTTCTGAAGTGATTTTTTGAATGGACTTAACAGATTTTTCATCTGCCAATTTTGGTCCTCGATGGGCTGTGTTAATATATTAAAAGCCAAAGTCTGAGATGCTTTTGAAAAGGAAAAAGACGAACAAACCAAAGTCTTGATCAAGAGGATGTATGACTCACTCTGCAATAATTTTCTGTCTCTTGTAAGTCATAAGTGGTTGAATTGATTTCAGTCAAAGTGCTAGCAGAGACCAAGCCTGAAATATTTCAGTACACAAAGAAAAGTTTCTTGAAATTTTTTGAATTAATGAAAAAAGAAGGGCACAAGCGAAAGTATTTTGCAGAAGTTACTGAAGTATTCTTCTTGCTGTCCCCACACATTCATTAAATTGACCATTAATGGAAATGAATACTGAACTCTTACATTCAGTTTTAATTTTCCATAACTCTCCTCTATTTAATTTGAAATTCACATATTCCCACCCTTATTCAAGTACTCTATTTTCAAATGCTTCTAAGCTGTCAATGTCAGTACCCAACAAGCTGTCTTTGTTCTAACTGTCCATATCTAAATAAATATTTCTTTTCCATTTATCAAACACATTGCAGTAATAACTGTCTCTACTGAGCACAACTTCTGTTACCCAGAAATCAGAAAAAGTAGGAACAGAGGTTTCAACAACGCTTTCTCAGTAACTTGTGCTTAGTGCATGTCTGGCTGCATCTAAAGCTGAGTTATACTTTGACTTTACTTTTGTCAACCACATGGCAACCAGAAATGTTAGTAAAAAACCATTTTGATGTTATGCTGTTTCATGACTCTCTTGAAGACTGAATATTTCTGATATCCGTATTTCAGACTACTTTTTCATATAGCTACCCATTTGTGTTTTCTTAAGAAAACTTTATTTTCCATCCTGTCTATATTTTCTCTTACCTCTGGGTCACTTCATATTGTTTCTTTACCCATTCATGACTGCAAAACCTACAAATTTAGTATAATCAGATTCATTTGCTGTTCGCTGGTTTTAATTTCCATTATACACAGCAGCTATAAATTTGTCTCATGAACAGCTTGCATAATTTTACTAAGTTAAGCTCACCTGTCAGCATCTTTTTTTCCATTTTGAATATTGGTATCATTAAGTACTGCCTCTTGCTGTCAATCTTCATTTACTTCCTATTCCATGACTTCGAGAGGGTAATTCCTCTTGCTCAACATCACATAACTTATTTTCCTGAACTACTTTTGATGAATGTTTTTAGACTCACTTGTTTTCTAGGACACCAACTCTTTCTCTCCCCAAACCCAAACAGCAGAATTATATTTTGCTGAAGAAACAACAGGCTGCATCTTTGGGTCACCTGTACGAACATGCTTGAAATTCTACTTAGTGGGCACTTCATTCTCATTGCAATCACTACAGGGCATCTGGCAATGTCTGCAGCAAATGGCCAAGTATTTTCTTGTGTCAAATTCAGTCACATGCACAATCCACTTCTGAGATTCATGCATTGTTTCCACTGCTTCTACAGGTAGGCTGTTCCAAAGTCTCGCTCTTCTAAATATCTAGAAATCTTTCTTCCATTTTCAGTGTCTTTCTTCATGGCCACTTCTTTTTTTCCCCAACTTATCCATCTTCCAAGACTAACACAAAAACAGGTCATCTTCATTTTCAGTCATATTATTGCAACCTTTTCACTTAGGAGACCTCTGTTCATATCTTCTGCTTCACCCAGAACTGCAGACAGTATTCTGTATGGACATATGTCTCACTCAGCCAAATTTCAACGGTATTAATAGTTCCACATCCCTTTGCTGCCAGTATTTTGTTGGTTTACCCTAAATCTGCCATTACTCATTTTCTTATACCTGAAGATCACATGAAGCTTTTAGTCTGGTGATCAAAATAATCATATCGTTTTACACTTACTTCCAATGAATAAGCCTTTGACATTATAGTGAAAATGATACTAATCACTATTTGCATGATCTTGCTGCTCCTATTAGATCTCATCCCATTACTGTTATTCCTACTCTAAAAGCCATCCAGCTTTTACCATCTGATAATCTGTTTTGTATTTTACAATACCCCTGTAGGTCATGTTACCAACAAGCTCCAAAGGACTATTCCTGCAATTTACTGGAAAAAAATAAGTAAAAGTGGTAATAAAATAATTCTTTGTGGAATTTCACCTCTACCTTCCGTCTCTACTTCTTTTTAATGATAACCTTTTGTTATTATCTCTTTAACTAAAGCCTTACCATCTCAGAGTTGTACTAATCACTAACTGAACCAATTGTCAAGTGGAACCTTGTTTGACGTTTATTCAAAATCCACCCATAAAAATTTCCTTTGTCAAGAGAAAGAGGTATCAAACAAGCCTTCTACAGTCAGGTATCAAGGTAGATGAGAAAGATCTGCCTTTGGTAAGCCCACCCTATATATTGATAACATTGCTGTACTTAAATCATTCTTTCTGTGATATTTGTGCTGAATCTCTGCCCACAGTTTAGACATAACTGCCAATCCCTTCCTTTTCTCTTATTCTGGTACAGAAATTACTATTTCTATCCAAACTCCTGCGAGGAGTGTAAGAATTCAGCCACTCTCTGCTTATGCCTTGCTCCCTGCATGCACAGGGAGCAGATGCAGTAGGGATGCAGCAGGAATGCAGATGGGCATCAACACTGGTGCAAGGTGGCAGTTCTGCCACTCTGCACCCAAGCAGCTCCATCGCCACAGTTGAAGCCACGTTACAGTGAGGAAGAGGACTAACACAGCTGCTCTCTGGCAAAGTTCCTCAGCTCGCAGCGGAGTGGTAGGAAATAAAAGTCGGAATAACCGGTATTCATTATGCACCAGGAGCAAAGGAATGCCCTCATCACTTACTGGTGAGACAGGCAAACACTTCAATACAGCACCACTGAATAAAAAACATGCAAGAAAAGCTCTCACTCTTGAATGCCCTTTGGGAAGAACTTCTGGTGCCTTACATGGGATCTGTTAGGCTCTACACTGTCAGAGCATCTGTTTATCTTCCATTTTCCTCTCATCATTTTAACTGGTAGGAATGGAATTTAAATGGCAATTACTGCTAAAATTATAAGCTCTTTCAGACTGGAGTTCCTGATCACACAGATTGGGTGTAAGTCAAGAAGAAATACCCCTTGTTCACAACACAGCTGCTTGACTTGACTAGAAAATAACGTTTCTCCCTTAATTCCCAATTTCATTTAAAACTCTGGTTATAAATCACTGCCAATGGTTGGACTGACTGAAATTCTAATGCTATACTAACTTCTATTGCATAAACTCTACAAAAAAAAGTATTTCAGACTGAATCAGTAAATCCCTCAACTCATTCCAATGTCCCTACATACTGATACTTCAGCGTGCATATTACTGCAGCAAGGAATATATTTCCATAAACAGTGAAATTAGCAGGAAGAATTAGAAATGCAGCCTTTGTGATCAAATTATGCTTAAATCCATCAGCGCAGAATATACGCTGCCGAAACCAAGAAATTATGATCAAGGAAAGAAGGTATCAAAATATCTTCCCCCTTTACTATCATTGTGTTTATCAGACTTTACACAAGTCCATAACTTTTTTTTTGTAAACAACTGGACAGTAAAGATCAAATCAAAACACTGATTTCACAAACCAAATTCACCAAGAATTGTCATAATAATGGATTACATTAGTTTCTTTAATCATTTGGAGTTTTCCACTCTGCTATTTCTGGTAAAAGAAGGTGAAAACTTTTATTTTATTTCATACCCGAGACCAAGGCAAGTTATGTATCCCTGTAATGAAGACTAAAAGAAAAATACTGAACTACTTACTGCAACTGGACTAACTTACTCTGACTGGAGTAGTTACTCCAACTAGATTAACATTGTGGTGTAGTGATATCTGTTTCATAAAATATTTAGATCTATAAAGATCTACACCTAAAAGGATGTTATGTAACCTGAATTTGATGATGGGCAGAAAGGAAGGGCACAAAGAGCTGCATTATCTTTACCCCAAGGTTCATACACCAGGTTAACTGTTTCTGTAAGTTTGCTGTTACAGTTCATTATAACTGCCAACATGGCCACAATACTAGGAAAATGTTTTAAAAACGAAAATAACTTGTTCTGGAATTGCCGTTTCATAATTATTAAGAGTTCACCAGTAGTTTCTAAAAGATGAGGAGCCTAGCTAGAGTTTTCCTTCAGGTTAGAGTTCCTAAAATCCTTTCAAGAGCTCAGGAGTGGCAGACAGAGCACTCAGAGAAAGGCAGTGAGCTCTGCAAGCCGCCGGTGCAGAGCTGGTTGAAGGGGAGAAGGAATTGGGGTGCTGCCCTGCCTGTTCCCTGGGTCACGACTCTGACCCCCATGCTGAGTACTGCAAATGCTCATGCCAAAAAAGTATTATGCTACCACTTCCACAAAGGTCATCCACAATCTGGTCCCAAGGAATTCATTCT
Source organism: Pachycephala philippinensis (assembly GCA_013397055.1). Classification (NCBI taxonomy): domain Eukaryota; kingdom Metazoa; phylum Chordata; class Aves; order Passeriformes; genus Pachycephala; species Pachycephala philippinensis. Next base: position 1,439,909 of record VWZT01003310.1, on the reverse strand, counting down.
CACTGCTGAGAAAAATGCAACTCCCATTAAGAGTAATGGAAATTGCACATGTGCTTCAGGACAATTTAAGGCCCTTAAGGAATTGTATCCTCCCTTTACACACACATGTAATTTTCATTAATACCAATTAAATCAATTCAATAAAATTACGGCCAGTTTCCATAGCACAGAATCCCATGCAAAACAACAGCAGGCAGCAACGAGTTTTCTTTTTTTTTTTTTTTGAGCCAGATTTAAATAATCATTTGACTTGACATTTTTAATAAAAAGTAATTGTTTTACTCAAAGCAACAGCAGCTAAAATGGAAATTTCAGGCTGCAATCCAATCAGTGTAAATTGTTCAGGAAGTAGGAAAAAAACTTAAAATTTAAAAAAAGTATTTTGTTATAATTTCCTTTTGTGGCTCAAATCCTGCAGGCAGAATGAAGAACATAGGATATGGACAGAGCAGATGGATCCTTCTGCCATTTATATATCTAGTATATATTACGTTTTCTTTCAACTTTGTCCAGTCTCAATTAATATGTACATTAAAATTATTATGTTCCTTCCATATTAATCTAAATTAAAATAGAAAGAAAACGTAAATAAAACTGCAGTGGATGCTCCATATTACATTTTCTAATGTACTAGTGAAGGTGAAATCATGAAGTTTGAGAGCAGTCTCATATTTTTGCAAGCTGGGAGTAAACAGCTTTACATTCAAAGAAGTGATTCTAAGTATTGAATTATTTTAACAGCCTCTGAATTTCAGTGCACACAAGCTCTCCCTTTTGCCATCACCTTCAAGAACAAAGCACAAGATAAGAGGAGAGGACTGTATAAAAGTTGTTTTCAAGTAATTTCTGTGCTTTGCTGATTCCAGAGCAAACTTAGGGCAGGCTGGTCCCCAGTGCATCCCAGAAGAGCTTTTGCACCAACACTTGCCCTCTCCTGCCCCACCCCAAACCTGAGCAGCAGGTCCTGGGAGCCCCCTTCTGCCCCAGACACCGCAAGGTAACCCTGCTGCAGGGGGCTATGCTGACTCTGAACCCACAGCATCCCGACAGCACGACAGGCCCAGTTTCCAGACACTGGCAGGTATGCCACAGAAAAAATTAGGAAAGGAAATCCAGGTCACGTGTCACACACAAATAAACATAGGCACCGTAGGATAAGTTCTGTGAGAACTGTTCCAAAAGTGAGTTCCTAAACTGATTATAAAAATTAAAGTGCATAAGGTCCAACAGGAGAAAAGCAGTAAAAATAACCTTAAAATGAAAAAAACTGCATGATTATTTTCATATTCCTGTTCATAATAAGCATACATACTGCACGTGAAGGGTAAATGCAACTATTTAAATATTTATCAAGTAAATACATGTGCTTGGGAGGGGGGGATGTTTTATGTCTGATTTTGAGAACAAATAAGTTTTAAAAGGTAAATCTAATGCAATGTAATAAAACTGCAAAGTATGTTCTGACCTTCTACTCTTCCCTGCAACACTTACACACACATATATACACACTTTAATAATACATATCCCAGTGGAGTACAACTGACCCCAGTAAATCCTGCTGTTTCCCCAAGTGTGGAATTAAAAGCTCCATGATCAGAGTGAGAGAACACATTTGTTTCCATTCTTGTGATATCATTTTCCCCCCTCAGACTAGTGTCACCACTGAAGCCCATGATACTCCACACAGCTGACTCAACTGTATATGTTAAAAAATTTACAGACACTGAAATCAGATCTATTTCTTTAAAAAAAGAGGCTTGTATTTTTTTCCCTGAAATAAGCTAGTAGAACACTGTAGAAGGAAAACCAAATATTTTAAAGCAAGAGTTTCAATACCGCACACATTCAGCGAAACCAAACAAACCAAATTAATGTTACTTTGTAAGTACAAAAAAAAAAAATCAAGCCACAGAGTCCAGGAAAATCGTGAAATTAAAGGCATATAACTTTCCATATTACATTTTTGCCAAAACAGAATTTTCATGTTATAATTCTTAAGAAGATAGCTTATCCACTTAATCTAGTTTGTTTAGACAATAGAAAAGTAATTTAGAAAACCATGGCATATGTGTAGAAATATATGAAAACCAAACAACATACATATGCTTTTGTTTGTAGCTTCAAAGATCAACCACATTTGAGAAAAATTCACACATATGCATGTTCTCTCTGCAGAATAACTGAAATTTCCCTTCTGTCTATGTGAGAAATACATAGTCTTGAAAGGGAATTTTGGATCTCGAAAGTCAAAATTATGATGACTTGAGTAAATAATATTTGTACTTCCTTTGGTCACTGGTCTCCAGTTACCAATTCTCCTCCTTCCTCAATAGCCTGCTGCCACACTGGGCCAGCTGTTTCTCCTACCCTTCTCCTCGAGCTTGTTTCCCCTCTTTTTTTCCTTTTGCATATCTTCTCTTCCGTCACTCTCCTTAAGGTTTAGCATTTCTTTTGCTCCTCATTTTAAGTCATAGCTTTCTACCTTTTAAACATCTACCCCATGATTTTTCAGAATAAACTAATATGTAGCACCCATAGGACACCTGTATTTTACTATTTTCAGTCTTTTATGCTTCTTATTCTTGCAGGGCACCAGATACTCCTCAAGCTGCCTAGGTCATAAGACAGTGATGTTGTTACAATGTACTTCCAAAACCACTGTTTTCTGGAAGTGCATTTTAACATCTGTTTGCATTTCCAAGCAGTGGGGAGACTGAACAGAGCCTTGGCCACTCCTGCAATATTTGGGTTTCTTTTCCTAGCTAATATGCTGCTTCACAGGGGAAAGCAGTATTACACATACAAATCATTTGCAGGGAAGGAGGGTGCCTCAGTGGACCGGGCACTAAAAGGGCAGCCAGAAACTAGGCTTAGACTCAGTTATGTCACTCATACACTGTCCAACCTAAAAAAAGTCCGGTTTTGAATAGTATGCAGCCAAATTTGGAAAGATTGTAACGTAGGAAGGACAGGTGGACATTGTTTCTGCACCATAAAATAACCTTCAGATTCTCAAGCTGCAGCTCCAGTAAAGAAAAAATGTCAGAGTGAGTCTTCTGGTTTTCAGACAATATTGTCAAAACAAAACCAATTATAGCTGGTGTGACGTGCTCTTCACATTACTAGGACTCAATATATTGGGAATGCCACTTCATTTCTCTTACTGTTTAATTTTTCAGTACTGATTTTCTTAAGGACTTAACATGATCAACAAAAGTAACATGTTCTGGCTTCTTTTTCAGTGCTATTGAATTGCTTCATTTGCTTGCATACTGTAAGCAGAGCAAGGAAATGACATTTGTTGCTTTGTCAAAGGTGACAGTGCCAAGAGATCTGGAAGCAGGCTTGCCTGGGAAGACCTAAGCCCTTCAGCTGAAGAAGGCTTCTTTTTGACAGGCCTGAACACCTACCTGCAGGCAGTCTCCCACCTGAGTTGTGCTGATACGCTCCTCCACCACAGAAGTTCTTTGGTCACAGACTCCTGGGATTTTGCCACAAACCTTTTGTATGCTCCACTTTCTAGCACCAGCTACTTCCAGAACCTGCAAGGGCTCCTCTCAGAAAACCTGAGAAGTGACAGGACTTCCGAAGGGGAACCCCCTTCAGCTCAGGACCTTAGGCACAGGCCTGGGCTGATGCCATCTGAGACACTGGTTCTTGCGCTGGGCACAGGATCACAGTGCTGAGTGCTTCTGAAAATCCCAAAGGCCTGGTGTCCGTGTGGACAGGGTATGGAGCAGCAGTGGCGTGTACATCAATGCCCAGCAGTGCTTGCCTCAGAACCTGCCACACATCACAACAGGGCTTCACTCAGCACAACAGTCTCAGCAACACCTTGCTATAGGAGGAGCAAGTCCCTCTCCAAGCCTGCTAAAGATTTTTGCCTGGCACGAAAGACTTCATATGCAAATTCAGCAATCCAGAATAACTTGGTTTTCTACAGTTAACTCAGAAATAGCTCACTGTGTTATGGCCAGTAGATACTGGCTGTAACAGCCCAGAGGTTAAATAAAAAGCAACCACCCATCAACCAACTCATTTTCACCCCTTTCTCAATCTCTAGTAAAATTATTTTGGTAGAAGACTAAGAAGCATCCCTGGTATTGAAAGGACAAAGCTGTTGCACCTCTGAGATCTGCGAAGAAAGAAGCAACCTATTGTGCTCTTCTTTTCTGTAACAGTCAAACCCAAGGATATTTCAGGCCTATGAAAGCAGCTCCCTTTACTTCTTTGTTCAAGCCATGAAGGAAGAAACCACAGCTGGCCCAGAGCTGAAGACAGTAATTAGCCTTGGAAAAAATATTCAGTTTTGAAGCTAGACTAAAAAGGATGGAAGTAAGCAAAATTGAAGATGTGGCTTTTATATCCCTCAACGGGTTATAGAATTTTTGGTGGTATATGTCAGGAGAGCAAAGCTGTTTTCTTCAGACAGTAACCTACTTCTGAAATAAAATGTGCATAATAAACTGGATGGAATCAGAATGCCCATAGATGAATGGCACCTAGCTAATGGGATATATTCCCCAAGAATTACATCAATACTACTAAAATTTATTATTTATCTCAACAAAAATGCAAGAACAGCAAAGCCAAAATACACACAAATCCAAGAAATGAGAATGAGAAAACATATTTTTTGTTGCCACAGGAGAACTGATATCAACACCCATTTTTAATGTAAATAATAAAAAGCCACATCTATCTTCATTCCCCTAGGAACAGCAAATATTACCGGGATTGACAATGAAATTACAAAACGGCATACTGAAATGATGGGCCAGATCCACCCCACAATTATACCTTTGTATGCTTGTCACACAACTGAAAAATTAACCTTTTAATCTTTAGGTTCATCCACCCTGGTTCATGCTAGAAAACAGCCTAATACATATATTTAGTAAACACAAAAAAATCCTTATTTAGATGAAAAAGGAAGACAACAGCTTCAAATCTTTGAATAAAGAAGATGACCTCAAGCAATATCTTCCAGTTACTTGCAATCAGCGACGTTTGAAGCCTACTCTGTAAAAGATGCACACAAAAAAACCTGAACCTCAAACACCTTTCGTGCACTTCACTTACAATTCCTCAGCTCTCAGAGATCTAAAAAGATTTATCATGCTAAATTCCCTGTAGATGATAGGCAGCCAAACATTTAAATGTGACATCCAGAAAGGTAATTTGTCCTTATAAGGAGAGTCCACATCCCTAAGCGTTCAAGCTGTCATCTTATACTTTTAAACACTTAGGGTTTTCGGATGAGCAGTGATAATTTTTAACAAAGCAGAGAGGTCTCAATTTGCAAATTGAGTAACTCATCGAATAAGAAAGTTGGATTTGTAATAGAGTCTGACAGATGTCTGCACCACGACATGACAGTGACAAAGTGCCTCTGAAATTTTCTCTTCAAAGATGAAGTTTCAGCTTGCCTCCTTTCACCTCCAGGAATCCAAATAATATTTTTTGATTATACAGGTGAAAAGAAATTTGGTTTCAGCTACTATCCATTTACATCCAGCAAATAAGTTATGATTGTAACACCAGGCTCTGATCATGAGAAGCTCCAGCAATAATAATATCGCTGCGCAATGCTTAAGAGTGCCTGGCAGTACAGGAACATAGCAGGGAAAAACCTATAAAAAACAGCTTTGGAGGAAGCTAATTTCTTGAGCACAAAATTAATTTCTGAAATTTAGGATAATATTTTAATGTCTTGTAACAAACCACATTTTCAGATTTCTTTGAATTTTACCTTAACATGGATATGGCTTAATAGGAAATTTATGTTAATTGTATGCAACTGTATCAACATGAACTGAGAGCTCAGAAGCAATACAACAGGAATTTGTCCCAGAGAGCCTGTCCAAACAGGTTACTACTCTGCTAACAAGCACTGTGGTCAAAGCAAGCTGTCACTAGTATGATTTCATAGTGTTTTCACATGCAGGAATCGCTCAAAGACTTAAAAATTTCCAACGTGCTGCTGGAAAAGAGTACTTATGGCTCCATTTAATGAACACAAATAATGGAGGAGGGGGAAAGGTCAATCATCTCCCAGTGGTGGCAGAAATATACTACTGGAGCAACCACTAGGTTTAAAACACAATCACAAGTGAGGAAGTGCTTCACAGCCTCTGGTTGTCCCCTCAGCCTGAGCAGCACAGGAGGAGAGGCAAACTCTAATCCTACAAGTGTTGTGAGCCTAGCTGCTTTTTGAGTCTTAGGGAGTTTCCAGACCACAAGCATTTTAGTAGGAGTGAACAAGTGAGAGCTCCTCAGTCCATTAGTTCTTCTTTCTCAAGGTAGGCTGTCATCCTGGTAAGAATTTGAACTTGAATCCTATGCCAAAAAGCCCAGTCCTAGCACAGCATCAATTCATAATAGTCTCAAATTACTTCATATGAAAATTACTCACAAAGATTGATCACAGGTACACTGCTAACACCTAAAAAAGTGGCCATTTTTCACTCAAGTATGCATCATCCCTATGCAATTTTGTGTTTTAAGCTGCAGTCTAACTAAGGACGTAAAAATTGCTGTCTCTGACGCTGCCTGTAAGAGACATGATATGTCCTTAACTGTTGGAATAGGACTGATGGCCTTACTCAATGACAGACATTCAACTCTTCTTGAAGGATACATAGCTGGAAAAGATTAATAGAAAGTGGCAACACAGTATTCTTCAGAAGACTTCACTATCTTCTTAGGGCATGCCTTTCTCAATTGTACATAGATTTACACAGTCTTGGAGATCTCGAATCATTAGAGTGCAATGGAAATGGTTCTCATTCATACAACTTTGAGAAACACTGCAGAGTCCGCCTCTTCGAATGAAAATGTAACAGCAAACAGGTTTCAGAAATGTCAGTATGGTCTACTCTTTTAATTAAAAAAAACCCCAACAAAATAATATATGATGGGTTCACAGAAAAGATTTAAACATTTAGTGGCTAACATAAACACCTTTACTGAAAATAAGGGGAAAAAAAAAAAACAGGTTCCAATTTTAAACTTGTGCTAATTATGGTGGAGCTAAATCACTGAAAAACTGGCCAAAAGAGTATGGAAGAATAATTGAAATAAAGTGGTGAATCAAGTATATCCCAGCTTTAAATTGGAGGTCAGAAAAACAATTCCCTCTAAACAAGTTATTCTGTATCTGCTTACTGCAGTGTCATGAGCTGCAAGTCCTTCTCTGAAGCAGTTTCTGGAAACTTCTGGGGCAACACTCAGGCCAAAATGAACACACCCAGCAAATCCTATAAACTGGTTCTTAAAACTTCCTGCAAGAGCAGCAGCTGTCACAGTGTCCCCATGGGTTCTGCTACTGCAGACAGTGACTGATGAGGGAAAGTTAAACGACTACTAACTGATATGACCAGTTGGTAATTTTAGTAAATTATACAGCTACATCTTTATGCACCATTTCAGTAAAACAAATCGTGTTCTTGTTAGCCCAGATTTTCACTAAATAACATTAATAAATGAAATCATGCAATTTCTGCCCTCCTCCCACTCCATCCACCCATTACTTCTAATAGACTCATACCTTTGCAAAGCAACTAAAACGCATTTAGAACCAACAATGCCTAGAAAGATCTAAGACTGGCATCAGGAAGTAAGAGATGTTTTCCAGAATGTGTATATTTTATGACAAACTCATACGATACGTAAATTCAAGGGACCAAAACCTGGTAATACAGTGAGACTGTATTTAGGTATAGAAGTATTTTAGTTTTCAACATCTCAAAAAGAAGATCAGTAAAACTAGTTAAGGAAGTTATGTGAAGGCTAAGATACTAAGCTAAGGAAACTTGGATGATTAGTGCTATATAAATTCATTCATCTTATGTAGAGGGTGTTGTGAAAGAGTAGCTCGAGCAGCAGGGAGGCCACGACAAACTCCCGTTGACCAGAGCTTAGGCCTCAGTTAGCATGAGTAGAAAGCCTGAAGGACAGTCTGACCTTGTGTAGTTTTTCTGCTGCCTCAGCAGGGGAAAACCGAAAAGGAGAGACAAGAATAGTAACAAGAATGTAGAAAAAAGTAAACTGATAACGGTAGGAATGTCTCACGGGGGGGAGTTGTCTGTTTAGCTGCTAACCAATGCTGAGCTTAGTTTTGCACTATGCATGAGCTTAATTATCGAGACTATATAAGGCAACCGAATGTATCAATAAATCGAGACTTGATGACCATCATCAGATGAGTGCTTGTCTCCCGACTTTTTCTACAATCTTAAGCTCTCTGGCTGTAAAAAACATACAAACTAAAGACAGTAAACATTACTCTGTGCCTCCTGAAATGATGAGTTACTTTGTCTCCCACTGCAGGAATTTGTCCTGTCCCAGCTGCAGCAGAAGACGTTTGCTACTTGGAAGAACTGTCAATCCCACACATCCATTTTATGTATCTGTTACTGCAGAACTGAATGCACTGATGAAGAAAACAGGTGAAACTACGTGTGCTGTTGGAGATCTAAACACGTCAGCATGTAACATGAAGACTGCTTCAGTTCACAGCCATGTAATTGCTTTGCCAATACACCAGTAGTTAAATAGTTGAAGAAATTTGTCAAGAGAATTGCTGAGCATCTCAGTCAATTTCCAGCCCACTTAGAAATATCATTTAAGGCACTGAAAATTCAGTCAGACATGGAAGAGACCAAGTGATTGCACAGTCATGAATAGGATATCCATGTAATCACAAAACCAGGATCCCTGCAATCATTAATGATTTTCTGGTATAGTTGGAAAAAAGCCCCTGCCTACCCCCCCAACAACAACAACAAAACAAACAA
>VWZT01003310.1:1418055-1431009 GCA_013397055.1 Pachycephala philippinensis | reverse complement strand
TTTTTTTTTTTTTTTGGCAATGTGTCAATATCAGACAGATGAGTGGAAATTCACCAGCTTCCCTGACTCTCAGTGACAAGTCTCAACAGGCTAGAGCCAGCTTCACCTCTGGAATGGGATGGTACAGCAGTGCAGGGCTTTTTAACTTGCATTAGGAGTAATAGTTATGTTCTGCCATTAAAAAAGAGGCTATGCTCATGTTATTGCGCACCTGATCAATGAATTGGCAGTCTCTGTAGGCTGATATGAACCGTATTTTCCATGTGTCCACCACCAAGGCCTCTTTTTGACTAGAAAAGTTGTTCTCCATCTCCGAACTTTATATTTATGCCTAAGTTTGATTTAATAATCAAAGAATAAAACTGCAACCAGTCTTCTTTTTTTGGAAGAATTTGAACATGATCTCACAAAACTAGATACAAAATGTCTCCATGAAGAAAACACTCCTGAGTCCTGCCCACAGGTAAAAGCAAGGTAAAACCACCACGTCTGACATTAAGTGGTAAAATGCAATTTTAATTTAGAACCCATAAATACACTTCAAACGGATAGCTTCTCATTTGAGGATACAGACTACACAAATCCCTTCAGCCCAAGCATGAAACCGTAATTTAGCTAAAAGGCAAGTACAACTGCTTCACATGAATTAAAGTGTTCTTTTCTCCTTTCTCGAAGTTCAGGGTGCCCTGTACTGCTTACCAGCATCTTCTGTACTGGATTGTTTATTCCTGAAGATCTGCCAAGCCTTTACCATACTCTTCAGGGGTAAAAAGAACCATTCTGCTATAAAACTCTTGGAAGCCATGTACATTGTAAGAATACCCACCCATTCAGCTCTGCACCCTGGTCGTGCTCGCATCATGATGAGAGCCTATTTCCTCAAATAGTTTATCTGGCTTTACAAGACACCTTTTCCTGTTCAACCCTTATACTGGATAAAGTCAGTCCCACAGTCTGTACCTCTTTCCTACACATGCTTCTAGTCGTTCACAGGGAACGATCTGCTGATCTTAGATCCTGAAAACAAATGGACAAGGCTTAGCTGAGTTAACACAAACCACTATAGCTATAAGATATTAAATTAAATACCACCTGCTCTAGATCCATCCTTCAAATATGGAAATGAGCTGAAATGATTCACCTGGTATAAAATCCCAAAGTTCCTTCCTAAGGGCCAGCTCAATGCAAACAGCAGCCTTTGCACTGCAAGGTCAAAGGAAAGACAATTATGTCGTCAGAGCGTTCGTGCAATGGCTGCCCACACAACTTTAATCCTTCTCTCCTGTAAGCTTGTCTTATTTAAACTACATTCCTAATCAGTTTCCATTGTCATGTTTACCTTTTTTAACATCTCCTTTTCAACACTTTTCTACCATTGAATATTCATATTTTGCATAGTTTCAGATGTTTTCATTTACATATTTCTAGAGCACCTAATTTTATCTCTTGCTCATATTTCCAACCTCTTTCTGTCCTTCTGTATTATAACCTTCTCTGTATTTGTTGAATATCCTAATTTTATGACCATCTGTGAATGTAATTAATGTAGCATTCAATCTTCCTCCTACATCCCTAGTAAATATGTTAGATTTACCTCTTACTGCAGATTCTAGAAGCACTTAGTTGCCACATTCCTTAAAATCAGTGGTTTAGCACTTCTCTTTACTATTCCTACAGTTACTTTTTAATGCAATCAACAACTTTCACATGGAGTAATATAAACCAAATTTTGTGAGGTATAGCACTAAATTAGTTCTTAAAAGTTTACATTACATAAACCACTACTGCATGAAAATCTTAAAAAAATAGTTTTGTAGTATTACTTACTTTGTTTATTGTTCATGGCTCTTTACCCTTACTACTATTGCTCCAGTATCTGTCCCATTATTCTTCTATACTAAAATATGAAGTCACACAAGGACACCTCTCCCACACACACTTCATGTCCAATCAGCTGTTAGAGACTGAACTTATCTTGGAGGTGCCAAAGGAAAATGCAGGATCAACTATGTACAGCCACAGAGAAAGAGTGTCCCTCTCAACTGAATTGATGCTCTCAATAGAAAGAAATAGTGCAACTGATTACAAGACAACACTGTATGATACAATACAATGTTCATTCATTTTGTTCAAGGACAGTTGTGGCAGAATGAGGGTGCAAGAGAGGATGCATACCAAATCAACTCTTCTCTGCATCTGTACCTCTCTTTCTTAACAACTTCTATAGCCTTTCTGACCAGCTACCACAGGCAATGCCAGCTGGTTGCTCCTCAGCCCCACACACCTCACAGACTATTCCAGCACAGCTCCAATCCTGCAACCTGGTCCGGTGTGAGATGGCACAGGGAGCTGCAGCTAATGCAGACTGGATGAAGCAAAGTCAGTGATTATGAAGGTTGACTCTACTGATTCACCCTGCAAGTGAGCTTCACACCAGCATCACATCATTGCACGGTCAGAACTTTGGGGATCTCCCAAATGCAACTCTAGTAAATGTTGCAATCCTGCAATCTGGGCCTACTGAAAAATGCGCCATAAGCCTTGTGTCCCTTGGTCATGTAAGTTTGGTCATACCTGAGCTACAGATTTTGGTTGATTTCCCAGAAAAATTTCCTTCTCCTCCTCTAATCCCCTCACAGCACAATAGGGCAAGCAAGGATAGTGGGGCCCACACAGCTGTTCTTTTACACAGATTTACTCCACAGCTTCACGTAGCAAAACATTATTTCTACTCCTCTGCTTCTTTCAACAGTATATCTTCCTTGCATCTCCTTGTGTGAAATTTCTAGGAGGAATGCAGAAGGGGAAGGAGCACAGCTCTAGAATACAATTCTGGTGGGAATTGTGGTGTGATGCTGCTAGTGCACCACAGGGAGATACAGTAGGGAGAGCTCAGTCAGGGACAGGAGGGGAGAGGACAGCACAGTTTGGCTCAATGATTCATTCCTCTGACTATTTCCAATTTTTCCTGATGTGAGAGTCAGTGCAGAGCAGATTGACCTCCCATCCCTGATGCAGCCAGGCAGCTCTGTGGCTCTAGCTAAGCAGCTCTCAGAGAAGCAATGAGAACAAAGGACACAGGGGACAGGATTACACAAGGAGAGATGTCTGATTACCATTGCCTTAGCAATAAGCCTAAACTATACACAGAGAAGGTAAATGGAGGCAGGAATATATTGTCCAGAATCTCTGAAGCCAGCAATATTATTCTTCAAACAAATTGCTATTACGAATATAGAAACTGATATATATTGAGGTATGCAACTTCAATAAATTCTTAAATTGATAGCAAAGTCATTCTGATAGGAAGTCACTGGGATGACTACCTTTCCTCTGAAAAATTTCAAATCCCTGTTTACAACTACGTGTTCTCAATAAATGGGAGTTTCCTAAACTTTACAAAGCATCATGCTTCAGCATGTGCAGTTATGTGGTGGAATAAGCACCATGGGAGTTGCAGAACTGTCCCCTTGAAAGAAAGAAACTTTCAGAAATAAGTTACATAAGCATCTGTCAAAGAATATTTTGATTGTAGCAATGTGTTTGGAAACAATACTTATGTTTGGATATAAATTATGATTGGGAGAAGGGACTAGATGATCACTAGCATCTTCTTCCAGGATCACCTTTTAAAAAGCTATGATAGATGTTCATATTATGAAACAATTGAACCAATTATTACAAACCTTTTTGCAAAGTTCAGTTCATCACAAGTGTCACCTATAATCTCTAACCTGAGGCACCAGGAATGGAACATGTTCCTTAGCAATTTTTCTGCTTATTTACTGTGCCCAAACTTCTGTTTACTCAGATGCCAGTCTACAATACCTAAGTTGAACCTGACATGCCAAGACTCTTCATCTAAACTCATTCTTTATTCTATACTTATTTTCCTAACAAATCTCAACTTCTACTTAGGTTATGTAACATAATCAGTTATTCTGAAAAACACTCTGGATTTAAAGTACTTTGTGTTTGCTCTGGCTTTAAAAAGTAATTGACTTCTAGAAATATTTTATTTATGATTAATGAAAAGCTATCATCAAAGTCTACATTTAAAGCTTCTGATCAACTTAAGAGACCAACAAAAAAGAGAAACAATCAAAATATTAAATAATTTCCTCCTGAAGTATTTGATACCTAAGAACTTTTTAAAATTCTCCTATGTCAAAAAAAGTATGTTTAGAAGAAGGCAGAATGAATAATAATTTGAATTTGCCTTTAAACTACATTCTAATTCTGTCTATCTTCAAAATAAAATCTTGATAATTAAAGAACCTGCAACAGGTCTACAAAAAAACAGAACTAGAATATCTGGGACAAGTGGTCATGGCAGACTGAATTCTAAGCACGCAGGTAGTACAGTTTGTAATGAGCCAATTTTTGTAGTAAATTTTCTGTGCAAAAATGTTTAAGATTTGATGAAACAAACAGTAAATGAAGCTTACTTCCAAAGGAAAGAAAACTTACTGCCCAGAACAGATGCTTTGAAAGCAACGGCAAAATCTAAAAGCAACCAGTTTCATGTCAGTCTGTCAGGAAGACCATAGAGAAATGAATGTGTAGCAGGAGAGGTGTCAAGGCATAATCAGTACACATTTAAGATGGAAAGCAAGAATCAAAAGCTTAAACTGCTGAAAGGGCAACTGTCACATGAGGTTTTTATCTTTAATAAGTTTTCCCTACGAAACAATGTGGAAGATCTATTACATCATGAATTACGATACTATCTGTGAATTAGAATGCTGATGGATCAGACAACATGGGAGTAAACAGCACCGTGGGAATACAACCCCCTAAGCAGCTGCACAGGTCCAGTAGTAAAACAAATCTTCAGGTCAACATAAAAATACCCCACACACGCACACACACAGAGCAAAGGGAATCCAGTTTTGATATGAATGGATTTTTCAGAACCTGCAAACTGTTGGAGGAAAATCATCTCAAAATTTGTTTGGTGAACTAATAGCTGTTTCATAGGGAAGATAAACGTAAGGAGGCTGAGCACGATAATAGACGGCACCATCTAAAAGAGATACATGTAAAGAGTATTAGGATGAAAAAACCCAACATCATTTAATGCAAGGACTAGTGCCTTTAATCCAACAAAGAGATCATATCCTAAGGGATGATATCAAGCATTCATCAGAAAGCAGACTCATAAATATTTTCGGAAGTTGCTGTCTATGTTACAGAAAATGCATCAGAGATTTTCAGCAGCTGATGTGAATCGCATTTTGATTGGGTTTTTTTCACTAGCGGTATCCCAAAGAAGAATATTTGTAAAACTGTTCACAACCTCCCCACATACAGCAGGTTATATATAGAATCATACCTCTGAATCTGTGAGAAGTCCATTCACAGACACAAGGACACTGCAATACATCACTGTACAAGTGTACATTCAACTTGTTTATCAGCAAAGCACCAAAATTCTGTGTCCATTCTGTTTAATGTTTCAGTGTTAACACAGGGAAGAAAGCAAGCCTTCATTGTACGAGCTGAGAGACCTTATCAAACTGCTCTGTACACATGTCACGACGATTCTGCCATCGTTCTACATTTGCATGATGACCTGAACTCTGCCGGTAGGTCTATAGCAGAAAACAAGCTCTATTTTTGTAACTTTTTTTAAAAAGAGTTAAAGCAACATTTCAAAATAGAAGAACAACAGTATATTAGTTGAACAAGAAGTAGATCACATTAAGGTTCCATAATCTGGAATAATCTGAAACACAGTATAAAGTGGAAGAGACCTCTCTAAAAGTTCTTATCTTCCGTATACCTGAGGAGATACAGTGGTGTACGTAGAAGACTGATGCTCTCTTTTGACTCTTCCAAAAGCAACAACAACCATTCCCAACACTGATCCTTTTACATAAATTAATTAGACCTTCATTGCCCACCTTCCTCCCTTGCTTTTTGGTAATATATATGCCATATCAGAAGTGCAGTCCCTATTCCTATGCTTTTTAAAATCACACTGATGAAAACAGGGCAACTACAGCAAGTATGAACAGCAGGCAGTTTCTAAGAGGTCATATCTTCACTGCATTAATCCAGGGACAGCTGCAGTATATCATTATAGCTATGTTGATGCCATACCTGTTTTTTAAAATAGTTGTAAGATATAGTAGATACATTTAATGAAAAATGTATGCACTATCATTTCCTTTTACTAACTTCAAACTACAGAATTCAGTTTCTAGCTGAAGAATGTCTGTCTCCTGAATGAGGAAGTAAATGACCTTTTACATCACCTTAAAAAAGCAGCATGTGTCATTTTGCTGCATTTGATCTATTTCCATTTTAAAAAGGCAAGAACAGAGTCAACTGCAAGAAAGCATATAAAGTAAAAAAACAAAACTATATCCTGAAGTATCTGTCATTTGCTGAAGATGTAATTACAATGAGCCCATTCCTGTAGGCCCAGGTACAACTCAGTATTTTTTTCAGGGAAGGGGGCTGGTTAGTTTGTTAGGTCTGGTTTTTGTAAATGGACTGATTCACCTGTGTGGCAACACTTGATGCAAGGCTAGCGTCCTTCCAAATCTTATATAACCAAGTCAAGCGACAATTTGGGGCTAAGAAGTACACCAGTTTTCAGCTGAAAGGAACGTTCCTCACTGTGCTTTCTCACGAAAATAAGATAACAGTCTACAAAGGCAGCAATAGTAAATACTGACCCAGCAAATGTAGAACAGTTAAGAACTGTATACTAAATGGGACACCAAGGCACAGAAGGAGATCATCATTCATGACACATATTACTAGCAGGTGCATGCCTGCAGAAAAAACAAACATAAAATCAAAGTATTTTACATGTATTTTTTGATAAATGTTATCTCTGGAACTAACACAGTATCTGAAAAAAGATGTGCACCAAAATGCTGTCCAATAAAATTATATAATTTTTTTACTTTATATGTCATTTCTTATTTTGCAAGAACAGCAGTTGATGAGGCAATGGATTGGGATTTCTAGCTATACAGAAAACACTCTGGTGATTCAGCATTATCAGGTCCTCATATTTACAGGGGTTTCTTTCCATTCTCAAGACGTGGTCACATTAGCATTACAGGAAAAAAGCAGTCATAAGAAAATTAATGATTATATTTTCTGTGGGTTTTCTTTTTTTTTCTTTAAGTGTATGAGAAAGCCAAATCACAAAAGCTACTCAAAAAAGTCCCCTGAATTTCCATTGCTTTTCCCAGTAAGTGCAGGAACAGAATAACACTATAATAACTAAATGGACTAACCAGAGAACCTCTGTCCACAAAACAAAATCACGGTAATAAATTGACAGCAACTAGGTTGGTGATGTAGAGAGCCTGGCCCCCTCTGCTGTCTATTTTGTGCTTCTTTTAAAATCCTTCTGGTAAACCTACAACTTAAAGAATAACGTTTTTGTACTTCTGAATGTCCTCCTCTGACTTTGATGCTGACAGATAACCCTGACAACTCCTATAGACACTGACAGACCAACATGCTAGACCTGGAAAATAGAGATTTAGAAAGGAAAAGGGGATCTTAAGATGTTAAAATCATCACCCATCTTTCCATGTGTGTAATTTGGAATCCTAAGTTTGTACAAAGAGTGACAAATTCCTTTTGGTGACTCAACACTTTAACTGGGAGACAAGATGTAGATACACATACAGGCATATCATCAAGCAAAGGCATTTAATATCTGACTTAAAAGTAAAAAATACAAAGTACATTCTACATGTCCTGTCTATAAAAATGAACTTTTTCAGTATGTAAGTTATATTGTGATCAAAAAATGCAAATCTAGCATAACTTTTATATGTTTTAAATACACTGAATTGTTACTATACTGAAGTTTGTCCTGAAAGGACTCTACTGTAAAATGAAGTATCTTCATTACTGTTAAAGGCTCATCACGCTCCTTTGAAACTTCTTTCATAGAAGGTCAGAATATTGCAGGAACAAGGAAGAAAAAAAAAAGAGGCATTTGCATGGCTTTGCCCCTTATGAACAATGCCACATATTCTTCCTTTAAATCCCATGCTCTTGGGACATACAACATTCTCCTCTGACCCACATCAATACAAACTTTAGTCTCTTGCTCAGTTCACTGGATTCCCCTTTCTGTGTTTGCCTAGAGCTTATGCACACTAACAAAGCAATAGAGACGTACACCATCGAGGTTACAGCATTTCTGAAAACTGCCTCTGTAAAATTAATCATAGAAAACAATACTAATTAAAACCAGAGCAAACCCCAGTGAAATTAAAAAAAAAAATTTGCATTTGACAACTGATTTACACTTCTCAACAGCTAAACTAGAGAATTAAGTCAAGCCCAAATGGAAAATAAAACCTTTGACAGCCAGCCCATGCTGTAGATGAGTCCTTGGTCTGAACTCTGCCAAGGCTGAGTCTTCACAAAAAGCTTTCACAGAAAGCAGAATTGAATCAGGACTATTCTCTGAAATTATGTGGAACACAAACCAAAAGAGCTCTGTCAGAGCGAAGCTGAACTTAACCCGAAAATAAAACTAAGAGTCTAGTGGATTGACTCCATATACAGCCCTGTTTTCAGCTCAGGCACAGAGAAATTAAAGAAAAAAGGAAGCCTCTGCACCATTTGCAAGGAATTCCCTTTCCTAGCAATTGCTTGGTGACTCTCTCCAGATCTTAACACTTGTGTTACATCCATAAGAGCTTCTGTCTCTAGCTTGATCAGAAGTCCTATTTGGAGAAAGATTTTCACTTTTTCTCCCCCAGCATTCCTGTCCTTCAGATTAGCATTTCAAAAGCACATCAAATCTCTTTCTTTCAAAGTGTGACAGCCACAACAGTTTTATCACATCATTCCAATAAAAAAAAAATCATCACAGTTCTATTTGCAATGCTTCACAAGCTCTCATCAGCACCTGTGAAGTAAGCATTACTACACTCACATTATAAGTGGGAAAAAATCAAACACAAAAAAGGTGTAACTGCCCAAGCCACTCGGATGGCTGCCACTAGTGATGAAAACACAACTGCAGAAGAATCCACACTCCTTTGTTGCATGTACTCCCTGAACAGCCCTTCTTCCACAGGGGAAACCTGAAGAGCAGGGAAGTCTGGCCAGGGGAGGGACTACTTCTTTACAAAACAACAGAACACTGCAAACATTCTAGCTTTAGACTAGTTTGCAACTATGTTGGACAACATTCTGTGTTCTAAATGCATTCCGTTCTCCACACAAGTGGATTTCTCTGTCCACATAGCCAAAAAGGTGTGCTTTTATCTGATATAACTAACACAAGATATTTCCTGCAATCTTACTGAAAACAGCAATGAAGAAAATGCAGTTTTCATTTCCTTGAATTCAGGCAATGCCAACAATGGGAAGAGATACAATTGCTGACTGTACCTCGCTTCACCTTCATGGAAACTACCAAAGCCTTGTCTTCGCTTGGCTGTTACAGATAGATAACTTGCATTAGACACATTGCTATGAATAAATACATGTTTTCAGTGAAGATGCAGTACAATAAAGACTAAATTCCTACACGCTTGTCTCTCCCCAAGTCAGTCTGTCAGAAGTGCAGGCTTTTACTGAACAGTAAATGCATCGTGATATACCAGGAGTTAGTCTATGGATCTGTCCTGTTTTTCTACCTAGTGTGAATGTTCTCTTACTCAGTAAGTAACTATTATACTTTTTTTATTTACCCAAAAACAAAGGACTACTGTAGATTCAGCACACTTATCAATCTTTACAGAATGCATGAAAATAAAAAGTTGCAGTCTTTGGCTTTAACATAAACATCTGATTTGTTCCAACAGGAACAAAATTCATGCCAACATAATCATATGTAAGAGAAAAGTTGCATACCAAAGAATAATCTTCACCTACAAAGTCTCCATAAACAATGGGGAATATACTGATAATTTGGTAGTCCAAAGCAACACACACAAAGGGTGACCATAAAGAGTCAGTGATGATTATTATGGCCAAATTTCGAACTTCGGCAATATTTACTCTGATCTGGAAAACAATAAGCAATGAAGTAAAAATTACTTCAAACTAAAAAAAAAAACAAACCCAGTGGTAAATAAACTTCCTCAAATTAAAAAAAATAAACATTTAGTGAACAGCTATGAAGCATGCAGAAGCTGTCCCCAAAGGTTTCAGTTTTCAAAAATTTCTGATTGCACAGATCCACATGGATTCATATGGTCATAAATAACACATAATAAATTTCATAACTATAATACTACACAAACAAACACATTTATAAATTAATATCACCTTACTCATATCCTACAAATTACCCTTCTTTCAAAAAATTCAAGGACTTTAACAAGAATGCTTTCATCAAGGCCTAGTATTTCTTATTTGCATAATATCACTGATAGAGAAGTGCTGTTTGAAAGAGTTACTCTCTTATGTCACCTCTTCCATGGTAGCTTTTTCTTCAAACATCCTATTGACCCTATATTACATCACTCTGATAGAAGGCTGAGTGGCATTTTTTACATTCTGATTATGTACACCAGGTCCTTTATACTTTCTTACCATTAATTTTACCATGAATTAGCATTTGAAATAATGTACACTGCATGCTGCAGAATTTTTAGTCTTGCATAGATTTATCCATGTTTTTAATTTTATTCTTATTATGAATTCTCAGAAGCCACTACGACATATGTTTTGAATATGGATTAACAGAAGTAGGCACTTCACATATTTCAGAGGACACAGTAAACACGTTCTTGAACAGTAGCATATATACAAAATAATATTTAAAATATAGTGTCTAATTAGAGTTTTGCTTAACAAGCAAAATTATGCTTCATTAATGATCCCAATCCAAATAATACTTTCTACCGATTTAATTAGACACCGAATCAGGCCCCAAAATGTATATGTGTTTTATGTAATGCATTTTAATTCCAAACTATATTTGCTACAGGAGGGGGGGAAACAGCCCTGTATTATAAACCTTAAATTTAAAGAAACAGTCTTATTTTTAAATTCTACACTTGGCCTTCAGATCTCTCTTTCACACCTGACCAATTTTATGGAAATAATAATTTGGTATCTAATTTCATAGATGTGCAACAATGACATGACTGTAACACAGATTACAGGAAGCTTTACATTTGATTTAAGAATATATATGAAAGCATATTCAACTGACATGAGAGAAAGCACGAAGCAAAACACTTCCCTTAACTACTATTGTTACTTCATATATACTGCTAAAAGTGAATTCTCTTGTATAACACTGTCCCATTTGTGCTTATTTCAAATTTTATTTGTTCACTCAAAAACAGAAGGAAAAGTCTAAATTGATTTTTAATTAAATGCCTCATGAATTTTGCTCTGATAACGTTATGAATATCCTATATTCCTCATTACAGCAAAGGAAAGTTCAGAGGAAAAACAAAGGATTACTGCAGATTCAGGAAAGGACTACATTTTATAGCATGCTTGTGTTGCTGTCTGCTGCTCAAAAATTTGCATTGAAATTGTTGCTAGGTATTCACCTCTGCTGATATTTTCCCCAAAAATGGGAAAAACAAGAATCAAACTGTACTGACAAGTCAAAAGTAGATTTTTTAGGGAAGAAAAACAATAAAAATATTGTAAGGTTATGACAAATGTGATTACTTAACTTAGTATAGAATAACACCATTTAATCAAAATAGGGGAATATAAATCTACATAGAATTCTTCTACACTGACGGACAATTAAGTAGGAGAAGTATTCCAAACTGAGCTTTTCTTTTGAGACAGCAGTTAGACAGACTTATTTGAGAGCTCTATCAAAGTAAGTAACCACGTCTCAAATACAAAAATCTGTTTCATCATTTATAGTTTTTATCACATCATATAGCATAACTTTCACATGAGAACAAAGGTCATTTTAAGGCAAACTGTTGTTCTAAGGTAACTTTTAATTTGAGGACTAAATGTAAATTGCTATGGTGAATGCACGTTAGGTCACTAAAACAACGGTAGCTAAACTCAGATGTGACCTAGCAACCCAGGTGTTCAGGAAAAGTGCTGTTAACAGTAAGGATTGATGATCTAATCAAACTGTCACACTCAGATCCTCAGCAGGGTGGTTGGAGGGGAGGTGGAGGAGGATAATATTCAGAAAGCAAGCACATGCTTAGTGTTACTTTAAATTGATGCTGACATTTTCAATTGTAAAAAGAAATTTTTTCCTAAGTAATATAGGAAACAACTCTCCTAACCTTCCGGAGGATATCAGATAATCATAGAGCTTGTTTTGCAAAAGCCAACTTCTCAGATGTGTGACTTTATGAAATACGAACTATCAGACATTTTAGAGATTCAAGATGATAGCAAGTATTTTAATGCTTTTCTTTTACTTAGATAGGCATAAATCAGTATTTAGCTAACTCTGTACAAATGCACTTGCTATGCATATACTGTAAAGTAAAATAATTAATAAACCTATTTGTGATAGTACCTCTATGCTTTCTGCCCCCATGCTGTCTCTTGACTGTATCACTAAATACCCAGAAAACTGACAAGCAAAAATGTCAACAAGTGAGCAAACAAGATGAAATTTCAGTGGTCTAGGAAACTGGTTCAGCATTGCATTTTTTAGTATTAACATCTGCCTACTTGCAGGGTGCTTAAAATTAAGGGAATACAGAACTCTCATGTTATAGAAAACAAAATATTGTAGAAATAACCCTCATGTGAGTGAGTTTGTCCACGAGTGATGAAATCACACGTAGTTATTATAAGTGGGTAACACTGACTTCACAATCAGTAGAAATCTTTACCTTTTTCAATTAGCAGCTGGAAGGAAACCAGCTTAATGTGTCAGAAACTGGGCAACTATATTGTTTTACTCGCAAGCAGTACCCATTTCCGGCATGAGGTTTGATGAGGCCATTTACAGACATGTGGCATCTCCATACTCCTCTCAGACAACGATGGCCTCTTAATGAA
>VWZT01003310.1:1400555-1413055 GCA_013397055.1 Pachycephala philippinensis | reverse complement strand
GAATCCATTATATTTCTTTAAAAGGACCAACTCTTTATCAGGCATCAGAGAGTATCACCTCGTATTTCAACTTGGAATGATACAAAGGGCCATGAAGATGATCAAGAGGGCTAAAGCACCTTTCCCATGAAAGCAGGTTGAGAGAGTTGGGGTTGTTTAACCTGGAGAAAAGATGGTTTTGGGTTGACCTCATTGTTTCCTTCAAGTACTAAAAGTGAGCTTATAAAAGAGGCAGACAGTGACTTTTTGCACAGGAAGTTAGTGCTAGGACAAGGGGGAACAGTTTTAAACCAAAAGAGGAGATTTATATTAGAAGGTAGGAGGAAATTCTTTACTCAGAAGGTGGTGAGGCCCTGTAACAGGTTGCCTGGAGAAGCTGTGGGTGCCCCATCCCTGGAAGAGTTCAAAGAGGGGTTGGATGGGGCTTTGAGGAACCTGGTATGGTGGAAGGTGCCCCTTCCCACGGCAGAAGGGTGGAACTAGATGGTCTTTAAGGTGCCTTCCAGCTCAGGCCATTCTATGATTCTATGACAGCAAAAGAAGGTGGAATGATCTGTATGAAACTGACTTACGAAGCCTCATAATTACTGCTGTTTAATTATTAAAGTAAATTTCTACTGTAATACAAAGACAATGTATTTTTTAATTGCAAACCTATACACAGAACAGTGCCATTCAAATTAACTTCCAAGATCAAAAGGTGTTTTAAGATGCACTATGCTACTGCTACTCTTTTCTATATATACAAAATATACTATCAATAGACTGCAGCAAAAGTTCCTGTATAAAACAAAAACCCGAGCTAGAACAGCCAGCTTTCTGTCCACCATCTTGGAGAAGAGATTCCAGGACTTAAACAGCTGCTGTAAAGATCAAAGAGGCTCTCTCTTCACAAGGAAGCACACAGAGGATACAAGGGGCAAAAGGTACAAGTTACACTGGGAAAAGTTTCCTCTTAACAGAAAAAAAAAATTATAGTAAGAATAATCATTCACTGGGGCAACCTCCTCAGGGATGTGACAGAGCTCACATCACTAGGAATTTTCAATATGTGATTGGACAGAGCGATAGGTGATCTCCTCTAGGTTTCTTTTTCCAGTAAAGGTTGGACCAGATGATCTTTGGAGTCCCCTTCTAAGCTGGGGTGTCCTATGATTCTAGCCAGCAGAGATCAGTGTAGAGCACACCATGCAGGCCCATTTTGCAGAAGATTGTCTTTACAATACAACAAGACCTCCACATTTCTACTACTTAAGTCTCGGTCAACTTTTTTTTTAAACATTATAGCACTGTGGAGGTGATTTTAGAATTGTGTTCGTGGTACTGTTCAACTCCAGAACATGTTTCTCCAACATTTTCTTTCCAGCTTGAGGTGCTGAAACTTAAGTAAACCTGGACAAACAAACATTCTTACTTAATGATTACACAACTGCTTTGGCTGCAGACAAGTAGTCCTCATGGCATTGTAACTTGATGCAAGAATTATGAAGTGTGTAGCTAAAAAGTAGAAAGTAAGCTTCTGCCATCAGTCAAAAACCGCATTTGCCACAGAATTTCTGTTTTCACTTCCAAAGTTTACAAAATACTCCTCTTGATTCTTCAGAATGTATGGAAAATATTTCATCGCAGCATGGTCAAGAGATTACGTTTCCATTTCCTTTACAGTGTTCTCAAATATTTGTGTTGTATTATATAGACTGATCAAAGTTAAAACTCATGATACCACCCAAGACATGGAACATTTCACATCCATAAATGTCACAAAGTACAACCCTCAAAGTAGTGTAACATACACTGCATAATTGTCTGGACAGGTCCCTTGCTACCAGTCCCACGCAGGTAAAAAGGGATCTAGAGATAGATTGCCATCCTGATCCTTACCCTCATGGCCTGCACGGTTGCCTCACACAGTGGAAGCAGCAAGCTGGGACACACAACTGGAACAACTTCCTTTCAGCTGTCTGCAGCAGAGGAGGGATCAGTTTGCAGCTTAACTACTTTTTGGCTGATGGCATGCAACAAGGAACTGTTTGTTTGGAAACAAACCATTGTGAAATAAAGCTGGTGCTTTCAGCAACTACCCACACTGTCTTCCACAGATTCACAGACAATGTTAGTATACGCTTGCTAATGCAACTAATAACCTATGCTCTAGACAGTACTTGATTGTTTATGAATGTGAGATCATCATTTATATCTTGTTATGATGCTTAAAATTAGCCAAAGGTGCTCACTGTGGGCAGCATGAATCCCGTTAGGTACTCCCTCTATCTTCTGTCCATAGCAGCTAAGCCTTCACAACAGGAAGACTGTTGCTGACTACAGAAATTTCCAGAACAACTCACGAACCTAGTGATTAAAATAAACTTACTTCATATTTCCTTTCCTTCTGAACTAATATCTAATGTTGACAGGATTTGATAGCAAGAACAAATAACGAGTAGTAGTAAAATAACTTCGTTCTTTTACAGTCCTTCACTTGTTATTTTTCTTTCTGAAAAGATGCTGAAGTCATCACTTGTCTTTGTGATAGCAGTCTTCAAAAGTATAAATGTCTGCCTAGTTTTCATTTCTTTCTAGCAAAGCAAATGCATATGATGCATATACAGACAACAAGTCATGAGGAAAACTGTGAGTTTTCAGCACATCTTCTGCTTCCAGTACCTGAGGAATCTCAGGTAACCCCAATGGCTTCCTTACTTTCCTTGGTCAGCCGCAGACAGAGAAAAGCACTCAGGCAGCAAGTGGTCGTGGAGCCTGTACCTATGGAAGCTGTTTCACACTCTGACACAGTATAGCACCAGACAAGAGCTGAACACCAGAGAAATACTGCTTGCGAAGTTCAGGTAAGCCTCCAAAACACTGAAAGCTGAGCATGCATCTTGGGCAAAATTTCAGCTCCCAAACACTCCTAAAATTGAGTCCTCTCCACACATCCTCTCATCACAAACTTTCAAATAGTAAATATTTCAAGAAAAAGCTACATTTCTTTCCTTAAGGCTTTTCCAAAGCATGATTATGTAACTCTCCAGGACCCTTTTTAAGCAAAAGGCAGGAAATAATCAATTAAGTAAAGTTTTTCATTCCTATCCAGTTAACCTAGTAGTGTTAGGTTTCAGTCAAAAAGCTCAAACTCACTTGCAAGAAGCAGTAAAAGGTGATGACAAAGCTTGCAGGCAAGATTCAGCACACCACCCACCCTCTGGTATTACAGGTGGCCTCTCGTCCAGTGGATCTATATATACTGCCAGTGCCTCTAACTGGAAACCCTTCTGAGACAGCCACGCACAGAACTCATTCCTTCAGAACGTGAGCAAGTTATTACAAAATTGTTGCACACTAACCCTTACCCTCTTGGCCTGCATGGTTGACTTATACAGCGGAAGCAGAAATCTGGGATGTATGATCGGAACACCCTCCTTTCGTATGCATGTATGGCACATCACTTTGTGACTTTTACCACTTGTTTACCCAAAATTTGCTGTAACATCAAACTGGATCTTTTTACCTTGCAGGTTCAGAGTAGCATAACCCAAAACAGGCATATCAAACAGTTACTACCACAGATTTCTCTACTCAAAGAAAGAAAAATGCTTCAAAAGAACAATTAACAGTTCAATTAAATAAAAGAGGGTTGCACTGATGGACTTGATGCACTTCTAGTTTTACATTCAAAATGGAGATAGCAGGACACAGCAGTTGATAAAAAGAAAGTTTTCTAAATAACATACAGAACATCAACCCCGAATTCATTTTTCCTGGCTACTTTTCTTTCAGACCTCAACAATCCCTTCTACTGACATACCTACAGTCTTGTATATTTTATGATATTTACATATTGGTAAAATTTAATATTCAAAAATTTAGATGGGCTTATGCAAGCACATTAAACAATGGCACCTAGGAATTTCCTCCTTTTACTTCAAAGCCGTTGTGTAAAAAATACACAAATTTTAGAAGTATGTTATATTCCAAAATTATTTGACAAAGGATCTCAAACATATTTAGGTTGCCATTCCACAGTAGTAGGTATTTACCTATAGCTCTTGTTCTCAAAATGAAATCACTGCACACTTTTTTCAATTGATCAAGATAATTTGAAAATCATATGATCTTCACAGGATGTTACTAGTACTGTAACCCTAATCCCATTCTTAAAGCACATGAAAAATACCAGGACCTTGCAAAACCAAATATATTTTAAATGACCTTTAGAGGAATTGTTTTATAACAGATATTCCAATTCAGTGACTGTTTGTGCTACCAGTAACTTTATATATTTGAATGATTGTATTTGATTCAATGGGATTACTCATGTGCAAAGTTAATTCAGAAGCAACTCATCATTTAAAATTCATAAGGAAGATGAAGTAATTAAACAACTATAAAGGCTTTTCTATAGCCTTTTCTTAAGTAAAAAAATTGTTTAAATGTATCAGACAGAACTCTAGTTAAGAAAGTATCATTTACTATAGAATGTATATTGTACAGTACTAATGGTGTCTCTAAAAAATCTTAAAAGAATATTTATGTGTTTTTTTCATATAGAAAATTTCTAAATTCAGAGTTGTACTTAACAGTGACAAAATTCAATCCCACTGATGAATGACTTAGTGAATTTATTTTTATTTTCTTGCTCATATTTTTATGCGTGTGTATGTGTATATCTTAATAGTGAAACATCTGTTTGTTCTGTGTTCTGACACAATTTACACCTAAGTAAAGTAATGATGTAACAGAAATTAGAACTTGACACCATTAACATTACTGATGCATTCACCTTGTCCTCAACCACAACGTCTCCTAGACACAATAAAGGTGTAGCTAAAGATTTATCCTGCCAATAAGATATAGTTATAGGTCCCATGAAGATTACTGACACTGAAGTACCAAATATGTACTGGCCTTGGACTTAGCAGATAACATGCCAGTTTTGAGACACATTCAAGTTGACAATAAATCAGTATCACAGTTCCAATAACAGGAAAATATACCTTAGAGGAATTCTTTCCGTTAAAACATTCCACTTTTGAGTTAGCTATTAAATG
Source organism: Pachycephala philippinensis (assembly GCA_013397055.1). NCBI lineage: Eukaryota > Metazoa > Chordata > Aves > Passeriformes > Pachycephala > Pachycephala philippinensis. The sequence goes on along the minus strand of VWZT01003310.1, from coordinate 1,408,007 downwards.
GCAATGATCATAATGGACTAGGCAGTAGGGGGTTTTGTGTCTGAAATGTTGCAGACATTTTACTACAAGTCTATTTTTTAAAAACTTACGTGATTTTCAACTGCACAGTATTTTCCCCTTAAACCAATTTTGTCTTTAAAAAACCGAAAATAACTTAAACAAAAGATGTTTTAGTAGCAATCTCATTATGAATTATACTCGTTTTCTGTATCTGCCCATGCAAATACTTCCACAGCCTCCATAACTCCTCCCTTTTGTGCATAAAAAAACCCCAACAGCGATGGAAAGCTAGAGAGAGCAAGGTGCACAAGTACTGCTTACTAAATTGTAAATGTATTTTTTCTCTCCCTTTCAGAACTATCTCAATGCTTACCACCAACAATTCCATTCTAAGAAGTTTGTTAAAGGGGCCTCAATTTCTCAAGGTGTATGGATTATAACTATTTTTTTCAAGCACCCTTTTGAACTTCTTTTCAATTTTCTGTTTTTGATGATAGTCATGCTGACAACTTTTTTTGGTCCATCAAATTCTGTAGTACAATTACATGAATTTACTTTTAATAAATTACCATCTTTGCATATATCAGTCAAACCATGAAGACTAAACACTTGCAAATAAAATGCATTATTAATTTAATTGTCACAGCCTATTTAGCTAGCTTCTATTAGTATTTGCTATAATATGCAATGTATCAGAGGGCAGAATCAAATTCAAAACATAAAGAATAAACTGATTATATTGTCCTAGAGAAATTAAAAAATAGCAAGCTTGCAAAATTATAATCAAGGCATTAATGTTTTACATAGGTAAGAAAACTATGTAACTTAATTTATAATACGTTTATGCCCAAAGTGATGGTTTAACACGCTGAAGAAGGATTTCTTTGGTTCCTAAAGCCATTAAAAGGCAGCAAACTTTCTCATAATAGGAGGAAAGGTGGAAATGAAAGCAACGGTGGTTTGGTATTTACTGCAGTAGGTCACGTGGCTTAAACATCCCCCATCCCCAGTGAGGGACTGCTACTAGAAATTTATATTGTTGTTGTAGCTCTGCCACTACTGTTTGATACTGCTCTACATTAAGCTGAAGTGCCACCTAAAAAGGTATTGTGGAAGAGAAATACTCAAAAGATGGACGAAGAAATTGCAAAAGAAGAGGGCATGAAGTCCCTCCAATTCCCCTCGCCTATGCTGGCCTGGGGGCAAAGCCTCCCCAGCCGTGCCAGCAGGCGGGGCAGGGAGGCTGCAGGCCTCAGCAGGGCTCCTCTGCTCCTTGGGCAGCCGGGACCTCTGAACCTGCCGCCCTCCTCCTCCTCCTCCTCCTCATGCCATGCTGGCCAGCCAGCCAGAAAGCCTGGAAGCAATACAGGAAGAAATGGGGAAAACGGCCACAGCCGGGAGGCTTTCGGAACAAAACATGCAAAGAAAAGCCAGCAACAACTGATTTAGTTTATAGCATCCTGCTTGTTTAGGAATTCATTTCAAGATGATCATCTCCAAAAATATGCCTCTCAGGCTAAGATACTATATTTGGAAATCTATTGTATGTATCCTTTATTATTATTCACTAGGGTAATGCAAGTTATCTCTACGTTGTATTTATGATGACTGTACAGTAAGTACCCCCTTGTAAAAGAATATATTGGTATTGAATGCTTCCAGTTATAAAATAAGCCACCAGAGCAAAACACTTTTTGTAATTGTTGTGCTACGACAAGAGATAACCAACATAAACTTAAATATGATATTGGCTTTGATGAAACTGTAATTGTTTTTTCAATGCATCATTCTGTATTTTGGATTTAATAGAATATCTCAAAACTCTTAAATAATCACGTTAGATAAATTCTGGTTAAGCCCTTTGTAGAGGAAACCTCCTTAAAAATAAAAGCACCACCTAAATCGGTGCTTAGTCAAACTAAGATGTATATGGGGTGTTAATTTAAAACCCTACTCTTAAGTCCCTCCATGATTTAAGTGTGACAAACTTGTGAGGAAAGGGTCTAATCGACCTCCATTTCCATTGTCTTTAACACGAAATGAAGATGGCCCAGAAAGAGCTCTGCTGTGTTCTCCTACAGCTCCTACCATTTATTTTCCTCTCTTTTCATATCAAAACCAGAAAATACTCTTTATTTATGAAAGCCTACCCCAGAAGAATGAGTTACAACGCAGTAATACTTGCAAGAGTATCAAGTATCCAGCAAAGAACACCTCCATCTACCCAGGCTGAAAGAGAATATGTGATCTTTTGGCTATCCAAAACACATCCATTTGTTGCCCCAAAGATTCAATGAAATAGCAATAGCTAAGCCACAATGTGCCAAATAAATCTGAAGCAAAATCTGTTTATCTGCAAACACAGTGCCATTAAGTTTGTAAAATACATTTATATTTTAAACTACATAAAAAATAACCTGCTTGCAAACAAAGTTGGAGAACAGGTACCTCTGTACAGACTGAAAAAATAAATTAATTCATTTTAAAAATAGTCAAAATGCCAAATTTCTCTTCCTTCCCAAGAATACTTGAGGAAATTTTCTTTTTGATTCCTCTGTGGCTTTGACCCCTTAGAAAGTCATTTTATAAATCTATGAGCATCAACGTCAGCAAGAAAAGAACAAAAAAGGAAAAAAAAAAAAAAACAAACATTTGATTTTGTACTGAGAATGACATTTACAACTACGGAAGTTTTGAGAAAATAATACCACCTGTCAAAGAAAAGCCCCAAAAGGTGCAAATCCTACACCTTTTACATGGAATTTCTTTCTACAGACATGTAATAAGCACCACGACATCAGAGCACTTAAGCATGTTGAATCTCTCTTGGAGCTGAGGTAAAAATCCAGATGACTTCATTGTGGGTAAGCTAAATATTCGAGAAGAGGTCTCCACATACTGCATACAATGAAAAAGAATTTTAAAGTATTTTACCTTTCTTTGGGTGTGCCAACTCCATGTTTGCCCAGTAAATGAGTATTCAAATGCTTCTTCATCACAAATGCCACCCTGTCAAACAAACAGCAAATGAAAAAGACCATTTTATTAAACTTTTTTTTTTTAATACAGTATTTTTCTGTTTTGAGCATGCACTTGAACATATTTCATTAAAGTCAGACTTTAAAAAAACCCTTCTCTGCTAGGGTGTGACTTAGACTGGGGAATCCATTCTGTAATAACAGGCTTCCCTCATTTTGCAGTCCCTTGGTTTTTTCTCTTACAAGTGCCAACCATACATCATTGGTCAAAGAATGGAAAACCTGTTTCTGGTTCCCTTTGCAAATTAGAACATCTCACACATTATGCTGATAATATAGTCGATTTTACCTAAATAACATTGTCTTATGCTACAACCTAATACAGTTTTAGTTACACCTTTGAATTTATTTAAGCCTAATGGGCCCATCCTGAAACATTTCTTCATACAAGTAGTTCCATTGTTTTTAATGAGAAACGTGAAAAAAACAGCAAGATAAGATGCTTTAATCACTGCTTTTGCCTGGTCAAACTTCATTGTATTAATTATTTAAAGAGATACACATAGAAACAAATTAATAGCCTTAGTTATTTCATAGCCTTGTGAAAAAAAAGGATGAAAAACGTGAAGCACATGTTCATGAATACACTATGAGCAGGAATATTGTTCAAACTGGCAAGACATTCTTCAAAGTACCAACAGCAGCAACAAAATACAGACTACCTGGCATCATGTTTCTACCAAACCAAACACAGATAATTTACTTTAATTTTGGCGACATACATAATGAAACCGATAGAAGCCTATCAAGTACTATTCTTCTGCTGATAAGACCATAACATCAATTTAATTATGTCATGTGATTGCTTCAAACAATTTAGATATCAGACTGGAGCTTCAAACTAAAATGGTTCTCTCGATTAGCAAAAATTTTACTGCTGCAACTTTCAGTGTGAAAAGGGCTTGCAAACATTTTTGTTAATTATGTATTACAGCTGTCCTTCATAAAGTTAATTACTAATAGCTGAAAGGCAATAGAGTCTATTTGCATATGTACATGAAAGGCATGACATATGCAAAAATATGATTTTAATTAGCATTCCATGATATGAAGGGCTACAAATCAAACTGGCATGTTATAAGATTTTTAACATTAAACGCTGAATTCATCTGGACGTGTTTGCAGTAATGGACAATGGAAGGACTGTAAAACACCAGCACTATGGGGTATAAGAGCCACAAAAGCAAAGACACAGTACTTTTCCGTTACAATTATGTTAATGTAGCTTTTCTGTGTCTGATCTTTTTTGGGCACTTGCACATTATTACAGAGAATCTCTCTTGTGCATCCCTTAAGGTCTAAGATTATAATACTGTCTTATTTAAATGATATAAATTTCCTTATTTTTTACAAAAATACATTAAAAAAGTATCTTAAATACTTTTCCCTACACAGCTTATAACTATGGCATCATAACCATTACAACGGCAAATAACCTATTACACCGTTACCATCATTACTATGCAAGTGTCATCAGAAATACTGTACATAGGGAAAATAATTGTAACAAAATAAAAAAATGTGTTCTAATGAAAGCATAAGGCATTCAAAACATGCTGCCCTAGCTTTTCGACAGAAATAGTATTTCCACGCAGCTGTAAAAGGTACCAAACATATTTTCATTTAGTAATACCTGCATTTCCTGTTACAAACTTCCATTATCCCCCTTCTCAAAAAGAAAAATAAACTCAATGATATTACTGTGAAAGGGCAATGTGCAGTCAGAGTTGTAAAGGGATACTTTGCTATTTACATGGAATATAAAGATCCCAACCAGCTACACAATATTTGTAGGGAAGTGCTTTTTGGTTTCTGAGCCCGTTTAGTTGACGCTTCCAAACAAAGGCTGACCATTTCATATAGCACACAACTGCAGGGGGTACAGCTAGACATACCTTTCTGCAAAATCAAAGACAAAGGCCTTGGTAATAACATGAAGCAATTAATCTCACATTCTGCCTCCTCTCTGTTGTACCTATGTTCTAGCAACCATTTTGCTGCTGCTACACAGCACAAATAAAAGGAACCCTGACTCACTTTATGTCTCAGAACCTACTAACATTTTAAGCTTTTAATGTAAGGCTCGAAGACTTCAGACTTGAGGAGGTGAGAATGCCTCAGTGCAAGTCTGGAGCACTCAGCATACCTCAGGGGCAGCTCCCCACCTTACAGAATCAGACCTTAAAAATAAAAGCAGAGTTGCTACTTCCATAAGAAATTGAGAAAGATGAAAAAGAATTATCAACAGAAACAGCCATTATTAAACAAGGGGCAAAGTCTAAACAACCTTGTTTGGATGCTGAATTTGAGGACCACCCATTAAAACACACAAACCAACCAACCAGCCCACAATGAGAGACAAGTGGGAACTATTTGGTTTTGTTTACTAAATCCTGCAGCTGATTTTCAGAGAGGTGGTAGCAGTGTTTGCTGGCTTTACAAAGCAAACATAAAAATGTTTTCCATACATTCAGTAACTCTAGGTTTCTAAGCAATTACTGGTTTAGTAGTCAAAAAATATTGGGTTTATCTGTGCTATTTACCTCTGCTGAGGTAAATCAGTTATTCCCAAGCTACTGCTAGACCTGAAGTGATAGACATGACTTAGCCTTGGTCTTTTAAATTAATCTTAAGGGAAGCTGGGCACCTAAAAGGACTCACTGAGTGAATGCTTTCAAGACATATTGCACTGATATATCTTCAAATCAAAAGAAATCTTTCCATCAGCAATTGCTAAGCACCAATTCAGGCTTCACCAAATTTCTCATTTCTTGTTTTTAATTCTAGTGGAAATACAAACATTCAAATGCTAAAAGCTAACTAGTTTCAGAAACACATCAAAAGAGAGTAGAAAAAACCTGTAATTGCAATACTCTGTTGTTTCAGATACATGCAAATCAGGCCGTACTAGAGGCCTGGAACCAGTTTTACAAACCCTTATCTGGACAAATTCATCCTCAACCCACATGCAGACAAGAAGCCACAGCCCAGCTGCTCTCCTGAGGGTCAAGTCTCAAGAGGCAGGCATGTCTAGCCTATATGTCCAAGTCATGGCCACTGGGTGTTCCCTTCATTTGGTAGGAAGACTACTAGAAGCCTCCTCTCAAAGTGGAACAAGGTGAGTAGGCAGGATTTCTTTTGCTGGCAGTAGCATTATGTTGGGTTAACTTTTTTAGTGATTTTCAACTACTCTGGCTCCAAACCAGCAACATCCTCAGTCATACGCTCTATGTTCAAACTACAGGATAAATTAAAGACAAGCTGAAAAATTACACAGAGCTTTAGAGTAGCATCTTCATTCCCTATAGACAACTTTTTGCACACAAACTATAAATAAAAATTACTTTAAATCATAAATATATGAGCACCTTTCCCAAAATAAGTTTGCAGAATATTCTGGTTTCAGTTTTAGAAGAGTTGTGGCTTTGTAGGAACGTGACCATTCATATTCCATGGCAATCTTCAAACAGGACTTGGACTCTTTCTCAGAATGTCTGTAACTGATTTAGGAGCCTCTACAGACTTGTCTTCAGTTATAAAAGCACATTTTAAAGTACAAAAGAAACAAAGAGACTCCTAATTCTGGGAACAAAGAAACATATTGGACAATCTTTACTTCCACTTTTTATTCTAGTGTAATACAAATTCTTCAGCATGTACAATGTTTATCATCACAGTACCCAAGGAATATGAATAATCTGTCATGTATTGTCTGTTCTCTATTTTCTCTGTGGGGAGAGAACTGTTCTCCGTGAAGTATCTTGCTTCACAAGGGCAAAAGATTCTAAGTTTTATTATGTTTTGAATCCATAATAGCTCTTTCCTTTCTAATAAGCACATCACTGGGTTAGTGAAAAGCCTAAAAAAAAAACCAAAACCAAACAAACACCACACACACACAAACCAAAACAAACCAATTTTGGGCCATAAAGTCATGAAACCTGTTATTTCCTGTGTGTTTACCAAGTGCTCAGCCTTGGCCTAGTTCCAAGGAAGACGCTACATCTTACCTCTACCAGAAAGTCACTTGAAGCCATGCTGACAGACCAGTCATTTTCTAACAGTGCATAACTGTTGAGGAGGACCAGCGCGGGAATTTATTTTTGTGGGACTCTACAAACAAGGTATCCAGCAGCTGAAGAGCAATTTTAAATCACTTCTCAGTGGATACATTGCTCTCTGCAACTGCTCTTGGAGAATTTATCTTACAGACAACAATGTTCAATGACAGCAGAAAAGTCCAGGAGAATAACAATGAATATCTAGCCTTTATTCATATTCTCAATATCCTTTACATCTCCTTTAAACTGTCCCAAACCTCTTTATACACGAATTTAAGAATACAGGTAAGCTACTGCATGACCCAAGTATATAGGATGTTTTAAAAAGCTGCTTGAGAGCCTCAAAAAAAAAA
>VWZT01003310.1:1385386-1400506 GCA_013397055.1 Pachycephala philippinensis | reverse complement strand
GTAAACAAACCCAAGAGAAACAGAATAGAATGTTATGATTTTAAAATTATTTGTATTTAGTGCTTTGTTTTAGCATAGGTTTCAGGCACATAGAAAGGATAGAATGTTTTACCATTTTGGATGAATCAGCTGGGAGATCTGACAGCATCAAGGAACAATAAGAAAAAGGATCTCAAACTTTTATACACCATCACAGAACACAATGAAATAATATATTATTCTGTTCACATCAGGTTTTGTTTTCCATGATCTGTGCTTGAATTTCTGTCCTTGTATCTTCACCTGAGGCAAGAAACCAGAAAATCAAGGCAAGCTTCACAGATCATGCCAAGAAGGGGACTGGGATATGTTCAGGCAAGTAAATAACAATGTGGAATCTATGGTTCTTACTACCTTAATGAAGCATTCTTGTTCTCACTGTGTCTCGAAAAGCACTGGAAACCCCAATTGTTTGTAGCTGAATGTGTGGTTCACATGGAGTCATGCCAACTGGGATAGCAACCAGTAGGAGAAAGAAATAGTGCATTTTCTCAAAGAATACCAGGACCCACATGTATTTCAGAACGTTCAACAAAATTTGTATATGTAGTTACAGATTTTTGCATGCACTTGAGTTGTGCATGTTCTACCAATGAAACAACTTCACATATTCAAATCAGCACTTAGTCAAATAGTATTTAAACAGTCTACATGAACTAAAAACTTCAAGTTTTTAAATTCTCCAAATTATATAAAAAGTTGCTACCCAAATCTCGTGTCTCCATCAGGATTTTGTATTCAGCAGGTTAACTTCAGGAACAAGAGCATAGAGGAAAATGCAGAACTGCCCAGAAAGCAATGGCTTTCTATGAACAAGTAAGCTTTTCTTTCCATGCATCAAAAGTCTAAATTCCTGAGAATTTCTTCAAGTCCATCATTTGTGGATGTTTGCCAATTCTGAAGGGTCCAGACTGGGGCTCTGATAACTCTCTTGCATGACTGCGCGCAAGGGACTCAATTTAAAAGAAGGTATCTGGCAGGGCAGAGTCTGGTGTGGAAGATATCCAGTAGTCTGAAAGGCTTCATGCCCTTTGTGACAAGATGTCAGGTTCAAGTAAATATCTGGCAGGGCGAAGTCTAATGTGGAAAACATCCAAATATTTGAAAAACTTTATGCCCTCTGTGACAGGACGTCAAGTCCTAGAACCTTGCATAGGAAAGATGGGGTTTTCTCCAGACTCATTTACTAGCAAAATGAAGCAGGTCTTATTATTTCTAAATAAAAGCGATGGTTATCCTTCGTTAAGTTTAAAAAAAAAAAAATCAATAATATTTCAAAAGGTTACCAAGTCATGCGTGATTACGCCGTCTGCGATGCTGAGAGTGCTGTGACACGCTGCCTTCTACTCCCTGCTGACCCCATGTGTCAAAGAAGGATATGGCTGTTTTATGCTCCACCCTCACTAACGCTGGTAATTAAACTGGGAAGCAAAACACATCCATCCATCCACACCTTCAAGTGTGAGTAGCTTGGCAAACTGGAAAATTCCAACTTTTCCTCTTGAAAAGAGAAACTGACAGAAGTAAATGAAGACTTTGCCATCACTAACAAGACAAGAACCTAGATTACCATGGGAAAATATCGTGGTAATTCATGGAACCTGAAGACTAACATAACTTTTGAATTTCTGAGAATTATCCGCCTTTCTGCTTCAAGTTTGGGTGGTTTTTACAGTGTTTTTTGGTTTTGGGGTTTTTTCTTTACAATTTTCCATGCAACAATCAGGTATGTTTCTTAATTATTTATTAGCTTTTTAGCTTTTTTTCCATGGAGAAGTTTTGCTACTGAAGTTTAACACCCAACTTTTTCAAGTGGTTTTTATGTTACTATGAAATCATCAGTGTAATGACTACAACCTTTTCTTCTAGAAACACCTCAAGTCTTTTTTACTATTACTTGTAACAAGCTTGCCATGAAGCCAAGCTGCCCAATGGGAAAAAAAAAAAAGAGAGAAGACAACAACTTGTATTATCGGAACACCTGTACACAGCTTGCACCCAAGGTAGATTTGAGTATCACAGCAGCTACTGTTCCTGCCTTGCTTTGAACAGGATGACAGACAACAGGATTGTCAATGTGCTGTTCAATGACCTGCATCAATCTCAAGAATAATTTACTGCTATATCAGACAGATCATTATGGATGAGTTGCGCGCTATCAATCAATCAATCGACTGTGTTGTTCCTGCATATTCCTGCCTCTATCAACCAGAAGAGAGAGACATCCCTCAACATATTCTTGTTGCTCTCTGCCACCAATCTGCTATTCTCAAGATGGGAAAGAATTATCAGCCCTATGGCCATAAGGGAGTAGCAGTAGGCACAATTATCTCCTCGTACATACTCTGGCAGAAGAGACATGGGTACGAAGAAAAAGCAAACTAAATAAAACAGAAAACATCCTCTATTATTCCATTTAAGCTTATCTTTCCATCTGAAGTTGTTGAGTCTTCTCACCATCGCACTTTTAAGAGATGTATGTTATAATATAAACCATCCAGGACAGAAATTTAGTCTCTTAGTGCAAGGACTGTGGCACAAAAAAAAANNAAAAAAAAAAAAAAAAAAAAAAAAAAAAAATTCACTGGCAGTATTTATATTATTTCCTCCCCCATGAGGGAACTCACTTACCTGTGTGCCTCACCTGAAGTTACTTATATTGTAAATTAAATCAAAAAGGTTTCCTGTAAGTTAGTTAAAGGTCCATTCTGAACTTTTTTGGTTTGAAGGTATCGTGTAGTGGTGTATTTATTTTAAATACAAAAATAAATTTTGTATTTATTTTAAATGCAAAAGGTACCCTTCAACGCCAGCTGCAGGAATAAGCCACGTCCAGCCAGTGATAACTGTTATTAACATCAAAGTGAGTAGAAACTTAAGAGTGGAACTTGGAACCTTTATAGTTGGAGACACAACAACAAGTAATAACTCTAAGTAAACAAATGGCACTCTGCCTTTGTTTGCTTGAAGAGCAAACTTAAAACAGCTAAATAGTGGCAAAAACTTTAAAGTCAGGTGTTCCCTCTGTCAGGAAAATCACCTTACAAATATATGAGAAAATTAGTACCACTACAAGAAATGTTTGTTTCAATATTCAGAGAAGTTAATGAATGCTAAGTGATAACGGTAGACAGCAGCAGTATGTAATTAGATTTCTAAACACATCTTACCAAATCACTTCTAAGCTAAAAGCATCACATGTTCTATTAATTTTCATTGGTTATTGAGCATCTGTAACTGTCACCTCTAACAGGTGTTTGGTAATCTAACAGCTGCACAAAGTACTAAAAAAATAAAAAAGAAAGAAAAAGACAGAATCACAATGTGCTTTCTCCAGCGCTGCTATCAACCTCTCAAGTCTACCACAATACAGAACCTCTTTTCCTAAAGTCTGAAATGCAACCCTAGGCTCGGTGTTGGGAGTGCCTTGCATTTAAGAGAGATTAATACTAACATCCAAAACCAGGACATCACCAGAAAACACACTTTCCATGCTAAATGAGGCTGCAGAAATGCTTTAAACATAAATGAATGTTTCCAGCTGTAAGCATTGTGATCCAGAATAGTGCTTTACCAACCTTGCCACCAAGATACGGCTTATGTCTTTTCTTTTTTAATGTTTTCTATATCCATATTCTCCTAACTCCGGTCCCTCCCTTTTCCGTTCCTTCGACTTTCTTCAGACACTGGCTTGTCTTCCTACTCATGCTCCAGTCCCTTTCCTAGCATGCTCAGGTCTTCAGATAAAGAATTTGATGCCGTAGGCATCAGTTCCACATATCATCATCTAGCATCTGGAAAGCAACAGTAGGATAAACAGCTAATATTTGAAGGGAGAAAATCTTCAAAGTAGATTCAATCTTTCGGGTGAATCAGGTGAACCACATCTCTAGGTGCCTTGAGAGTTGAAATACTGGACTTTCTGCAGAGTTTGTAAAGAGCTTCCTACTGATCCCAAGGAGCAAGATCTGTGCCTTTTGAAAGTGCAAGAAACAGACAGTAAGACTATCTCAAAATAAGGATGTTCTAATTACTGTCTACTTAAAAGTAGAACTGATAGAGCCAAACAAATATATTTAATATTTCGCTATTCCTGAATGAAAAGTCACTTTTGATGTAGCTTCTTCCTGATGGCTCAGAAACCACACTGCAGACTGCATTACTAGGTTTATGCAAATGGGATACAGGAAGAGCTATCAGAGCTATCTTGAGAATGATATTCTCCTCATCAAAAGAATCTACTGTTGCCTGTCTTTAAAGGAAATCAAAACAAATCTAAAGATAGTTGATTTGTGGACTAGAAAACACATAGGGCCTGCAGTAGCACTGCCACATACATAACTCAGTCAATTCTGCAGCTTCAGTGCCTGTGGCCTTTTGCAAAGTTGAGAAGTACCAAGAAAGGAATGAGATGAATAAATTGGTCACTATCTGATGACTGAACTGCTCAGAAGTCATACACAATCAGAAGACATACACAATTTTAATTGACAATTTCCCCACAATTTGAAATGCTGCTGGTGATAGATGGTGGCTCGAGAGAAGACTCTGCAGTCTGCTTGATCTGTGAGAGTAGTGAGAATGTTGCCCTAGGTCTTTGCTTGACATAGAAAAGCAAGTGCTCGATGATTTGTTTATTCCTGCGACTTAAACTCAGCTGTAAAACACATCCTTTTTGCCTTACATCCAGGCATCCCACAAGACTGTTTGACTTCAGGTAGAAAGCAAAATACTTCAGAATATCTTTTTGCCAAAGTAGCTGCATAAAAATAGTAAATCTATGACAGCAAGACCTAATCTGTAACCATCAGTAGTACCATCCACATGCATGAACCTTCAACAAGAGGCTGGTCAAATCAGAACTGACTGGCTCCAGCCAAAGAAATAAAAAGGCCAACGTTTGGGTCAGATGGGTCTCAGTCCACAAAAAACAGGAAGAGCTATCGTATACCCATAAACACATTCAAAGCACAAGTATGGTTCTGACTTTCCTTGTCCAAGGGCTCTTGGGCCTGGCCATTGCTGCCTCAGGGACTAAGAACCACCTGACCAACCTCTGTGTCATCAGACTAACCTAACACTTGACAAGCATGTCTGATTATGTTTGATTTTTCCTTGTCAGAAGACATCTTTGTAAGTATTTGAACATAAGTAAAAACTCAGAGCTTTCATTTTCAGCTGACATCTCAGTCTCTCCAGATATTCCCATTGCAGCCATGCCCAACTCTTCCCACAAGTGGAGTGTTGCAACAACTTCTTCCTACCACTGAAGAAGGAGGCTGACTGAAGAAAGTAACAGAGTGTCTCAGAGTAAATCATGATATGCAGACCAGACAGACTGTTATGCCCTATCCAAGTATTACAGATCTACGAAACTCTCTCAAATTATGGCACTGAACATAGAGTATGCAGATGATATTAAGAGCAGCACAGAAGTCTATCCAAATAAGAATTCCAGGTGTAACAGTGGTGTTACTCCACTTATCCCATAAGCAAATGCTAACACCTCTCATCACTTCAGCCACATACTTAGCAGGGGAATAACTAAAGCTGCCAAGCACGAAGTCTGGTCTTTCTCAGGTTTACCTCAGATGTCCAGCAGGAGTCACTTCAGAAATCAAAAGCCAGGACCGAAGAGATTACGAGTACTCACCTGAGATATAACTGTTATTGAAGCAATAAAGACAATACAAAAAATCCCACTGAATTTAGATGGATGTTTGCACACACATACACACACACACACACACAGAATCAGGCCACATTCTTGCAGTCCAGTATGGATGTTGCATGCACTTGGTATGAAGACTGTCATCAGTCTGGAAAAACCACAGGAATATAGCTCAGACAAACCAGTACAGTCATAAAGATGATATCTGTGACACAGCAGAAGATGTTCTCTGGCAAAGATTACTCCAGTTCCAGCCAGCATCTGAGATTAACTCTGACCATTTCTGGCCACAAATCAAACATGAGAGATATAAGAACTACATAGGTGCCCAGTGGAATTGAAAAAAAAAAAAAAACATCTTTAATCTCAAGGGCCTGGATAAACCTACATACACATGCTGGGTGTACCTATGAACAAAGAAGTGAAGGAGAAATCAGTGCAGTTTCAAACAAAAGCTTATGGCATGCTATCTAAAAAAGAAAGATGAATTGACAAACAACCCAAAAAATGTAATAAAAGGAATGTATATTACTAACAGGAAAAATTACAGAACTTCAGGTTTTTTATATAAACTGACAGCCTGGTCCTATAAAGAGACATAAACCATGTCTAAAAAAAAATACTATTTTTCCAGTATCTTCCTGAAATGAAGTTAAAGGGGTTTTCCTTCCTAATCCACACTGTCATTGCAACCACAGCCCCACAGAGCCTCATCTCAAGTGCCAGCATGAAATGATGGGATTCGGATTCCACAGGTCCCCTTTCAGTAGGAGGGGAACCTGACAGCACAGGTGACACAGGTACCAACACATGCTGTGGTACTCCATTTTATTCAGTATTGCACCATATTTTGATTTTCATGGATGTGCTCCTGTTAGAGCACTAGAATTTAACATGTTCACAACTGACACATGTCCAAATGACCACTTGAATTCTCTGTATTTCCTGGAGGTCACTTAGAGCTATGGAACAGAGCATGGAACCACCGACATGCAATTTTCTGCTTAGCTTTGTAACGGGATGCAAGTAAAATGGCTCTCACATTGGAGCCAACACACCTCCCCACTGTTTAACCCCTGACACGCACAGGGCTTGCTGCAGGGATGAGCTGCACCAGGACGGTTTGCAGCTCAGAAAGGCCTCAACTCTTACATAGTTTAAAAACATTCTGCAGAGATTAAACACATACAAAATGCTTTCGCATTTTATATGAACAGAAATAAGCAAAAAAAAAAAAAAAAACCAACCAAAACAAATCAAAGGGCTGTTCTGGTTCTTTACAATTTCTCAGATTAGCAGAATTCCTCTCAAAGAATGTTATTTATTACATGAAATGTCTGTACCTGCACAGACATAGAGACAGAAATAGTCTGATCAGTGTGCAACTTTTATAATACTGAATAGTAGGCAATGTTATGTGCAACACATAGCTGAATGGATGGATGGAACTGATTTTATAAAGGAGTAACAAACAAAATAGTCCAAAATAATAACTGATAAACACATGCTGGGGTGGAAACAACCTATTATAAAATTACTGTAAAGATCCTCAAACTGTTCAAGGGAGAAAAAAGTCCAATTTTCCACATAACCTGAGAGCACAGAGTTTTCTGATTATAAGATCCAAGGAACCTGTAAACCCAAGGCTCTAATTTTCTTATGGCGACTGCGTAATATTTTGCAAAGTAAAATTGACTGAGATGGAAGCTATTTTGCATGGTACAGTGGCGATGGCTAACAAATGAGAGTTTTGTGGGCTGAATGTTAGTCCCCTGCCTCATCTGCCACCCCTAATGACAGCAGCCACCTGCTGTTTTATTGTCACAGCTGGAGCCGGTTCACACTCCTTGGTGCTGAGCTCTGCCCATGAGCGCCAAGCTCTCGCCTCGCCTCATTACTTTGATGAACTTTTTATGGTCAGCACCCATGAAGACCTCATCTAGGACTATACAACCTAGATCGGCTTCAGGGAGTGCTTCCAGCTAGCATGAGGTGATAATACACAGTGACACCACGGCTGCTACTGCCTGTCACTTAGGCAAGTCACTATACTTTTGGCTCTACAGGGCCCTCAACAGGTAAAATGCCATGAAATTCCCCTTTACAAGAAAGTTCACTCTCTTTCTTTTCACATTGCAATACAGAGAGATCATATCCTGCTACAAACATTTAGCTTTTCAAAGATAGATATTACGATAAAAAAGGTATCATGCTGTTTACTGCATATAACTACAGAAAAGAAATCTCTACGTTCCTTGAACATAACCCTGTTGCCTTCCTAAAAAAAAAGAAAGCAAGCATGAAAACCATATTAAGGCTTGATTAACAAGACCAAATAGGGGAAAAAAAATTACATGTATTTTGCAAGAGAAGAACCATTTTAACTTAAAAGAGCAAAAAGCACAGAAACAAAAGTCAAGCCAGTCAAATCAAATTATTACGCAAATGAATTCACAGTGGAGAATGATATATGTTACTTCCCTCTCACCTAAAAAACCCCACACACTTAAACATCTATTAGATATGATACTTCCTGAAATCAAGATAACAACAAAGCAAAGCCTTTTACATCTTTTTTCTTAATCAGAACAGTCTGTTACTATTTTCTGCTAGTTTAAAAGCAAATAGAATCATCCTTTCCTTTTCAATCTTTTTTTGTACTAACAAACACTCCAAATCTCCTGAGCCTGTATACAATTTTAAACTTCATCAGAAATTCTTTTATTGACGCATTTAGAGCAAACTGTTTTATGCTTGATCACTGAAATTTAACCCCAGGTTTACTTTCAGCAGTAGAATAATTATTTTGGTGTCAACAGAGCTTTACATTTGCCCATATTTACATATATCATTAAGATTAATATATGTGCTATTAATAATAATTTCATTAACATTCTGAAATCATCAAATAACATTTTGACTTTTGAATGGCTGTAGGCTATTATAAGCCTAAAAACCAGAACATTTTCAGTATTCATTGTGTAGCAATCCAGCTGATCAGTTTTGACAAATTCATGCAATGTTATAAGCCATTAAACTTCATTTAGTTTCACTTAAAAATTCCACCTAAAAATAAAAAGCAACTGTCTTTTTTGTACAGACAGTATGATTTCCAGCAGTTACCGGCTCCCAGGTTCCTCCAAAAAGAAACTGCTGGAGTTTTGTTTCTTTTATTGAAATGTTTTAAAATTTATTGAGGAGTTTTTGAAATAATATTTTTGAAACCACTGACGTAGCAAGAGTTGAAAATCTCTACAATGCTACAGTGCAATTTAGCTCCTCTTGGCAAGGGACAGTGCTGCAGAGACACTGTGCTTCACATAAGCCCCCTACAACAGATGGAAACTTAAAAATGTATTGCTGAGCAGGGATTATTCCTGCTGCATTTCTGAGAATTTACTTACGCACGCCCTTCTCTATTAGTGCTTTTCAAGTTTGACCTAAACTGCAGTTGAAGAGACAGAAGAAAATAATGATGCAACAAGGGTTTCTGTTCTGCTAAAAGCTGAGCACCACCCAGACAGTCCTGAAAGTATTCAAGAGACCTCAAGAACACACAGAACCTTGCATAACGAGGGCCTAAAATGTATGAGCAATCCCAAATATAAACAATGCAAATTTCTCTACAATTTCCACAAGCGCTTGTCTTCTGCACAAGTTCAAGAGAACTTCTTGTGAAGCACAGTGAAAGATAGATCATATCCTTTGGAGAATCCAACAACATAAGAGAAAATCGTTTTTAGAAGAAAAAGGAATTCCTTTCTTTTGACTAGATCATGTATTTGTCAAGTGCATAATTCGTAGGACTCATTTTTCACCCTTAAAAATAAAATCAAAAATGCAGTTTGACCAGTGCAAGGTAAGACATGGTGAAATGTACAAACTGCCTCAGTGGAACAATTAATGGTTTCAACAGAACAATCTCATAAATGGTGCCAGTAATTAAATAACAATAGCTGAGGGGTTTTTTTTGGTTTTTTTTTTTTTTTTTAAAGCAGAAGTGTATCAGCAGTGGTATGCCTACTGCATGCTTTGTGATATGGCACACTTAAATAATTTTAAAAGTTTCAAGGTTTTTTTCTTATCAAACTCAAATTTATAAAGAAAATGCTCTAAAACAACAATTAGCTAGGTATTTATTGTCCTGTTATAAAGGAATTTGTTAAAGGATGCATAGCTATCCAGACTAGCTATATTTGCCCTCCGTCTTACATGAAGGTAGCCTACATACACATATAAATATTTGGAAATATGTTTTCTATGTAACATTGGTTTGCCTTGGCATTATGACTGTGTTTTAGACTTGTATTCTAAAATATAACTTCAATTTACCCAGCACTTACAGTTCACTGGTCTGTAATTCTTAATATCCCTCTATTTTCCACCAATTTTAATTTTAGTTGCTGTTATTTAAAGTTCATTTTCCGTGCCCTTTTAATTGTGGTTTTTTCCCAATGTGACAACAAACCTCAGTGTCATTTTTGATGGTGACTTTCATTGGAATACGAAGGAGCCAAACTTTTTAAAAGAGAAGTTATAAAAAAATTATCAGACAGTAAAGTAAGTTGTGGTCAGTATGAAGATGAGCTGCATGTGAACAGACAGTCTGGAGGTGATGGGATTCGTATCCAATTACTAATCCCCTGAGCTATTCAGCCCTCTGAACAATAAATTTCTATAAGCTGATCCCTTAACCCATCACCAGCTGGTTATGCTACTGCATTCCAACATTAATGACAAAAAGGGAAACACCTTGCATTTTCTATTTAAATCTCCACAATACAAGATACTCATGTTGGAAAGTCCCCAGACCTCTTTTCTCATCTAATGGATCCTAGAAAAACAGGAATAGGCATACAAAATTATTTGGTTTAACGTTAATATTCTGTTTTCTCTACTCACTCCAAGCACACAAAGAAGCTTTCAATGTACATATTTTTCCTAGCACTGAACAGAAATAAACGTCGATCCTAAAAAATGGCTAAACTTCTACGCCTGCTGTTAAAGAACAAGATATCTGTCTGAAGGATATCGGAGACATTGTCGAGGAACTGCTCACCCTTTAAAAAATATTACCTCTGTAATGCTGCCAGTGCCAGTGTCAGGCTGGGCAATTAGCCAATTAAGTGTGAATAAGAACTGCCAAGAAACTATTTTATTTTAGCCTCAGAATATTTGTGTATCTGTGAGCTGGTGTGTTTGTGTTCATGCATCAGTGGAATCTGGTTGTTCATGCCAGGTTTTCTTATCGCACTTTTCTGCCTCTTTGAACCTGCACATTCCTGCAATACAAAATGGACATGTGTCTGCTGATAATGTCAACATACTTCGGTTCACAAGGAGAGATTTTGTATAACTAGATATAAAGTAGTCTTTGTGTTCATTACCTGACCCTGTCTGCTTACACAAGGCTAGAAGAGTGGAAGAATCCAATACTGCAAGCACCTCTAGGAGACATTAAAAGACAACAGATGTGGAGGAAATTAGCATCGATTACAATATCCCTGGCCAAACACTCTCCTAGAAATCCCATTTTTACATGTCATCTGAAGGAAATTCTCACTTCTCAAAGCAGACTGGATTCAATAGGGTGCTGAGAGTATCCTGTTATCTCCTTAATTTAGATCTCATTATGCTTTAGACTCCTGTACATCCATCTAGGAAATTCCACTTGGAAATATGAGTACAAAATATATCTCAAGCACTCTGACTAGGGCTACAGAATAGAAAGCCTGAAGACATAACCAGATTTCTATTTTTTCTATTTTTCTGCATTTTCTTCTTTTTTTTTTTTTTTTCCCCAGGATGGGAAGTGGGAAAGATGGTGTGCAGACCTACCAACTGCAAGCCTTTATCTTCATTCAATCACAAAAGTACAATTATTCCAAATATGGATCCTTCAACAGTTGTGTTACAATCATTCAAAATTAAAACCAATGCAAAAAACAATATACACAATTTACAAATCAAAACTGAGCAGTGCCAAGTACAAACAGAAGTATGAAAAACCCTTTCATAACATTTCAGAACACAGATATTACCTGGCATTGAAGTTACCTTCTTGAATACCTATTAGAGAATTTCACAAATCTTAACAGCACTGACAAATCGTTCAGAATTTACCATCACGTACACTAAAAACACATCCTACTTTTCAAGACATGTTTAAACAGCCTTGATGAAAATTAGTATATGTTTTAAAATCGTGAGTACGTTTACTTACTTATTTTAAGGCCAGTCAAAGTAATTACCCAATATTGCTGCCTCTAATCAGGGATTACAGAGGAAGGTTCAGTACGAGTTAGTAGAAATGTCACTGATCACAGAATCACAGAATATGCCGAGTTGGAAAGGATCCTAAAAGCCTTCAAACTCCCAGTCTCTTTTATCACAGCATGACATAAATGAAGTTGTGTGAGTGACAACCCTCCTTACACAAGGATTCACAGCCAAGCCTACTATTTTCTAATAAATCCCACCAGTCTGGAAAAGAGGAACACCATGCTAGCTACAGCACAAGTTAACTCCTGGATTGGTCAAAACATGCGACAATTGCTGTGCCTAAGGGTGAAGCTGGTACACCAGTACACCATGACATACTGAGGATTCAGCTAACTGGATTTTCCATGTCCCCAGTAGCTGTGCTGTGGAGGGGCCTGCAGGAGGGCCAACCTTACTGCTCCAGAACTCCACCCGAAAAGAACCGGGTTTTTCCTAAATGTTATCAACTTTTCCATGGATCCCCTCAGCTGGAAATGTTTAGAAATGGGACGCATCAGCACCTCACTCTTCCCTCTTCTGGGACATAACTATGAGCAGAGAAGGGACCCACATAACCTACACATCTTTGCCCTTGCTTTTCATACACTCCATGACAAAGGAAAAGTAGGGCTAAAACAGTCATTGACAGAAGCGAACAAGCAAATTCTTTCAAGTATTTTTCAGGTTAAAATGGAATTCCCTTTTTCAGCATTCTTCTTATGTTTTGCTATGTACATCTGTGGCTCTTACATTTGCAGTTGCCAAAGGATTCTGCTTTTTCTTATCACTTTGGTAAGCACAAACATAGCATTTCTTCTTACCTTTCTGTAGATGCATCACTAAAAATTGTATCATAAAGCATTAAAAAAATGATGTTTTCCATTCCAGCAACAAGACAAATTAAACTGAAAATGTTAATTTTTAAATTATTTTAAAATACTTCTTTTAAAATTTTTGTTTCCAATGTATCTCTAAATTAATGCAAGCCTACTTCTTCCCAAGAAGAGAGCAAACAAGTGTACGTTTCACTATAGTACATATGATCTAGATAACAAGGTCTAATCATAACATATTTATCACCATCCAGCATTTGGCTTGTATATGATGTCCACAGGCACTTGTAGTGATAGCTGTCAAATTGCATTATTTTTCTGGCATAAAAGAGCATAACAACAAGGACAAGCAACGGAGTGCAGTGCAGAGTAACAACACAGCCTGGAATTTAGCCCATAGTAAAGAAACAGTCAAATTCATTATCAACCTCAATGATGGAGGTTCATGCGTACAGTGGCAGAATGTTTCAGAAGTCACTAAGCTTGTTTCTGCTAAAGATGCTAAAAAATGTTTCAGTAAAATGGTACCATTTTCCCCTCCTTTCTTTTCCATGGGATCAGGTATCAGAAAATCTTAGTCAAACTACGCATGTTCCTTCAGAAGAAGGTCTAAAGGGGCATGACCCCCCTGCTCAGATTTCAACTGCTTGTTCCAACAATATATGGTCCACCAGTACATGAGTAAGCCAAACTACTCCTGTTTAAACTGGAGGTTCATCTCTCCTTGACAGGCAAATGACAAAGCCCATGAATCATTCAGAAATGTCTTAGGTTATTGACAGTGCAGAGAAAGGCTCCTATCCTTTACAACACTTCTGAAGAACAGAGGCCACAGCCAGAAAAAAAATATACTAAGATTCACCTGTCTTCCTCAGATCACACTGTCTTTAATTTGTTTTTAATACATTATTTAATTTATTTATAAGTCAAGTTCCTGACAAATGGCTGTTTCCCCATCCTCAGCTTCTGTGGTGAATGCTTAACAGATAAAATATATATAGTCCTTTTCTGAAACAACAAAGTCCCAAACCAACCTTGCCAGCACCTTATACAGCTAACAGTTTCACCATGGTCCAAAAGCCAAAGTCACTAACTCCATTCGTTCCCAGGGAACTAATGCATGTTTGCTCCCAAGAACCTCTTGATTAAAAAAAAAAAAAAGAGAGAGAGAAAAGAGAGAGACAGATAATCAGGTGATCTGGAACACAAAGTCAGTTTTATCCATCTGTAGTTGCTCAGCAGGAAACTGAAAAATGGAAAACACTAATCCTAAAAATTGGAGGACGGCACGCCAGACAGAACACATCACAATTCTGAGCTGTAGAAACAGAGACAAGTTAAAGGGCATCTGATCTTTAAATTCTCTAAATTAGTTACACTAAATCCTATACTAGTTAGACTGTTACAGTAAATCCTTAAAATAAATATTATTTAGCAAAGGCCATGACAACTTGTGCCGTATTTGTAAACCCCTGGCCACCTGGAATAGGATCAAACTCATTTAGTATTCTTGAAAGCCTGTTCTAAAAAGTAAACTTTGTATTATTTGTATTATGTGCATACACGAGGAATATGTTCACCTGAAGGGCTATTCATAAACAAATATGTACGCACCTATGGCAGTGACCACCCCCAAATTCATTTTTCATCTTTACAGTTAACAAATACTTCTGATTACTCAATACATATGTACGTATGGATGCAAAATTATATATTGATTAGTTTAGCTTTTAGCATAACATATGAATCTATTGGATTTCTCCAGAGTAACAGATAACATTTTTAAAAAATTATACCAATAGACCATTAGCATTACGAGTGAATTTATTTTCCCCAACAGTGCTAAAGATATGCAAAATTTTCATTTTTCAGAGTTGCATAGTAAATGATTAACACCAGCTCTGCTCATTATCTTGCTTAACAAAACTTCTCTAAAAACAAATAAATCAAAAATGCCTCTAACATTCCTGAATAAATAAATTACAGACCTGTTCAGTGGCAGCAATGATATTTTAAAAAGCTTGTGCAAGCTCATTGTACAATTTTATTACAAAACTGCAATTTATAATGAAACTGTCCACTTTTTTTTATTTTCTACCCAGTTTTATTCAAAGAAGTACCTTTTGTGATCCAAGAAATTTTTTACAAAGCTGCATATCTAGAAACATCAGGCCTACATTCCAGTTTGTTACAACATACAAATAATGATATAAGGAGAAATCTTACTGCCTGTTTTACACTGGGATTTGTAAGAAGAACTGCAGTTAGAAGGAAAGAATTACTATCTAATACAAGATTCCCATCACTCTGAATGCA
>VWZT01003310.1:1371635-1384830 GCA_013397055.1 Pachycephala philippinensis | reverse complement strand
AAACACTGCATTTCCCATTCTTGCTGGAAAAAATCGTGAAACAAGGAATGTCCAGTTTTAAAGATTTTTCTTTAAAGAAACTGCCTTCCTACCTCAGTCCCCATGTTCAAAGGAAAAACTTACTGTAAAATATCTATATTTATGGGGTAAATTTTTTTGTTGTCCTTGCCAACAGAGCTGTAGTTTGGGGTCAAAACAGCCATTGCTGAGAGAAATGCACACATCACAGAAAGAATTTCCTCCTCAAAAGAAAGTATTGAAAATAATGTCTGTTCCCTCTGTAGAACAAAGAGCAAAATGAAACACAATCTGCAATGCAACCATAATAAAATGAAACTGTTATCTGTTGCTAGTTCCCTACCAGCCCACAGATTTTTCTTGGTGTTAAAAAACAGCATGTAAATTAAGGTGACTGAAACATGCTTTCAGCGAGCAGAGGAATATGGTAGCTATTCATCACCTGAAGTCATAAAACACTAGGTCTTGTCCTTAGCATATTCTAATGAAGCCTATCATGCAAATGAGAGTGACCTTTTCCGTGCATTCTGCAAGTTCACATTTATGTGAGGAGTATATATAGTTTGCCAATACAAACTAGCCAAAGACTGCGTAATTACTGTAATCAATTAGTAGTTAGTGTCGCTCTGCTCATTTGTGGCTAATGTCAGCTAAACCATTTTTGAGAAAACCACCCTGACAGCCTCTTTCTGTTGTTTTTGTTGCTGCTGTTATTCTGCAACGAGAAAACAAGATACAAGTCAAACTTCTCAAGATGGAAGCACTGTAGCATTTTTCTAAAATGCTTTCTCTTAGGCTGAAAAATAAAAATAATACCCACTCCTGTGATGGGTACTGATTCGCCAGTTAAGTTACATCTCCTTAAAATGACATTGAAGTTTTCTGCCTGTAAAATGAAACATTAATATTTAAATATTTAAATGAAGGACACTCTCCCATGAGGCAGTTCAGACCAAGTAAGGAAGACTTGGTAGAACTTAGGCACTCTTTTCAATGGATGAGTAAACAGGCCATACCCTCTGCTCAGCAACAGTCTATTTTGTAGACAGTTATGGATAGGAAACATTACTGGAGCTGGTAATTAAAGTAAAAACTAATACTGTCTTAGAAATGGGGAATTTTACACAGGAAAATCATTTATCATGCCTACAGTTCTCCACAACTGAAATGAATTATCTTCTTACTTAGCACATGTCTATTTTATTCTACAATAACTTCCGGACTGAAACAAGGCCCACTTGCTGGTTTTCATATCAAAATCGACCAGACATAAAGGGAAGTTATGCCACTATTTCAAATTAATTGCCTATATAGCATCTGATAAAAAACCAGAACTTTCAAACACAGAAGAATACACAGATCACAGGTTTGTGTTCTCGTACTCACACCCTTATAAAAGTCACATCCAAGCAGTTTAAGGAATCAAAATCAACTCTGTGCACATTCAAAACAAAACCAGATTTGAAAGAACTAAGAAGTAAGAAATCAAAGAAATAAAAAATAATTCTATTTCCTGATTTACAACTATGCTGAAAAATTTAATATTTTTTTTTTTGCAAAACACCATTTATGCAACATTGAAAAAATACACAAACACATGCACTTCATATATAGCATATAAATATACTGTGCAGCAAAAAAACTTCTTTTGAGGTTTGATGAATGTTAGTCAATTGGTTTTTTTGAGTTAGCGGAGAACTGTAAATCGGTATAGTACAGGGATAAGAAAACACTACATTTTTTGACGGAGAAGTGAAGATGAGTTTTGCATTTCTTGCATGCCCATATCACACTGCCAATGCTCTGAGCATTTCTATTTTACAAAATATTCTGCAGTAAAGCAGTTGCAAGGCATGTATCATTTGGGCAAGTAAAGCGTCAGATAAAAAGAACCATTTAAAGAAAAAATTACTATCAAAATTTAAAATAATTAACACATAAGACTAAAGAAAAATGTCAAAGGACTACACGTGTATATAAAGACATAGCAATAAAACAGGAACTCTTTTCCTCACTTCCCACCTGTTTGTGGGTAAATCATTCTGGACCCAATTCTGAGAACACTGGAAAGAGCAACATTCCCCTACAGTTTCACAGGAGGCAAGACTACAGTGGACTCTTCTGGTTTTTTCAACCATAAAATGAAAATACTACTTATCTGCAGCATCAGAAAACTTTTATTTGGCCTTGTTCTTAAAAATGCTTAGAGATATTCCAAAGGATAAAAAATATTAAAAAATGTATCTGTTCAACAAGAAAGTAGCATCACTCACAGCTAAGCTTGTGTCCGATTAAGTAAAGAGGGCAGTTCAGGAACGCATTTCCAAGATCCCTAAATAATGTGGACTTTGGAAATAAAAGTGAAAAGCAAAAAACTACAAATAATAAAAGTCAGGTATTTGTTTCCATGGTGACTGGGGGGGGTCTGGGGGAGCAATCAAATCGCAATAAGTAGAATGACTTTGAAGATTTATTGGTTTCCTCCTGCATGCTGCTGGAGCCAGGCACCTCGCGCAGCGTCAGGCACGTCCGAGGTGTCAATCCTGACACGGCGCCCAGCAGCGGGAAGATCGCTCTTTTCATTCTTGTCAGAGCGCGCCGCAACGGGGGCATCTGACAGTCACTGAGAGGGACGGCAGGGAACACGGGCAGCGGAGAGCGGGGAAGGCGAGCGGCGCACCCGGGGAGCCTGCGGCAACACCGCAGCGGTGAGGAAGGCCTCGCGGAGCCGTCACCTGACCGCCACCCACGAAAAGGCGAGCGGGAGATGCTTCAGAAAGCAGGAGACTCGCCGATCACTGCTGATCCACCCCGGGATGATGCCTTTATGATAAACACTCACGACAACTTGCGACCAAAGTGCTGTTACAACACTAATTGTCCATGAAAGCTGACCTGCAGCAAAGCAGCAGAGTTCAGTTTCGATAGGCCTGGCTCAAGAGTACGACCGTGATTGGGGATGACAGGAGACATCCACGCATCAAAAATCTCCGAGAACGGCTGACGTGACTTTGCACACTGTAAAAAAGCAGTGGAAATCCTAGACTCCTGGCTCTTTGTCAGGAAGGCAGAAAGGACTGCAGGGGGGGCATTTTTAAGAGCCTCTTTCCAAACTACCATAAGCTTTGCACGGCCTTGAAAAGCATGGATGGATCTCTTTATCCTCCATGCCGATTTTGTTCTTATTACTATGTCTTTAACCAAGCATAAATCCCATGTGGTTAATGATGGAAGACCACACTTTCTCAGCCAAAGACATGTTCCTCCTTAAATTTCAAGATATTTTCTGACTTTGATTCAAAGGAACAGTTTTATCCCCATTTTGTTTCAACTCAGCAAGTGCCAGGACTTGCAACTTTCTAGTGTAAACCCCTTGCAGAACTGCTGGAAGTGTGTTAAGGCAAGAAGGAAGCATTTTTACTCTTACTGTCTGATGCAAATATTTGTTTCAGGTACACTTGATAAAAGCATTATAAAATAAAAAGTAAGGAAAACAGTGGTACAGATAAGGCTATGCAGTTGAGAAGGATTAAATATCTATTTTTTAAGTATGAAAGTAACTACATGGAAAGAAAATAAAACTCTTAAATTTTTAATCATAAGCAACATAGAGCGATTTACTGTTGCCATGATGCTTCAGATTTTTGTACACTTGAGTTTGAAAGGAAAGCTTCAGCTTTATTACATTTTGTAATTTATTATTACTTCAGCATTTCAGGCTTTTTTTAATAAGCTAATAATGTACATGAGTCACCTTAAAATTAAAAATCACAATTTAAAATCACATTTTATGATATTAAATGACCTTTCTTATTATATCTTAATAAAAATAGTGTGACCCAAAATCAATCTTTTAATTGATAATTTTTAGCAGTTCAACTTTTGAAAGTCTAAGAGGAGAATAAAGTGCATGTATCAAAATCAATCCTGAATCTTATTTGATAACCATAATTTTGGATCAAATAAACAATTAATCTTGTTTAACTTTTGAAATGGTTCAATGTTTAGATTGACCTAAACATAAAGTTTAAAATTAAATTGATTAAAAATTGAATTGGTTTAATTATTCAAAACATTTCAAAATTACTCATTTTAAATATTGAACAGATTGAAAACGTTAAGCTACAATGTCAAAAAAATTAGAAATGTGACCCAAGGGTAGCAAAAACATGTACAGAGAAGTTCAAAAAATGTAGGCAGAGTTGGGGGTCTTTTTGTTTAGTTCCATTTTTTTTTTTAAAGGAATAATGCACAATAAACCACTGAAATTGTAAAGACTGATAGGACCAACAAAATGTGTAAGACAATAAAAGACCATTAGAACAGAAGAAACCAAATTGAATGGGTTATTTTTGGAGATAGCACAAGATGATAAATTAAGACTTTATTGCCCAGCCCCTTTCCCTCAAATGTCTCCAGTCGCGTTATTTCTTAAATACTTCCCTCTTTAGACAAACACAAACTCAATAAGACATCCCCCATAAGGCAGCCTTAGGCATTGGTGTTGAACACGCACCCAGGTGGATCAGCAGGCAGGACGGGTCAGGTCATTCAGGTTATTAGTTAGGATGGCAGGTGACACACATCGTTCAGACACAGTGGGGCTACTCAGTTATAAGAGAAGGCAAGATGCAAATCATGCTTTTATTTACCTACACCCCTTTGAAAAAGGAAAAGCAACTTTCATACTTTCCCATACATTTAAGATTTTATTTTTTTTAAAGCATATGAGTCTACAGAGTTACGGTTACAAGGACACCATGTCATTTGTACTGCCCCTAATGCAAAGGTCTGAGCTTAACTTTTTTCTTCTGATTTGTTGGTATTGCTACAGTTAAAATTCTGTACCACGGATAACTTACTAACGTATACAGAATACTGAAATAGTTTCATATCTCTGTACCTATGGGCAAAAAGGCCGAAGATCTCTACCACAACCCTTGTTATACATTCTTGATTTATAAAAAGCTGCTCAACTTCAAACAAGGATTATTAATATAGAAATGCAAGAACCTTGACACATACTGTTTAAAATAGGAACTTATTTTAACAATACAACCTTACTGAACACAGAATATTCTAAATGGACAAATAAAGACTTAATTACTTTATCCTATTTTTTCTCCATATTAACCACATTCTTCAGCATTCATTTAGCTTAGCATTGTTTTCCAGAACTGATAAAATACCTGATAGTATGCACCACTGTTTCCAAAGAACACTTTGTACGAGCAGTAATAAGAGCAATATAACCCCTGCTTGGCACTTCCTCTACAACTTAAAAGGTCTACCTGCAATCAGTGCTGAGCTTATACTTCATTAACAGACAAAACAAAGAAACAGTTTACAAGAATATACATTCAAGAAGAAAATAAGGAGGGAAAATAAAAAAAAAACCCCATAAGTGGAACACCAAAACCAGAGTGCGACCACGAAAAAGAATGAGCACATACCACCAGATGAAAAGGAGGTGACTAAGCTTGCTGCATCTCAGAATACAGACATGAGATTAAAAGAATATGAAAAAGAAACCACCCCTTCCTGAAACTTCTGCTCCTTTCAGGAGGTGTAAAAGACAACATGGTAACTATTTCTTTTTTTAAGCCAGAAAAAAAATGGGCTTTTTCAAGTGTCAGAATAAGTTGGAGATAATAATTTGTTAAAGTGCCTAGTTTATAAAAGAGAAGGGAAATTCGGTTATTTTAATATTAATTTATTATACAAATAAGCGCATATATATATATACACACACACATATACAGGCATTGCACAACATTCAAACAAGTGGAGCCACTACACAGAGACAATGGTGAAAATACTTAGAAGCACATAGACGCTGTGCTTCCTAAAACACACGCCTCTTCAACAGTGACAGAACGGTGCTTTATAGCAGGGAGGACAAGTCCATAGTTACTGTTCACCAGACACCTGGATTTAAAAGGCTGGATCACAGAATAGGTCATGTTGGAAGGGACCACAGTGGGTCATCTGGTCCAACCCCTCTGCTCAGGGAGGATCATCCTACAGCACATGGCACAGGATTGCATTCAGACAGCTCTTGAATATCTCCAGTGACGGAGACTCCACAACCTCTTTGGACAACCTCTTCCAGTGTGCAGTCATCTGCATGGTAAAAAAGTTCTTCCTCATATTCAAGTGGAACTTCCTGTTCCAAAGCCAAAGAGTCTTTATTTATGTCATTGGCACAAGCCTGAAGCCAACCCAATTGTTTCTCAGTGTTGCTGCTAATATAGCCATATTCTCAAATGAGGAACCTGAGATTCCAAAGGTAGCACTTTCACAAGGCTTGGAATTTCCCAAGGCACTTGAGCTCTGCACTGCCCCTTTCCCGCACACTCTGCCTTACCTGCTTCCCCAATGCTTCTCACTTGGCCATCCACAAGATGAGCTCGCTGATGTAACCAGTGGCTAATTTCCTTTTAGCCTAAAAACTAATGTCATGCTCATCCAGCTTACTTTACAGCTTTCTGAGCCACGTTTGACGAAAAGAGACAAGAGATAAGGCTCTGTGGTTAGGATAGCTCCAAATTTTGGCAACCGCACAAGCTCAGATCCGCTTTAGTTTCACAGCCCTTCAAAGGCTGTAGTCATAACAGGTCCCTGCTTTACAAGATGCAGGTTTTTGTTTATACTATTTTCATCTCACGTCTGATTTTAATGAGGTCCTAGGTCACTACAAATAACAGCCTTAAAAGAAAGACAATATCCAGAACCTGTCTCCAGAATGAAGTCCAAAGATTTGAAGTCTGAACAATCCAAAGAAATTACACAAGTGCCTGATGTTATAGTTGGAGCTAGGCTGTTACCTCCCTTGAGTGTTCATTCCCCTCTATTAATTTATTTTCTGTAGTCTAAAAGACATTACCTTGTTTTTCTTTCTTTTTATGACACTTTTTATTGACAATACCCTATCAGGAAGACCACACTGTACAGCTCCAACACTCTAACACCTGCCATTTTCAACAACCACCACAAAGAAAGTACCAGAAGTCTAGTTTAAAAGTACCCTTAATTGTAAAGTGGTTACAAATGCTTAGTATCATCGTTTATTCATGGGGATACAGCCTTTCAAATCTATGATACCCATTGATAATTCTAACAAATGCTCGGTCCATAAATATTTAATGGCCACTTGTGGGTGTTTTATGATGCTGTCTTTGAAGTTGACCTATTCGCAGGTTTATTAATTGGAAAAGGTTTATTTTACCCTAAATCAGATATGCAATTTTACTATATTCGAGCTATGCATAGAGGAAATCAGATCATTCTGTCTCACACAAACAAGGAAAACACATCTCTCACAGAAAGAGCACAAATCAACTTAACAAGGGACAGTTTATTTCGTATGATTTCTCAGGGCTTTCAAACAGAAGACTGGTTGACAGATGCCTCCATCCTTAAACAAGCCAACAGCAGTTTAATTGTAACTCAGTGGTCGTTCCCATTCCTGTGTGTCTAACAAGCTTCCTCCTTTCTCTTAGCATGGGTGTTACCTTGCTGGCCTGAAGTTAAACTCACTGATGGCTCTAAATTCCTCTTGCCCTTAAGACTACTTACCACTGCAGTGCATGCAACTCCAGGGTCTTGCTAAGACACGAGATCTTGAAAAAAAAGAATATTAATTTGAAATACAAAGCACAACTGAGGATTATGACATAATCTATGGAATCAAAAATCCTCTATTTTCTGTACTGGACCACTCCCTGTCTGGTCTTTAGAACCTCACCAACCATGACAGCATGATCACATTTCTTATTATAGCAGCAGCAGCTTATACTTCTTTCCCAAAGATCCAGCAGTGCTGTGGTGCTGCAACCCCATCACCCCAGTGGACTAAGCCTTTTTACTGTACTTGAAGGCACATCCTGTCTCTGCAAGGCCTTCAGCTGAGTGTTTTTGACACAATTCCTTACACATTCACTGTTAAAACAACAGAAATATTGACTGTGCCAACAAAAAATGCTACGGAGAATACTCACAAAAATTGATCATTCACTATTAGAACCTATTATTCTGTAATGACATATCACACACCTACTGTGCAAATACAAACCAAAAAGCACATTAAATGACATTAATATGGTTGTAAATTCAGGCACCTAGTGCTTAGGAAACTCCAAAAGCATGATTACCTTTGAAATCACAACCCATTGCACTGTCCTTATGCACCTCGCTCGATAGTTACAAAACTTCCACTATGTTTCAGACTTATTTTCAGTTTTAATGACGAATCCAAACATTTCAGCTTAAAAATACTCAAAACTAAGTCTGTGTAAAACAGATACCCACATTTCAACCTAAAGCAGATATCAAAATCCAGAAAATTTAATTCCAAATTAAATAAAACAAAAGAAGAATCTTTTAATAGGAATTCTCAAGGTATTTCTAAATAGGCAGGCCTGGTACGTTTAACTATAACATATATAGTTATATATATATAACTATATATACATACCAGATATATATACGTACGTTATATATACATACCAGATGATAAAGAATAGTGGTGGCATCTGTCAAAAAGAAAGGAACAATTTCTACAGCTATACGGCTGCAATCTAAAAATTCAGAGTTTACTATATTCCAGTCTTTCTCAGAACATAAATTCAGTGAGGTAGAAACTTGCCCAGCTATAAATGTGCAACATCAACCAGAACAAAAATCCTTTATTTCCATGCATCAAAACACTTATTTTATTCATATATTGCACAGTATTAAAAGAGCATGTCATTCTAGTTTAATACTTTCATTTCCTTCATTTGTGAGGTAAAGAAATTAAAACATCCAACCATGCACTGGATCTACCCAGAATAAGCGCTCAGATCCACAAGAAGCCTTATATACTTTCACACCCCTGCTACTCTGAATGTTAAGGTGGAGTTGCTCTTAGTGCTTCATTAATGAGTGGATGCCCTCAGCCTGCACAGTACAAGTATCAGAGCACAGGGCCGTCCTTCCTAATGAAACACCACTGTACCAGACACCTCTGTCACGTGCAAAATGGACAAGACAGTTGGCATTTTGCAGTACCCTCCATTATCATCATTCACCTATAGAATTTCTTGATTAAAAAGCGGTATGGGGGGACAGCTAGGCTATGTTTGCAGCATTGTCATCTTTGGCAATAACTGGAATTAGCTATCTGTGAGCAGTGTATTAAAGTACCATCTACACTCAAATAGGGTTTTTTTGCCATTCTTAACTACTGGAGTTTAAGTACACAAGAGCCAATCACACGTGTGCTTTGGCAGCAGTCCAGGGCACTAATTTGTAAGGGCTTTAACCTGTTACATGGGCACAGGTTAATCTTGGAACCTAATTTGTCTGTCTGTTAAATGCAAACTCCTTGTGGCACAGGCTGTGCCTTCTTGGCTTTCAGAGTAGTTTCTCTAACCCAGGTGCAACCACACCAAACAAAACTGATAACCTAAAGCACTAAGATATGAACAGACTATCAGCTGAGCCAACACAACTGTTAGGAGCTTACACCTTCCAAGTCACCTTTGTTAAAGCTAAACTAATTTAATAAACTTACACAAAATACTCCCTTATTCATGTCTACATTCTACATGACAAAAACATATGCTATCATAATCCATTCACTTAGATAGCTTTGGCCAGTGACAGAGAAGTGTTCATAATAAGCACAAATGCAAACATATTTGAGATAGAACTACATTTGCTTATTGGAGGACAGCAGACTGTGTTACCAATATTTTTTAACCTACCTAGGTTATTCTGAAAGGTGAAGATTCCTTTAAAAAGCTGTTTAAACACTAAACAGAGATGTTAAATACAAGGTATGTTCCGTAACCATAAGCAGTAATTATTTTTCCCTCATTTATCAAATGAAAAATAAAACAATTTAGCCTTCTACTCTTTTTCGCTGGTAGTGAATATTTTAAGAAGAGGGAAAGCCTCAAATGACCAAAGTGAATGGGGCCATTGCCATGCTGGCAATTAAGTAATTCAAGACTGGGACATCTTTACCCAATGGCAGGACTATCTTTATACTGGGGCATTAAACTTCATGGCACGTTTGTTAACTTCATCAAATGCTTTAAAAATACCATCATATCTTCCTTTCCCCTACTTACTTATACCAGTACTAACAAAACAAAACCTTTCAAATATTATAATTCTTCCAGAGCCCCACATTTCAGGTAGCTTGTAAGCAATGTGGCAGATGAAAAAATGCAAGACATCCAACAGCACTATTTAGCACACGGTTTTCACTCTTTGAACTTTGTGACTTCTTTGATTTTCTTTCCTCATTACGGTCACATTCTCCTAAGCTGATATATTCTGTGTGCAGTACAGTAATTCTCCTTTTATATACAACACTGAAAACCTTGGAATTATGCCATTTTCATTTGTGCAGGAGATGCAGAGGCAGCGGCTGTCTTTAACGTATATTTTCTCTCGGACAGTGGAAGTTTTTGAAAATAGAAAATGAAAAGTAAAAGACTTATAGTAAACATTTAACTTCTATAACAATATAAAAAGGCCATACTTGCAATATTCTTGTCTTTTCAAAGTTAAATGATGAGGCCCATTACACCTACTCAACAACATGTACTCTCAAGGAGGTAAGTTCCTCAGCAAGAGAATGATGCAAGCTTCTATGTGTTTAGCCAGAAACATATTGGACTTAAAAGACATAAATAAACTAAAGTCAGAAGGAAATAAAAGGTGTACTCTAAACATATTCTTTTTTGGTCTCATCTTTTTAGCAATTGGCACCCATGCTAAAAAGGGAGGACAGAGCAGGTTCTCAAAGTCTCTCTGCAAACCCACTAGATAGGCAGAGCTTATTTTGCAAGTCACCTAATTAAAGCATTGCTCTAAGTAGATAATGGTGCTGTTAAGGGATGATGCCTGTCAGAAAATCACGTACACTGATGGCCCTTGCAAGGCAGCTTATGCTTCACTCTTCCTGAAATGCAGAAAGAAAATACAGGAGACAGTACTATCTTCCAACAGCTAAGTTTTGTGGAACCAAAGAGAGATGTCAGTTCAGTTAATTGTGCGGAAGAGTCTGTCTTCCCTCTCCTTTCGTGGCCATGAATAACAGAGCAGTTAACAATATTGACATTTAAACCATCATCATTGGGCATCTGAATTAACACCTCACAGAGATGAACAGACAAGTCACACCTTTCAAATCTACTGGGCTAAAGGCACTTCTGTAGACATGCCTGTATCAGTTACACTCGGTTAAGACTTCTGAGGCACCATAAAAGTTAACAATTTATTTTTCCTTAATAAAAGCTATGTCAGTGAAGAAGAAAGCAGTTGAAAAAGTATACTGTAGTATTATATAGCAATATTGTCCAAGTTCAGATTAGCAAAAATTGGTTGCTTCCACCACAGGAAAATTTCTATGCTCCTTTTTATGAGATTTTCTCTAGGGTTTTTTATCAGTTGTTGCTCCATATGACTACAGACAAACAGTTCCTTTTCAAACAGCAACCACTCTAAGCAGCACTTTATACAACAGCTAACCTGTAATTTAGAAACCAGGGAACAATTTTCTTCCAGGAGCTGCTTCCTCCATGGCTTTATCAGACCTCATCCAAACATTCAAGCAGCTATTACATGGTTGTATGGTGCTTAGATAACACATCCACCTTTATAATATACCTTCATAGTAATAATCAGAACAATTTTTTCCTAAAGACTTTTAATCTACCCCAAGCTGAGTACCTAAACCCACACTGTAAAGAAAACAGGTTTGCACATTACAGCCAAGTTTTCCAAACCTATGAGGGTTACCCAGCTACAGCAATCCCACCTCTTCCTCTTCACAGCACTGTCTTTACCACAATACTCTTTGCTATTCATGGAATTTTAGATTTTAAAGGATGCTAGGATAGCTAGCTCTTCTTCCTCTCTCTTAATTAATTCTGACTCTTCACCTGTTTTCCATTTCATATTCCCAGAGACATAAACTGTAAAAAATTAGCTCTTATTTGTACCTAATAACATTTTCAGTTGAGGAGCTTATATTGGAATCATACTTGCTTGAGAGATACTGAATCCCCTTGAGACTGTCTGCCACAGATATTATCCCTTTTAATTTCCAATTCTTTTTATCACAAACCTTTCTCTACGCTACGGGACTGTGGAGATTACACAATAGGTGCTCTAAATAGAAATGCTCCAAGATTCTTAAATCTCCATCTCCATCTCAAATTGCTACTTAAAAGCCAGTCAACTTTGAAGAGTTTTTGTAACAGGGAAGGTCTTGGTGAAGCGAGTATTTCCAGTTTGAGTTACCTAGCCCTTTAAATTCTGTGTATCATCCATTTCTACGTATAATGCTGACTGAGAAGTACAGTCTCTGCTCCTATCATTTTTTTCTCCACAGTCTTAAGTGGGGTCATCTCCCTTATCACCAGGGAATCAATGCCAGGTTACTGTGCCATCAATTTAATTGAGGGGAGGGCTGCTTAAACCATCTCACATTTCCCATTGAACATAATGGGATTCTGCCTCCTCCTGACCTGTGGTGGTAAAGGGACCTTCCCCAGGTGAAGGCTGGACTGCAGCTCAGCCACCCCTACCCCAAACCCCACTGCCCCCCCTCTCCCAAACACCGGGGGTCTCCGTTAATCCTCCCTGTCAAAGGCAGCTGGGAAGACAGGGGCTTCCAAGAAAAACACTGCCTCCCCCATTCAGACATTTAAATAGCATTTGGTACTTTCACAAGGCACATGCTCTCCATTTAAGAAAAGCTACTATGGGAGAAAAAGGAAGGGAAGAGCACCTCGCTTTCTAGAGAGAGCAAATGTGAATAATTAGTCATTAGTGCTAGGTTTTGCTTGTTTTTTAAATACATGGTAAACAGATACCTTTTGCTCAGCAATCTTGATGACTGCCATCCTTAATGAGGTTTTGGAAGTAGGTTATGACTTCCCTGGGAAAGGGGATGAAAGAGCTTTTGCTCCCCTGTCCCTTGCTGGGTGCCAGAGTTTTGGAAATTGAAGATAAAGCTGTGTATAGCTGCAGTGTCTTTTGTGGCAGCAGTAGAAACCAGTAAGTGCTTTTGAAGAAAAAGTGAAAGCATCAGAACAGAAATACAATTGGTTTATTTGCATTACTAGGATTCTCTGGAATCTTAGGGTTTTGTGGTCATTTTCCTTTTTTTTTTTTT
>VWZT01003310.1:1359029-1371596 GCA_013397055.1 Pachycephala philippinensis | reverse complement strand
ATATGTATCTTATGAACGTGACACAACTCTCACCCAAAACAGCAAAAATATAAACTACAGAAAGGATTCTTATTCTAGTATGGAAACAGATATTTTCAAAGAAAACACACAGAGAAAGATCTATACAGTATTTTTGATACCTAATATGGCTTAAATAACTTCTATCACGACCAATCTTCTCTCTTCAATGACAAAACACACGCTAAATTCAAAAAGCACACTTCAAAACATTGCCTGCTAGCCCCTGAGAATTGAACACAGATAATCTTTCTTTCAGGTGCAGCACATTATCTGATCAACACTACACAAACTGATTTCCATAAGAAATTCTAGCCTAATCATGCAACCTTCGTGTTAATTTAAAAAATAGTCCTTGATTTTGAAATAAAGTTGAAAGTATAGTGTCAGAACAAAGTGAAAGAGTTATCATTAGCCTTCAAATGTGACAAATAAGAAAGACACAAACAAGTGTCAGGATAATTAAAAAGGCATTGTTCACTTTTTAGAAGAAAAAAAAAAGAATTGCACGAGAAATATTAAGCTAACAAAGAAAGAGCAAATATGAGTAGAAAAAATGACAGTTATCTGCAAAATTCATAAATGTGTCTTTTGTATAACCGTAATGATCATATTTTATGCTGTCATTTTACATTTAATTGCTCACCCTGGTACTTTACTTCATAGAAGCCATCAGTACCCCACAGAGCCAGATGCTGAATTGCAAAAAAACATACTGTGACCACAGACTTATAGGAAAGTAACTTTGCTGAGCTGTGGTGTATGACAAGTTAATTTTTGCAATTATACTTTTTCCAAGAATAAATGAAACTGCAGGTCATTACTATTCTATATCATTAAAAAGAGGCAGAAAATGTTCTTGATCATAAAGGCCTCAAACTCATTTTATCATTACTTTGACATATGAAAGCAACTTTACAAGCTGCTTTTCCTCAATGTGACCAAATGAAATAAGCACCACCTCAGCTGAAATACATAAACATCTTGATACATTAAGAAGCACATAACTAAAGAATATTGTTATTATTACACAGTGCTAACCCATCATATATCTAGCAGGAAAGAAATGCTATATGGGCTCTGCTTACTCACAGCTGTTAGCTCTTCTGTATTACACTGCATGTCAAAGTACTGAAGGGACACGGATGCTCAGTTGTCATGAAGACTGAAATTGTCCCCTGTTCATTTCTCTTCCTATGAGACGTTAAATGTTAGAAATGTTTTCAAAAATAATTAAGCATGAGTAATGTCCATCACTGTCAAATTGTCTGTGCAATCAAACAGCAAGAGAGCAGATATCATTATGAAACACGTAATGTCTGCCTTCTCTATCTGTGCTTACGTTATCTGAAGACATACTAAGAATTCAGAAGTTGGGATGTTCTTTACATTTCAAAATATTTACTGTACATGGAGAAATCAGAAATTCTCAGAGCATTCTTTCTCATAAAATGCTTTTTCATTTTCTGCACAATTGCTTTACTTTCCCATCACCAGTGCAAACTATAACACTCAAGTGAGGAGAAAAAGAGATTCTGCTTTCCAGATGAATATATTTATTAAGACAAAAGAATGAGAAGAAAACGTTTCAATTGTCATTGCATCTGTTTGCAATAAACGTCAAGAGCCTTTTAAAAAATTGACTGCAGAGCTGACAAAAGACATCAGGTTGACAGGCAAAGAGCTGGAAATCCTCAGTTCACCCACTGAACGAGAAAATACAGGGACCCCCAAGCCACAAAATACCCTGATTTTTCAGAATCTTCTCTGCCAACCCATCCAATCCTTAATATTGGCTGAGCCACATATATCATTTGTTATCACATCCTTTAGTATATCTCCAAAATTAAGAGTGATTATTTACTTCAGTTTTCTCTTCTGAGAATGAGAGAGCAGAGACCAATAGAGAGGTAATGGAAGAAATGGTCCAATAAATCCTGTGACTGAGATTTTCAAATTCATGGAATTAACTAGAAACAAAATCAAATAGATTTCTTAAAACAGTCCGCATGTTACTTTATACCTTCATACCCTATTCTCATCCAAGTCCTAGTGCTTTCCTTCCAAACAAGACCCTTAACTACTCCGAAATTATTTGGAAATGCTAGTTTGATAATTTGGAATATCCCTCCCTCTTTCTTCCTTTGATCTCCTTGCATGGCAGCCATGGATCCCTACACACAAGATTCCCTCTATTCATATACAGGTTCTGCAACAGCAGCTCTACAGTGTTTTCATAAACACACAACAAGCATCTAAACACACTTGCTATCAAAAAAGAATACCACAAACATGGGACATAGCTGGTTTTTCTCTTACTTAAAATACTAGGAATTTATTGCTTCAAGGAAATGTTTTTGTCAAGAAGAAGAAATTAGAATTACAGAGAAAAAGAAGTATGGTTTGAACTGCATACCATTGCATACAAGTCTTCTATGGAAATGAAACACTATCCAATTAATTCTGTGTAGCTACCAAATAGGAGGATGTTGTCCGTAGGCAGACAGGGTACCAAGCAGCTTTTAAAATCTCCAGCGCCACAATTTTAATCTCAGTGCATCCTATTTGCAAACAAATCATTGCTAAGGAGCTAAAACTTTACTATTGTGAATAAAAGAATAATATTAAAATATATTCATATTACTTAGTAAAGAATATACATCTTGCCTGGACTACCAATTACTTCGCTAAAAATTTATATATGCAGCGTGGAACCTCTTTTTCCAAATTTTTTTTTGTTCAACAAAGTTTTAAAGTCATGCCTATTTACAGGATAAGGAATAAAAAGCTTTCCTTTCCCACATGTAGAGAAAAATTCAAAAACAGACACTCTGCTATTTTTAATCTAACAATCTCTATCAGTACTCCTGTTCCAATGAATTTGACACATCACAATTACATTTAAAAACAAAAACACAATGAGAAAGCAGAAATCTGTAGCTCACTAACCACCAGCACCTTTGCACCTGTGTAATGCAGCAACAATGAAAGGCAACACATGTTCCCTCCCTGCTAGGGAGGCAGCATTGAGGAAAATGGTAAGAACCTGGAGCAGTTGTTGTGAGGTTACTTACATAAGCAAAGATATGGTAAAATAATCTCGTCTGCGTGGGCAAACCTTTGTAAACTTGTGAGAGTTAGCAGAGCTCAATACAGAGACATGGGATTACCTATGCAGAACAGTTCACAGAATCAGGGCTTAACACGAGAAGGACTAAAACCTACCTACTATCTCTCTCCTTCTTTCACTGTCAGCTTTCATCTGTATTCATTATTTTCAATGTAAAACTGCTTTTGCATACCTCACAATATACATACATTTTATTATATGCATGACTAGAAGAAAAAAAAAGAGTATTATCCTACAGGAGACTGCTTGGGCTTTTTTTCTGAACCCTTTACAACTCCCTTTCACCTTCAAACCAAAGGCAACAATTTTAAAAAACTAATAAGCAAATTTAAAATAAAATACTGTTAAAGCTCTTGTTCACAAAACAACATT
The DNA here is from genome assembly GCA_013397055.1 of Pachycephala philippinensis. Taxonomy (NCBI): domain Eukaryota; kingdom Metazoa; phylum Chordata; class Aves; order Passeriformes; genus Pachycephala; species Pachycephala philippinensis. The sequence goes on along the minus strand of VWZT01003310.1, from coordinate 1,368,076 downwards.
AAAGCCACAGTACTGCCATTTGATACATTATTAGAAACAAAAATAAAACATTCGTTAAAATATAATGATGTAATAATGTAAATAGGAAAAATAGCAGATGCTCTTTAACTGTCAAATACAGATTTTTCATGGCTGGTACACAATTTACTGTCACAGGCGCTTTGGTGCTACAGAAGTATTAGTACAGCTATTAACTATTTAATTCTTTAGCTGACACTGTGTTTTAGGACAGGGATTTAAATAATTTACTTCTACATTCTACTGTTTAAATTTTGCTGCTAGGAATTCGTGCAACAAAGTTGTAGAAAAAACACATGACGCTTGTTGATAGTGATATAAGACAGGATTATTATAAAACCAATTATATCTTTTCATTCTCTTTTGCTTAATTAAAGCAAGAAGAATCACTATCTTTCTCAGCAGTAATCATGTGGAAGCTGTATAGCACAGATACAGTAATTAACTTAACCTTATCACTTAACTCTATTGGGTCATTGGAGTGAGGCACAGTATCAGTGCTCAGAATCAATGCTGTAATGCTAACATCTTTGAGCAGTTCGGAGATTGAATAATGCCATCTGTAAATGGACAGTCTTTGTTCCTGCTTAGCTATGCTGGATAAATGTTCCTGCTCATAACTTTAATATGGCAGCTTAACCATTTAATCATTGTACATTAATACATTATCAATATTGTGAACATGTAAGTACAAAATTACTTGTCAAAGTAATCAGATATTACCGATTTTTGTGCATAAATATGATACGTGTGGGATTTTGTCTTAATTATATATTTTCTTAATTATATATATTACATATATGAAAAAAATATAGCCCAGATTTCTTTTTTCATTTAAGAGAGATTGAAAAGAATGATCATTTCTAAACATAAACTTATTTTTCCTTCATCTAAAGCAGATTTTTAAAATGAGAAATAATGTTCTGTATTTTCTGTGGTAAATTAGCCAAGTGTGCAAAGTTTAGTGCATTTTAGCTATACAGGGGATACTTGGGCATCTGGGGGATTTTCATAACTGAAGACTTGTGCTGTATCACAACAAATTAAGCGTAATTAAACACTCTGTTCAGTGTCTATTGTTAATTGCAGCAGCTAATTTGATGCTTAGTTAGTGTTATGTTCCGAACTATTTCCAAGCGCGCAGAATTCTTCAGTTAAGACCACTTGCTTATAGCTCTAAATTTATTTTTTTCACCCTCGTTTGACAGATTTTAGCTCATTTATTACTTTTGTTAAACGATCAGAAATTCCCTTGCCAAGACAGTACTTTGAGGTCCTTCACTTTCACCAAGTCAGACACTAAATCATAGGGGACAATTATCAGCAAATGCTCTCCGACAGGCCCTAAGCCTGCTGAGGTAATGCAGCTGACAAACTTTGATGCGCCATGCCCGTGCACATTATGTTCATGTAGTGTGTACATCTGGGCACCCTTTATGGCGATGCAGCAAACAGCCAATCATTTATTCCACTCTAATTAGCACACATGTAAATCCTCACCAATCAAGCCACTCACAGGGTTACCGTTGTGGCAGCCATACAGCAAGCTGGCAGGACATGGGAAGAAAGTACAAGAAGCAACTATTGGGTTTGATTTGAACCTGCCGTCACGCCACGGCAGGTCCCCCCAGTCCTGACTGTAACCAGCTCTCCCCTTCACAACCCATCATCGAGCTCCACGCGAAAAAGGTCATCGGGCAGACTGCGCCCGGCCAAGATGCTTTGATTCTTTGCAGGCTCTGGGAGCACACCTGAAGCGACGCGCGGCTCCGATTGCTCACAGCGCCGGAGCTGTCGCAGGCAAAAGTCAGGCGTAGCTCTAAAGCATGCGGCACAGCATGGAGTACGCGCTACCTCAAAGAAGCACTGTCCACCTCGATATTTTAGACCCCGTTATGTCGCCAGGAAACTATCTGCCAGGTGTCAGCATCCCTTTTCTTCCTCACAAGCCCAGGTGCCTCTGCAGTAACCCTTTTATTTTGAAATAAATAGCGAACGCCTTCAAAAGGACAGATTCGGGCATTCAGAAAATCTACTGACACTGGTTTATATTATGCAACTCCAAAGAATACAGTGTGCTTTGAGACACCTAAAGTGGTTAGCTCCCATTTCCCAAAATTGAATCAAAGCAGTATGTAAGACCCTACAGTGCTATTCATTACTAAATTAGAAAATGCTCTATTTCAAAACAGCTTTAAAATGTTCATGCAGATTGTCAAGGATACAACAGTTAGCCTAATAAAAGTATTCCTCAAAATAAGGGAGTATTTCTTTTTAGAACAAAAATCCACTTAAATCCTGTACCTTCATGCTTTCAGTGCTTACTGCAAGAAAAAAACAAAAAAGCAAGTAAAACTGCAGTTAGCAGTAGGATTTAGCTATACTGATTTACATTTTTATTGAATGGACTTCAGGGATAGAAAGACACATCCACTAAATACATTTCAAACTTTTTATACTTATGTGTATTTCTACTCATCATTTATCTTTATCTACATCTAATTAAACATGTTTACAAATTTATTTGTTCTATTATACAAATTAATGAAGCAACTATCTATGAGAAGTATGGCATGGGTTCCATTTTCAAACAATTTGTCAATAAAGTGTCACTAGAAATTATTCTTATGTATATATTATTCTTACAATTATTCTTGTAAAATTATATGGACAACCAGAACAAAGGGACAGAAAGGGAAACTAAATTGTGCTGTTCCTTCTCCAGATAAACTGGATCAAAGACAGCAAGATGAGAAAAATCTGCTCAAGAACTGTTAGAATCTTATTTTTAAGGAAGTTTTACAAACAAAAGAAAATTTTAAATGAGTTTATCTTCTCACAGTAATACAAAACCAGGAAAATAATGCCGTGAATATTGTACATCTACCAAAAACCAACGAAGCAAGCATATTTATCTCAGCTTCCATGAACAGAAAAATATTGGGATGTGGTAAAGGGAAATTTCCTCCTGACATTACGGATGCTTTCACTGTTGATGCTGCCTCTCCAGGTAGTCTCCCTTTCCTACAGAGCTACCACCAAGGGGGAAAGCAGGTTGTAGCTCTCAGCCTGGACCCAGGCACTCCGGTAAAGTCTCTACCAGATTAGCAAGAAATCTACTGCTGGGTGTGTCCAGCCATCACACAAAGCCCGCCTGCCCCAGCAGCCACTCAGCCCCCAGCCAAAACCAAGTATTTCCACGCCTCCTGCAGCCCTGTGAGGCTTTAGCACACGGTCCAGGGGACAGAGAGATCACTATGAATACCCCCCACCCCAATAAGTGATCTTTACAGGATTCTTACCTAAATACCCACTATCACGAGGCTTCCAGTGAAAATGGCAGGATACTGTTGGCACCACAAACCCAAACACAGAAGGCCCTCATGGCTGAAGCCATGCCCGTAGGCACGGAGGAGGCAGCACCCTCTCCCTTCGGCCTCTGCCAGCTGAGCCCTGGGTCAGACCCCATTCCTGGGGAGCGGCAGAGGGAGTGGGGCCCCCATTAAGCCCCAGTGGGCAGGGATGCTCCCAGCACCAGACTGGCTGCCCCAGTGCCAGCATGGCACAGGCAGAAACCCCATGAGCCATGTTCAGATGGAGGCACCTACACTGCCCAGGAATAGGGTAAGGCAAAGAAGAGTGAAATAAGGTCCTGTGGTAATCAACAGCTGAGCATCACACTGCTCCCTACAGCAAGAAACATTGGCTGCTGCCTCCTGGGCCAGCTACTGGATAAAGTGACCACAAAGCAGGGTCTGTGCTGCCCAGAGCTCTGAGGGGAAGGTGGTAACCAAAGCACGTTCCTCTGAGCAAAGAGAAAGGCCACAGACAGACAGGCCACCTACACCAGCTCTTTGGCAATTCTACACAGATAAATGAAAAAATACATAATTATCTCATATTCTCCTTTTCAGATATGTCTATCAATTTTTTTTTTTATTTATGCTCGATGCAAGATAGGATTTTTCCTTTCCTCATTATCCCAGAATGAAAGAATATTGTCCGTGTAACAATACAATAAAATTTTGAACACAAATGCTTACAAACTGCTCAAAGCTCACTAGTATCTCCCTCCGATCTGTTAATAAAATAAATAGAGCAACACATGAAGTAATCTGATGTAATACTAAAAAAAATTTGTGCTTTTTAATCCTCCTTCTAGTTTATGGGCACTTACTTTTTTTATTTATTATGTGTCATTTAATTGGAAAATTAAAACAATTCAGTAGTTCGATTCTGCATTCTGAACTGCAGCTGCTTTACATCTTGCAGCTATACAAAATGTTTAGAAGTTGGACGTTAGGAGTTTTTAACAAGCTTTAACTACAAGATCCACTTATTTCACTTCATTGCATACTGGTGGATGTTCTCTGACGGCATAGTAAGAAAAACAAAACAGTAGTTGCATCATTGTAATCATCATCAGATCCCCCAAATCCTACAGCCCCACCAGAAAAGGCAGCAATGCCCCTATGCCATCTGCATGTCACTTCAACTGCTCCACTGTCAGCAAGCTGGCCAGCCCACAACAGTAGTTGGATCAGCATGATTGCCCTGCAGCCTTTGAAAACCTGACCTTTTTGTCACATATGAGTCAGAGAGCATTATTCTGGCAGTATGTGTGGCTCTAGCAGGGCCACACACTCAAAACAGCATCCCAGCCACCTTGACGAAGCAGAGAACAGATATAAGAAACCATCCAGCATGACAGATGATCCTGAGAACATGAAAAAAGTAAATGAAATACAGGAGACCTCTGTTTTCATTAGGGGAAAAAAATCCTCAGTGAGGATTAATAAAAATTATGAAGGGAACTGACGCAATCACTGTAGGTGGCTATCTCAGCTCATCTCAAATGCAAAGGCAAGGAAAGCTCGCCGTAGCTATAAAAGGCAAAGGCAATCAGGCAAGAAGGGCAAATATGTAGGAACTCTAATTAACGAACAATAAATGCATAAAATAAACTGCCAAAAGATGAAACCAAAGCAGGTACCTTTTTTTTTTTGTTAATGAGACAATACACTAGTCCACAATTACTTTTTTGTAGCAATTTAATTATGACAATGAATAGCGTTTATTTTTTTTTCTTGTTTCTTACTGGAAATTGTAAAGCAGCTTGTTAAAGTAACAAAAATATGTATTTTTTGTTCATTTTCTCTTTAAACATGCTTCCATCAGCTTAATGGCATAAAAGACTGATGTGCTGTGTAAATTCTTGCCTGTTGAGCTTACCTGAACCAACATGTACTACTAGCAGGCACAGCATTGTCACAACAGTGCCCAAAGATAGCTTATTTGCAGTCTACAGGATCTGCCTGTTTAAATTAAAGGAAAATTCAGTGCTTTATGATACCCAGTGAGTGTAAATTTTGTGATTGTAATGACATTTTCTGCACTAAATTCTACCCATCATTTCCTCTAGACACCATTTGCTATGTTTCCTGGAATGCATGATAGTATTTTAGTAGTCTATAGAACAACTGGAACACCTCTATCCAATATATTTAAGTAAATAAATCCAAACATGAGCTAAAATTCCCATAAAGTAAAAAGATCCTACTGTCAATTTATGTTTTAAAATTCTGAAATAGAAAATTAATTTGAAATTATTGATTACTTGTTTAAGAAGTTTTATCCTGTATAAAACTTTTTGCAAATCTTAGATTATCTGGGATGAAGCATCTTATATTATACAAATTATATAAATTGTTTCACCATACCTATGCCTCAGGTGTTTTACCCGACAAAATTAAGCCCATGGCTTAGCCAACCCATTCCCTACATGAGACAGAAGACACGGAGCAGTATTTGCAAATAGAGAAAAGCATATGACCAACAGCCCACACAAGCTATCTAATACAAAAGACAAGTGGTTATTCCAGAGAGTGTGAGCAAAGGACTCAGAGATTGCTTTATATAAAGCCATGTTAGCTATTTATGAAGAAAAGCACTTTTCTATTCATCACTCTCAGGACTGTACTGAAGCTAAAATGCTCTCCCTGGATCACCACGACTGGACCCCAGTCTTCCGTACTCACACTTACTGTAGAATAATGGCTAAAGAGAATGTGGGGGATATCTTTGAGGATTTAAACACTACCACTGCTGCCAAACACAGAGATTCCAGTAAGTCACCAGATGCCTGGCAGAACTCTCCCATGCCACGTCTTTCTTCAGAGGGTAAATAAGAAAATGACAAGGAATGACAGTCAAAGGCTTGACATGTTCATGTACCTTGGCCTATGGACTCATCCCTGCTCCCTGCCTTTTTCTTTCTTTTTTTTTCCCCCACTTTTTTTTACAATCTGTCACCTCCACTATTCCTGTTTTAACCATTCATGTAATTTCATTGTCTGTTATGGCCATCTCCTTATTTACAGGGCCTGTAGGCATTAATTTTATTTAATATACTATATGCTTGACACTCCACATGGTGTTAATGAGTTGCCAGCTGCCTGTTGTGATACAAGAAGTAACCGTATAAACCCAGTGTCGCCTTTACTCCTGCACTGGTTCAGTTTTCTATTGTGACACATAAATGTCAACTGGTATGATCAGAAGTAAACAGTCATGACAGACAGGAAAAAAGGAGCTGACAGTTGAAGGTGATGATATCCATTAGGCTTCTACAGCTGCCACCTCCTGGGGAGACTGCTGAAGGATTTGAAATGTGGTGCAGAGCTCCTGGCTAACATGGCTCTATGACAAAGAATATGCTTACCTTCAAAATACCTGGCCTACCACCTAACCATCTGGCTTATTATCATTCAGATAAATCCACTTATATGCACAGGAAGGAGAAAGCCATGATGGAACACCAGAAGTGCATAAAAAGGGCAGAAACATTAGTCAATCAGCCCGATGATTCTCGAACAGTTGTTAAGGGAGCACGTCATTGCCTTGCTCACTTAACCATGGACATAAAAGAAAAGAGCTTCCCAAAAAGACAGAGTTAAAGATTTCAATTAAATTAAGCTGAATCTTAAGCTGCCCATCAAGAGTAGTTAGAAAGATTATGTCCAAGTCAATCTTTATTCACGTTTCACTCTTTGTGATAGTAGATTAAACACTTCATTTTGTTGAAAAGAGAACTTTTACCTGATAAATGCAGAAGTAAGAAAAATCACTTAGGTTAAATACCAAACCAGTTTTCTTATCACAACCCGCTCCACTGGACTTTAAGTTGTGCAAACCAACCAAAGCCTGTATTTGACGTGTGAGAGGATGATTGAGGGAATCTGAGACCTCCCAGTGCGTGCAAACCCCCAGCAGACACCAGTGCCTTTGCTCTCTCTCCCCCACACCTCTCCGACACATTCACAAAGATGTCAGGGCAGAATGCAATCCTCAGATGGCACATGTACCTCTAGGCTGCTGCAATTTATGCCAGGGCTAACATAGCTCAACCCAGAAAATTAGAGCTGTAACTGCTTCCATGATCTCCTCCTTCCATCCCCCAACACCAAGAGCAGTATTTTTCCTTATAAGCAGCTCAGGTAATTGCCTTTATTATACACAATATTCATTCCTTAGATTTCCATCACCAATAGAGCTATTATAAATTATTTTAGCTGTACTCTTCATGCTTTTATCCCAGTATTGATTTTATTTTTAATGTAAACTTTTAAATTATAATGCCAGATAAACAACTACTTATATAGCTACAAAGGCTAAATTAGCAAGACCTGAGAGAAATAGCTAAAGATACTTGATATGAAACATTAAAAGTAAATGTTATTTTATTAAATACTAAAATGTAAAAAAATGCAAATGTAAATGTAGTTCCACCTTCCAGTGTACAGCAATAATAAAGTATTGGAGTCAAGCTTCATAATTAACTTAATCAGATGGAGTTTTCTTTAATTCCCTGATTCCTTTCCTTCAGCCATCTAAGCTCAGGTTGAAGAATACAATCACGAAAAACACCAGGAGATACTACTGAAAATGTCTCCCCTTGCTTGTGTTACAGTAAAGCACAAAGTACTTTGCAGCATGTCTAGTATTCGGCCACTGCAGTATTTTAGACATATAGGAACATCCCCACATCTGCTAAGAAAATACCTTCCTGTGCCTCTGACAGAGGACTTGGGGAATAGCTCCTTTAAACAGCTAAACTGAACACAGAATTTAAAGGCATGCTTCGTCTGGTCTCTATAAAGGTAAGCACACATAATTACTGTATGCAGAATCTCAGCATTTGCAATTAGTTGAAAGCAATTCCAGTAAAAAATAAACCCGTTATACCATGGAATTAGAGCAATAGGTTAAATTGCAATTTTTGTCAACAAGTCCATTTTTGCTCTATCGATTTGCGCAAGGTGATACGATGCACTGATTTGAATCTTATACACAGAAGGGTTATTGCACTAATTGAAAAATAATTGGATTCGCCCCACTTTATAACAGATTCCTTTGCACTATCAAAGTTTTAATCTCTGATGAGTTTTGCAAAACTCACAACCTAAAAATCACTGATTTATATCTTAATTCAGATGTGTCAAATATTTCAAGGTGAGGAATTCGAAACAGCAGCCTGTGCAGACTGCAATGCAAACATGAAACAAAAGTAAAAACGCTAACATTTTCTTTCCATATATTGTAGCAAATTAATTGTGTGTTTTGGTAACGTAGCTTATTAGTTTTGCATAATTTAAGTTTTAATTCATCGTTTAATTTTTAATTAAGTAGTCTCTTTCAAGATGAGCTTTCTACTTGCATTTTAGTTAGATGCTAAGCATGCAATGCATAAAAGCAGTGGCAAGAATGTAATATTTAGTTCATATGATTTCCCTGTGATTTCAGACATCAGACATTTCAGAAAGTAACCAATTTTTCAGAGTATAAAATAACAGCAATTGTAAAATGTCATATAAATTTTAAATAATTAAAGACCTCTGAAAATATCTGAAAAACTAGTGGGGCAATTAGAGTGAGTAGAAGAGCCATATACTTTCCTTCGTATAGATTTTGCTATGGGTTTTTTATTTCAGTAGTTTGGTTTTGTTTTGCAGTTGGGTTTTTTGTTTTTT
>VWZT01003310.1:1319680-1359017 GCA_013397055.1 Pachycephala philippinensis | reverse complement strand
TTGGGGGGGGGGTGTTTCCCTCCACAAATGCTACAATTCTGCTAGAGCAATAAACCAGGATTTCACAGTTCTAACTCCCTAGCAAACATGACTACCACTATGCAATTCCAAATATAGAGAAATAGGAGAAGGGGTACATTTATTTTTGCACATAAATAAGAAATTAAGGAACAAAAACTGTTTGAAATTGTGACAAAAGAAAATGTGGTAGTAATCGTAATTATGCACGAGGCTAAGCTGAATGTTTATCTACGAGTACAAAAAAAAATTAAGAAGTCTGGCTTATTGTAGACTACCTGATGGTTATTGGAAAATTCACTTAATTCCAACATTACAAACTTCATGGGTGTGAATTTGTTAAATGTTACTAGTTTGGTTTACCTAAAATTTATTGAAGGTAAAGAAACCAAAAAAACAGCAACAACAACAAAAACCAACACACTCCTTATTTGAAGAATATATCTGTCAATTCAGCTGATTATTGGGAGTGCTCCCAGAACTTCTCAGGCCCACACAATCCTGCTTTCAAGGAAAGGTTGACATCAACACACCTGAGATATCTAACAGCAAAACCCAAAACTAACCTAACTGCATATGCTTTTTGCAGATGTAACAAAAAGACATAAATACGAGTGCAACGTCAAGCAGCATTTTCTTTGCAAATCTCTTCAATGTCCTGAAAAAAACCCCAGTATTCGTTCATATATAGGTTTTTATACCAGAACTTCTTTAGTCATGCTAAGACTTCTAAACTGAGCTCCAAGCAGTAACATCTGCAGTGTCCAGAAAGTATCCCCAGACAGAAAAGTACCACCAGAAAGATACAAAAAAATACACATAAATATATGTGTATATGTAAATATACATGTATATGTAATACATGTCCCTTTCCTAAACAAAAGGGGAGCAGCTGGCTATTCCATTTCTGGAAGATTCTATGACTTGGTTCTATGACTGGTTGAGGGACGGTTGAGTAATTTGAGTAACTTTCAGTCTCTAAACCTTGCAGCATATTTTACAATTGAGTATTTACTAGCTGGATGATCTGCAGTGAAATTAAACTTCAGAAAAAAAGAACTCCTTGTGGGATTCACTATATAAATTCCAGTTTCCCTATTTCCCCTGAAGTTGTTAACTTCTGAGGGCATTCCTGCCAGGAGGTCAAGATCTCCCAGCAGCACCACTGCTGCCAGGCTCCTGTTTCAGTGGCACAGTGGAGTGAAGGCCCTGGAGGATGCAAACTCAAACAAACTTCCTCAAGCAAGCTGCCGTGAAGTCCCAGAAAATTTGCCAGGTAAGAAGGTAGGAAACAAGTCAGAAGTTTGCACTTCCTTAGAATTTTTCATTTTGGGCAAATCCACATTCCTTAAAGAAAACGTTGATAAAATATTTTTTAACAGCTTCCTTGTCGCTCAGCCAGGTTTCTGGAGGAAATGAGGAGCAATGAAACCTTGCTTGGAGATCCCAGTCTAGAAGCTGGCCTCCCTTAGGGCTGGAGCTGCTCTATGTGAGCTGGGCAATAGCCTGTTCTTTTAAATCTGACTACAGGGATCAGTTTCATGATCTGAAATAAAGCAGCATCCAGTGGCTGACCCCGAGGTGCACAATAAAGGTCTGTCAGGGGAGATACACATAAAGATGGGCTATGCACAACGTAACAGCAGAGCACAGTTTGTGTTTGCTCCTGCTCAACAGGAAGCTGCAAGAGGAAGCCCTGTTTCTACAGACCTCTGCACTGATACAATGGTCTGCTGTTCAGCTACAAATAAATGGGCATGTCAGAGCAAGAAACTACTGAAATACTAAAGTCTAGATTAACCACACTCATTCTTCTGCTTTACTGGGGCTTTACCATTGTTTTAGGTGGTTTTGGTTGCGTTGTGGATTTTTAAACAAATGGCTAAACTACAAAGGCTATGGTCAGCCAAAAAACTCTGACTCTGAGAACGCTAGCTCCCTCAGTTTGGCTACCTTCCTATTGAAGTGAAGTGTTTTGAAGAAATTCAGGAGGGTTAAGGAACCTGTCTGTATAATTTTAAGACTTTTTTTGCCTGAGGGTTTAGCCCGTGGCAATCCTAATGGAACCCTCCAAGCCCACCTTTAAATCAAGAAGCTGAAAATTTCAAGTAGGAGCTATAGAAGACTTGGGTTGAGACCAAAGGGTATATACCTTTACTTACGTCCAATTAAACTTTCTGACAGGAAGACCTGGATAGATCAGCATTCACTGCAGGAAATGGTCACTTACTAAGGGTCACTTACTACAACAGCTTTCTTTTCTAGGGACAAAAATACAACATGAAGTATTGAGGAACTCTCCAGCAGTTCCCCATCAACAGGGTACTAGCACTGTAAAAAAAAAATAAACTTACTGAGAAATTCAACAGAGGTTTTCTTTCCCTGAAGTGCAGCAAAATAGCACATCTCCTCTACACATTCAAAATCTGAATAATTGGGTCACTTGGCCTTGTGAGTAACCTATTTTACTGTCTTATTTATATAAACAAACAATTATACTTAATAATCATTCGTGCTGCTCAACTTACTAATCTTATCAGATAACAGAATGCGCTCCTGCAATATAAAAGAGCCATGACAAAAACTTATCACCTAGCCTTCAGCTGTATACAAAAGTATTGGAGAGAATGAAGATAAAACAGATTTCCAAATTCACACACACCTCCCAATACTGAAGGTCAGGCAGGAAAGGACGGAAGCAATTCCTGTTTCCATACCCACAGACACCAGTAATGGCAGCCTCTGTCGCTAGAAGATGCATCAGAGGGTTGTACAGGTAGATCAGTACTTGGGTGCTGGTGACAAGGAGCTGCTAAGATGGGGAAGGTGACACACTTGTGATAGAAAATATTATTTTCCATTACTCACTACTGAACATTCATTTTGTGCCAAATTTGTGGTAATTTTGAGTAACAGCACTGCTGATGGCTCAGTCTACATTATACCAAATACGTAGCTGCACCACAAATGCCATGTTTAAATCTGGCACTCTGGTTTGCCTGAATGTGTTAATGACCCAGAAAACACCATGAGGGTGTAAGAGCTGGCATATCAAGCCCAAACAAACCCTGTAATTCTGCAAACAGTGCTGTTAGCAAATTCTCTCTTCTTATGATATTATGCCTCATGAGTTATTCAGTCCCCAGCTGAAGTTTCCATTGCACAGAGCATTCCCTCTGCTGTGAGGACTAGCAAACACGACCAAGAAACACACACACACAAACTGGAGCCTTTCTTTCCATCAGGGCACTTATCAGGTCTTTTTTTTTCTTTCCTCCTCAGACACCTATCTCCACAAAACTTTCAGGAACAGAGGCCGTAACCTGAAGTACTATAATAAGGTGTAAATCATGCCTCAAAGACAGATCGATCAAAGCAGGGGAAGGTAGTAGGCTGTTCATCTCGCAAGGATTTAAGACATTACCTTCAAATGAAAAAAAATAAGCATTTTAAAATTTCGTTTTCTTTTCACCTAAGGCCCTAGCAAACAGTATAAATTTTGAGCAGCCATATCTATTTTTCAGTGGCTAAACTGGCAAATGTTTCTGGGCATTGCCATATTTCACAAACCATGAGGGGTTTTCTGTTGTAGTTTTGGGCCCAGTGAGATTCAGAAAGTACAAAAGGGCACATAAGATGCTGTACATTTTATACCCAGTAAACTCTGATCTGCGATTGATTTATACAGTGTGCTAAGTCTTTATTTCTTTTCCTTTAGCTTGGCAACATAATTTCACTTTGATGGTCAGCCTTTCAATTAATCAAAGTGGACACAGCATTTGCAGCTTCTTTTGAAGTCAAAAAGAATTGTGTGCTCAGGACCTCTTAAAATGAGACCACTTATTTAGGTACTTAAAGATGGCTGTCAACACCTAACTTCAGTCTCCTAAGTTTGAAATTGCTGACTTTAGTAATTTGCCCAAGGAAAGTGAACCTGGGGCACAGAGAGACTACACAAAATCTTACCTCTCATGACCAAGAAGTCCTTGGCTCTTAGTTGTAAGTGCAGACAAATCTTTTTCTTGACTGGTTTGCCAGTACTGAAACTCAATTCCAGTACGCAGCAGTAGACCATTTCTAAAACACTGGTTTGGTCAGAACTGTTTTCTAGGGAGATCTTATGTCCAACTGCAATTATGTGATAATGGAATCCAGACATGGATTTACAGAAATCAGAAAAACATAGCAAACTTGTAAGGCATTTCTCTGTGACTGACTACTCAGATGAATTGCATCCAGGTCTGCTGAGCATTGGCTGTACCGTGCTTAATTTCAATGCCCAAGGGCAGACAGCCTGATATAGGAAGCACTGGCTGACATTGCAGCCCAGCACACAAGCCAGCAACACTCTTCCTTCATGGAAGTGTTAACGCATTCACAAGAACTCTTCTCATGAACTAAGAAGTGCTAGAGCATTAATAAACTCTAGGAAAAAAGAATTAGCGGCAGGGTGGAGCCGATACATTTTCCAGTCCAATGTCTTTTTTCCCTCAGTTATGTGTCAAACAGCTTGTCTGTGCTGACACGCGAGTGTAGCTGGCGCAGGTGACGGGAGATGATGTGCTACATGAAGGAGACCACCAGAGTTCACGTTGGGGCCCGAGGCAGGCTGGTACCTGGTTGTTGGGCCATGGCGAGGCCCAGAGCACCAGAGTGCTGCGGTGGCCGCTCCCTGCCCTTGTTAAATCAAAGCAGCAGCAGCACGCCCCAACAAATGCTTTGCTTTGCTTGACAGACCTTTTACGAGATGTACATGAACTACAAAGGTCCAGGGAGGAGTTATGGTGCTAGGAACAGTGAAATGGATTTTACTTTGTTACTTGCAACAGATCACAAAAAGCCATAAGCACTTTCTCCTTCTGTTTTCAAGGAAAATGCATCTTGCTAGTGCAGTTGTAACACGTAATACATTACATTAGAGTATGGCAGATAAAATACTTGTTTTGTAAAGTTTTTGGTGTGTACTGATTCCCAATACTCCCTTCTCCAATAGAGACAAGCAGAACTCAAAATAAACTCAGTATTTAGATAGCTACACTACCATTCATCTAATGCTAGTCCACCTTTTCTTCAGTAAAGCATTTCACACTTCATATATATTATGAAACATCTCTCCACCACAATATTTTTGATACCACTTCCAATTCCACTGGTAGACCAGATTCTTAGGCCTACTGTCCTTAACAGAAACAATACAAAATAAAAATTCCTCAAAAATTTTCAAAATGAGGAGAGAAGGAAGCAACTCAGGAAGTACAGAAATGGCAGCACATACCCACCCCAGAATAAAATCTGGATGACAAAAGCTTTCATAGCTGATGTATGTCTCCATCTATAAAATGTAATACGGTTACAATCAGGTATTTTCAAAACTCACTGATATCTAATTTTTACTCAAGACTTCATATTTTGCATTTAGAGTTTATTATTTTTAAAAGTTTAGCTTGCATCAGTAAGAACACAGGATGTGCTAAAATGTTACATTTCACAGATTCTGAATTCTGCCTAAAATACTCAGTTTACCTCCCTCTCAAGTCTCAACTTTTGCAACAGCAACCATACAGCAAATCTGCACAATAAACTGGGATTTACAGGTTACTACTGGTTGACAGCTGAGGTTCAAAAAAATTTTTACCACTACACTACACTACTCACTGCACAAGCAAACAGGCAAAACGTAAAATAAGATTCTCTAAGTGATCCATCAGCTACAATATTTAAAAGAAAGAGATGTCAACCAGTCCCTACTATAAAATTCTTGAAATTAAGAAATTGCAATTTTTAAAACAGAAATTCTTGAAATGCTGGTAGTAGCAAACTGAAGAATCTGTTCAGTTAACTGTAACACAGTAGCCTATGATAGCAGCTAGCCTAGGACTCAGAAGTTTATCAGGGGGAAGAAATGGCAATGTTTAGTATACCACTCTGAAAGGGACAGGAACAAAATACTGTTTCCCATCACAAATTTGCTTGTAAAACATGTATGCTACCTCAGAAAAACAGTCACATACCTAAATAATCTGTAAAACCTCATCACAAACACCACCAAAAATATATATCTTAAGGAAGTAAACCACTTTGAAGACAACTGAACTTGTAGGAACACTGCAAACACAAAGTGTGTCCCTTAACTGTATTCCATAAAAGTTCCTGTGGAAAGACAATCTTAAATGATCAATGTCCTTAATTGTGCTGCATCCAGCCTAAGTAATGGTACTTAGGCTGAGTGGCAGAACTGTTTTGCGAGTGTATATAGTATTGCTCACACAGATTAAGAAGGTAGTCAAAACATACTACACTTCCCAGTCTTCACATACGACCTTCTTTCCTACAGAAAGGAGGTACAAAGAGGAATCAGAAATCTCTGAACCTTAACATAGAATCAAAAACAAGGGCTGATCAGGATCACGAAGTGCTTCTCAGCTCAGCAAACTCAATGTAGGTCATGGTAGACTATTCCACTCCCTTCCTACAATCTGCTGCACATATATGTTGTGTTTTACTATGTACTCTGTAAACAATATTTCGCAAGAACACAAGGTAGCCAATAATACAGCACAAAAGCAAAAGACCTGCTCTGAACAAACACAGCACATCTTCCCTTCTCTCTGCAGGCAGGGAGAGCGCCCTGTTCAGAACATCTCACTATTGGGTCAAGAGAAAGAAAAGGTAAGACAACTGTGGCAAATGCAGGGCAGCCAAAATGAAGGGTATCCTTAAACACATGAATGTGGAACAGGTGAGCAGACGAGTGCTGCCATGGGCATAGATCCAGTTACTTAGATACAAACAACTTGTGGAAATATTTGCTCAGCCTATTCAGTTCTGTGAACTGCGTCACGATTTGTATCAGATGTGAGCAAATAACTCACAAATAGAGATTTATAAACAAACAGCTTACTGGAAATCACCTACTCAAGTCCAAGAGGCACATTTAAGCAGGAACAGAGCAGTGGTCAAGCATCTGTGCCTCCAGCTTCTACATTTGTGTGGTCTAAAAAAAATTCCTGAACATGGATAGCTTGCAGTGAGTCAATCTGGCTATGACACAGGAAAACAAACATTTACACAAAAAGTTTTATATGCACCACAACTAACCAGTCAGTTAGCCATTACTTGGATGTCTTAACTTTAGGAAATACAGTGCTATCTTTGTTTGTTCTTTGTTTTAAAACAAAACACACAAGCCCCACCAAATCTTAAGAGGGGTAATACTAAAAACTGCATTAAATATAGGAACGTGATGAAATCCAAAGAAGCTTCTTCACATCATGCTCAAGCCAGGGCACACAACTTATATATGCATGCAGATGATTATGAACGCAGATTTTACATCACATGAAAATTGTGTTTTATAGAGTAGAGATTAAAAAAATCACCTAGAGCCCCCTTTCTTGATATGTGAGAGGTTTTCTATGATTTTCAAATGTGCAGCCAACTTCATCTTTCTAACAGTATTTACTATTTCTAACCCATTTCACTGTTGCTACACCTTTCCACCACCTCCCTGTTCCCAAGCAAGGCATCTCCTTGGCAGTGTACACTTGCCTCCAGGGAGCTGACCCCCTACTTTCGAAGGCTGAGATCAGACTGCATGGGTGTCCTGCAGGAACTCCCTGTGCCTGTTGATTTTCACTTTTCTTCTTTTCTCCTGCTGTCTCTCCTGTTAAAACGACTCCTCTGCTCCAAAAGTAGCAATCCTCTTTTCCTCCGAATTCTTTTAATAAGCCTAATCAACTACGCTCCAAGGCAACTGATCTCTACTTCTGTCAAGCTCAAAGGCTGCAAATGCTACCTCATACCTGAGGAAGAACTAAAGTGCCTGAAGTTTATGTGTCTTTTCCAAGGGTATCAGCTGTTTGATTATGAGGCATTATCTCTCCGTACAAACCTAGCCACTGAGTTTTCCACACTGTATTTCCTCACCTAAAAATTGTGCTCTGGTTTCTTCTGTGCTCCATGGCAGCCGTCTATCAAGGAGTGTTGGGAGAAGCTCCATTGCGAAGAGGTATCAAATTATTTGGGTTAAACATTCCCAGGCATGTAACAGAGTGGTGAAAAAGAAGAAACTAAATGGAATTAAAATTTCTGTTACAAACCACAGCTCCCCGTATAAAGAAAATCGCACGCCAGGAGTCAAAAGAGTTAGGATCCAAGTTCCCCTTTTATCAATACTTTCAGGGAATCACTCACCTTTTTATGGAAAACAATGACCTTTTTTGATACAATGGTGACCCAGCTTAGAAGAGTAAATGGAAAAAAAGTATGAAAAAAAAGACTTTTTATTATTCCTTGCAATCAAAATGCAAAAATTTAAATGATCTAAAAAAGCACCTCTTTATTAAAGAGTTGATGAAAGTGTGGGTCAGTCCTATTATCCTTTTAAATTAATAAAAAATTCTTGATCTTTTAAAATTCAGAAGAATGATGTATATTTAAAATATTCTGTAATTACTGCAAAAGTATTAATTAACAGTTCATGGATGCATAAGTAGTGAGATGAAGGAATAAGCCATCTACTCACTATAAATATAAGCTTAAAAAATCATTTTATAGCATTTTTGTAGCTGTATGATGTTAGGCAGGTCATAACACTAGTACTTTCCTCTGAAAACCTAATAATTATTAACCTTTTTAATTTTTAAACTGAATATTGACTTTTCAATAAATTGGAGTAAGTTCAATCTTACAGTCAATTCCAAACATGAAAGAGTTTCTCTCTCAGCCACACTGACCATTAGCACTAATTTACAGATATTTTCTTAGGCTTGACTCAAAGAGAAGTCTGAATTATCTTACTGCAAACAATTTTAAGTAACAGCACAGTAAGTCATATATAAAGCACAGAATTAAAGATACATAAAATCACTATTTTCTCTACCAAACTCTAAAAGGATATTAGAAGTTATTCCAAATTGCATGGGAAAGCCTTGAAGTACACAACACAGCCTTCCTTCCACAGTAAGATCCACAGGTATAGAGGAAAAGTATGGGATACAATTCTGTTAACTTCAGCAGGAAATGCAGTGGGTTTGCTTCTGTATTTTAAGAATGTTTTTGTTACATTTTCAAAACAAACCAAAAAAACCACAACTCTCTGGTTAGATTTGATAACTACTAGTTCTGCATGCCATCCTTCAGCTCCCAGAAATGTCCCTCTTCTCACCATTGGAGTCTGAATCACAGTGTATTTAAGAAACTCCCTCCTGCGGAGCACATGGGAGGCTAGTTCTGATCAGGCAGAGATTTCCTGCTCCTCCAGCCCATTCCCTTCTCTACCCTCTGTAATACTGAGCGGAGGCTGCACCCACACAATGGGAAGGATTGCACCTTCTCATCCTGGGACCCCAGAGGGAGGAAAGAAGAGGTGGTGGGAGAGGTGCATTTCCTGTGTAGGATATGCTGGAGAAATCAGTCAACAGACTAAGGAGAGGGTGGAAGATCCAGTGGTCCATGAGAAAAACACTCGTGGCACATGGGATGTGGGGACCTGAGCTGTACGGACAGAACTCGCTTTGGTGGTGTGGGAAACCAGCTAGGCAGCTAATGGGGAAGAGATGCTCTCCCAGAGGCTGGTGCACGAGTCAAGCACAGAGCTGAAAAGACCAGAATCAACACAGTTGGAATTTTCAATGACAGGATTTCATGGGGTCAACAGGGTGTTGACCTGTAGGTCAGCTGCAGGTTGGTGAATGAGCTGGAGAAGAGCTGTTAAGAAAAGGGACATGCATACACGTGTGGGTAGAGGAAGCAAAGAAATAGGATTTTATTATAATACAGGAATCTTTCTAGAAAGTACAACCCAAAACTTATCTATTTCCTACTAACTTCTCCATGGACACAGAGCTGTCCCAATGGCACAGAACACTCCTTTCAATACCTTTTTAGCAACAGAGAAAAAAATATTAATCATGCAGACAGTCATAGCCTTTTTGTGTAACTGCACTCCAGCACAGCATCCACATTATTGCCAGAATCTGGGCACAAATTCACATCCTTAATGCTGTATCAGACTCCTTTTTACTGTTGGGAAACTCACACCCCAACAGCTTTACACATAGGAAATACGGAGTATCAGATAATATATTTATGAGGCTGATACTAATTTCCAACTTCAGAAACAATATTGGATTATTTCCTATGTTTTTATATGTATGTATGAAGATAGAAACCTCCTCCAAACAAACCCTGAAGCACTGTCAAGAAAATTATTTCAGGATATGCTTTTTTTGTGGACAGCAAACACCACATAGCCCAAAAGATCATTTGTGTCACATAGTGTCACATGTCTGTTTAACTAAATGATGGGATATTTGTTTGATGTTCTCTGGTATATAAAAAATAAATAAATAAAGGAGGGAAAGAAAATAAAACAAAACACAAAAAAACCCCTAAATAACTTCCTTTTCTAATTATAAGGATAAAATCCTGTAATGGAAATTCATCACAAGCATACAAATAAACCATTACATAGATATTGT
Organism: Pachycephala philippinensis; assembly: GCA_013397055.1. Lineage (NCBI taxonomy): Eukaryota > Metazoa > Chordata > Aves > Passeriformes > Pachycephala > Pachycephala philippinensis. Next base: position 1,348,518 of record VWZT01003310.1, on the reverse strand, counting down.
AAATTTGCTGTCTGACAGTTTAATTTTTAATAAACTGTCAGGAATCAGGCATCTAGGGGACTGCCTTCATCAGGAAATAAATCAGGAAAGAGAAAACTCATTAAATTAAGGTCTGCAATGGAGACATTGCTGGAGAAGCAACAACCTGCTGGAGTCCTCCCACCAAGCTCCCAAATGTTATGTGAAAACCTTGCTAGTCTCTAAGTGACCAACCTTGCATTCTGATTACGTGCCATCCAATTTCTAAGACTCTAGACCTCAACATAATGCAATTCTTGTGGCATTCCAACCCTCCAACATACCAACAATGTCTCCCAGTTCTATGCCCTCAGCAGGTTTTCAAAACTACAATTTCATTTTGTTTGTGTGTGTGTGCAGACAGGTCAATAATGAAAATGTTTAATAAGATCTATCCTAGTATAACCTTCAGAGTAATCACCTACTAGACTACTCATTACTTTTTTTAATGCCCTTTGCCAAATCTGAGAGCCTGATTTTTATCAGTTGTCAGTAGAGCCTTACACTTCTTGTTCACTAAAAAAAGACAAATTTCCTGCTGATCAATATTTTCCCCCATTTTTTACGCTGTCTGTTCACACCTATCCTTCTTTTTAAGGTGGTTACTCATCCTCTGAGGTCTACAGCATTTTCCTTCTAAGGTTTTTAATCTCATGAGCCAGATGCTTAGGCTGTGCTCTGCAGGCCCTTGTTAACCTTCAAAGAGAACACACACGTCTTTGCATGAAGATGTACTTGCCACAGCAGTCATTGGCAAGAAGCCAACAAAAAAGATCTAGAAAAGCTCTTATAGCCATTAAAGCTCAAAAATAATTTTAAGAATATTGTTAGTCTTGGGAAAATATGGTATCCTGTTCTTTCAAAAAGAAAAAGAAATAAGAGCTCTGTGCATAATAAAACCATCTCAAAAAAAAAAAAAAGTATCCCTCCATAAAGAGATCCAATTTTCATTGAGCTATTCAAATTTTAAAATAACAAAACCAAAGATTTGTATTTGGCTTTTGATTCAATTTAAATNTAAAACCATCTCAAAAAAAAAAAAAGTATCCCTCCATCAAGAGATCCAATTCTTCATTGAGCTATTCAAATTTTAAAATAACAAAACCACAGATTTGTATTTGGCTTCTGATTCAATTTAAATCTGAAACTATTCTGCTTTGGGAGAATAGTTTGATCCACAAAAGGTCCAATCACACAAACCAAACTGTCGATGAAGGATGCACACGCTGCATAGTGCCAGACATTCACTGAATGATGCAGGTGGCTGCATAATGCCAATATACGATATCCAACGTTGTGTTAGCTCTAGCAGATCCCACCTGCATCTCCTACAAGAATATGTTGCATTTTTAAGTGGTATTTTTAACTAGTTGAGGAATTGGATTATAAAAAAAATCATGACCCTGAAGTTAGATGGATACCAATTGAAAATCAGAGGCTGTAATAAGGTTAGGTCTCAGTAACTACTAGAAATTATGTCTCTGGCATTGCACTAGTCCTGAAACAGAATACTGGCTTGCCTCAAGTCTTATAATCTTGATTACCAGGTGGGAACACAAAGAGCTTGTTTCTATTCTTGGCTCTACCACTGGCTTACAAGATGTCCATGGCCAAATCTCTTTCCCCACCTCAATTTTTCACTGGGATAAAGAAATACTCTCTTAGAATGAAAACTGAAGAAAATGGGTATATAAGTGTTGTATCATTAGTGAATCCTCTGCGAGAGGTTCCTTTCTGTGTTTATACCCATCTCTTCTACAAATCTCCTCCCTTCACAATAGACATGAGTGCTATAAGCATGACTTTTTCCATACATCCTGTACGGACTGGCCCATACCACAAGTGCTAAATACTAAAAACACCCACAACAACTTGAAATATGCCTACAAAAAAGCTTAACTCAAGCAGTATGTGCCTTGACCTAAGTGATTGTCCCAAACTGACAAGGAAAATACAAGGCTTGCAGGTTTACTCTCCACTATAGTTTTTCACTGTACGTAATTGTCCTTAAATCCCCCCATGTGCAAACTAATTGCCTACCCACTCTTCTCCCCACGTCACACTTAGGGCTGAAAAAGACTCTGACATACTCAGAATCCAGTTTTAACCTCAAGCCTGAAGGTGACAATTAGCTGGTCTGCCTCTGGCTGCCAGTCCCACGCTGCAGGATCCTGCCTGCTACCTTGGTTTTATTCAGTTTCTGCTTGGCCACAAACCCCTGAACCCTCTGCTGACTCTAGGGGTTACCTGCTTTGCCAGAGCATCAGGGTTTTGGAAGACTTGTCTTGGCTGCTTGCTGAACTGAACACAATGTGATCTTACACCACTTATCCTACCCAGCTCTCTTGAAAAAGATTTAAAAAAAGGTAAATAGGCAGCATGTTCTTTGAAATATTTATGATAATGATGATGGTTATTAGTAGTAATGTAGAAATTTGAAGTAGTTGTTTTCAAACAACTGGGTTCTACAGACTCACAAGTCTATAAGAAAAAATATCCAGAACTACAAGGTACAGCAGGTTTTTCCAGCTTGCACTTAAACTTATAAAGATTAAAGCACTGAAAAACATTGAGCTTTTGTTAAAACAGAATGAAGTAACTACAAAGACCAGGAAACAAACAAACAAATAAACAAAATGCAGGCACATGTTTAGTAAACTCAAGCGTTCCAAAATTACTCTACATCCTTAATAAACTGCAGCAGATTCTGTTTGGGCTTAAAGTAATCAAAACAAACTTGTGATCCAGATAGAATAAAGGATATCAGAAAAGATTTTAGTAATAACCACCACAGCTGAATGATTTCCCCTACCAAAATATCAAAGGAAAATAGCTGTCAAAAGTGTAAATTAAATCACTTTTAAATTGCACAGAAAATTATTTCCTATTTTCTACAGGTTATGATTTGGAGTGATCTTAAACCTCTGGAAAAGAATTTTCCAATTTTCAAAAATTCTGAAGCCCAATTACAAGTAATTATAGCTTTTCATTTTCAACATGATGAAATAATTTGATTCGTTTTACAAGAGGTCTGGTTTAGCTCAAAATAGACAAGTGCTTCTGCAATGAGTTAGTACACAAAGACAATAAAGATCATTCTCAAAAGAAAATCAGGGATACATGTTAGCTATAAATCATAAATGGAGCATTCAGGCAAAAATAGTTTGTGTGTTCTACAAATGCCAGCTATTTCCATTGCACATGAGTGAGATAAAGTAAACAGACCACTGACAGTTTTGGTTTTCAAATACAAAATGGGTAAGATTTGAAAGAGGAAAAAGAAAACGTATGGCATAATCACTACTGTTAGATCTAGTCTTAAAGTATAATTTGGAGGAATAGAGTACATGAATACAAGTTTTTCTGTATTCTCAATCCAGAAAAAAAGCAAACTGGGACCATACAGCATTAAATTAAAACTAAATATTATTTCAAGTATCTTGTTCCCAGGTCCACTTTCTTCCTCTCCATCCAAGAATTACCATTTTTTTCTTATTCTCTGCTATATTACTATTCACTAAATTAGGAATTCCATTTCAGTAAAGCTCCTAAAACCTTTCACACAAACACAAAATCTAAAGCTCAACCAACTCCAAGACAGTGCAGCACAGTTCATTTCCATAAAGTTCAATATCCTTTGCAAAAGGCCTATTGCAAGCAAAAATACTCCTAAAATAACTGACACATTTGAATAGAATTATACCACTCCAGTGTGTAGTGAAGCTGGACTTTGCAAGATCACCTTGTAAATACTAAGTGCTGTAATAAACCTCTACAGATTAAGGACAGAGGTTTGCATCACTCCTCTAAATTTTAACCAAACTTCATATAACACCCATACCCTGCAGCAAAAGGAAAAGTTTAAATGTCCTGTAGGGAGTATCATCTCAACGTATTTATCAAAGAGAAGTAAACCTCAGCCTTTTAAGCAGAGAAGTACCATCTAATCTGCAGGCAGAAAGATGTGAACACAACAGTTCTTAAACTCCAATGCAAGATTGGGAAAGCAAGCTTGCCAGCCAGGCTGTGATTTCCAGCGTTCCCGCCTTCCCCTGGTTAGTTTGAAGGTTACCTATTTACAGTGTGACCCTTCAAAAATATGGAACTTTACAAACTGTGCAAAACACGTTTGTCGGAACATAAGCAGAAACTGATACAAAAAATATTAACAGTGATTATATTTTTTTTAAAAAAAGGGCTATGCCATTTTCATAACATTAGAAGTGTCAATTGTATTCTTAGGTTAATTCATTTGCATAAGAAACAAAATAAATTTTCTTTTTGCCTAGTACTACAAATTGGTTAACAGTGTGGATATAGTGTGTTATAAAGTGACTAATACAAAATTAAAACCTATTTCTGCCATATATCAAAGCACCTGGTTACTATTAAGTTTTCACAAAGAAAATTAGTAGATTGAGCACTGACATATTCAATAAACCCAGGTTTCTTTTGTGGTCAGTCTTCTGGCAGTGAAGCAAATCTTCAAAGACTATTTAAAAAAGTGTCAGCCAAAGGAAAAAAAAAAAAAACCAACCAAACACCAAACAACTAGTTAATTTGTAATAATACAGAGATTTTTTTTTCTATATATATAGACAATAACAAAAAGTGAAAATTTGAATTTACAGACATTTATAAAAGGCTTTTAATGCTATCTCAGCTGTTGGGGCTGGTGCGTGGACACAGCAATTTAACCAATAGCAGATACAGGGAAAGATAAAGCAGAAAAAGCCAGGTACACCAACCTCAGAAAACTGACACCTACAGCCCTCCTACACCCTCAGGTAAATATCTCGCTGAAAGCTAGGCAGGATTTACTCATATTATGGACTATTATATAATTCCACAGTGTGTTTTATTTGTATGTATATTTTTTAATGTCATCCTCCAAAACAGCACACAACAAAGCTCATTCTATATTTCACAGGCCAGGTATGGGGTTTTTTTTCCTTTATGTTTCTCACCTGTTTCAGAAGACCAGATAGGACGCTACATCACAGGAGCTGCACATCCTTGTCTGCCTTGGAAGGTTAAAACAGCGGGACATTTGGCTGAAGGTTAAAGTAGTTTTGAGACTGCACTAGCAAATAGTGCCTGCAGACTATACTGGGTTTCAGTTGGGGTTTTTTTTGTGCTTAATACTCAACAACAAAATGGAAAAAAATCTAAGCAAAAGGGATTTTTTTTTTTCACTTTCTTATTTCTAGTACCAGAAAGTATTTACCTTTATTAACATTTGCTTCTTTCCAGGCAGCTGATGCAATTAAAACCTGAAGTAGATTTTGAACTGCGTACTGTTTTCTCCAGCATCTAACAGGCAAGAATATGCTTGAACACCTCTGGGTTACCTCATCTAGAAAGACCCAGTCAATGTGAATTGAAAGTGCAAGTAACAAAACAGGAGGCTTTTAGCCTACATACAAAACTAAAATTATTCTTAATAAATTATAAGCAAATCAAGAAAAATTATTAATATCAGGAGATAAATACATGATGGTTTTAAATATGCTGAGTACTTCTCCTGCATGCAAGGCCTTCCATTCACCACATGACCCTTGGGACAGGCAATGGATCACAGGACAGCTGAGGGGTGCAAAGATGAGGGTAACTGGAGTGGGTTGTGAGCCACAGCAAATCACATGGCAAAGTTAGGTTTGGTCCCCAGGCTCTGAAGTGCCTCAAAGGCTCCCTTTTACACCTTCTCAAAACTAAAAGGTAATCATTACAAACCTTCCGTCCACGTAAGTTCAGATCACAAACTACATACTACTGCCAGTCTGCTGGAGACCATACAGTCATGGAAATTCATCTTGCCAATTGCATTCTTTTATCGACATTAAGCAATATTTAGAAAATGAACAAATAAGGGTAATTATAGACTATCACTATCAAGATACCTTTTTCATAAATAATTTTTTTCCAAAAATATGACTGCCTCCAATTTTATTTGCTCCATCACACAAGCACAATATTAGCTCAGAATTTTATAAATTCACTATCTTCCCTCATAAGATTTTGGACACAGCAATTCAGTAGACATCAAATCCAATCTTGTCAAATAACACGTCAAGCCACAAAAGGTTTCTAGGGCCCAACAAGTCACTGTTTGTATCTCCAGAGAGGATGAAAGGGTATTTGCAATTAGTAAGCAAGAAGTACAGGCATTCTTTAAAGGAACTTCTACAGCCATCCATGCACTGGGCAAGGATGTGAGAGAAGAAAATTTAAATGTGCTCTGACTTTACAATTATCTTTGCCTTCTACTGACCTAGTTTAAGAAGTGGTTTTACATAGTTTTATCTTCACTGAGAAGCAGACATAAATAAATTATCCATCTCACTTTTGTTGGCATTTTGTTGACTTATGTATGAGATGATGAGATTTGCAATGATACACTCACTGTTCTCTAGCATCTTGGGACAAGTGTTCTTCCAACTCTCTGAATGTCACATGGAGCACATGGAGGGATCTACTCTGTGGAAATGTGTATCTGTATCTTCTAGGGAGATGGTTCTGAGTTGTCAGTATATAAATAGTACTGCAATCTAGATGTTCTTTGTTCAAAGTGCAGTCTCTTTCAGTGACTAGCAGTTGTGACTAGCAGCAGCAAAAAAGTCAATAGGAGCAAAATAGTAAGTGTTTTGGGACAAATTAATTAGCATTTCTATCACCATGCTTTCAGTGAGATGCATATGCCCAGAGTCAAACACACTTCCTTGACTTAGGCTGTGACACTGCATATCCACTGCACTCTGACATCCACATTCAGAAGTCACCCATTGATTTGCTAATAGTTTTTTTCACAGGGATCTATGCAAGTACAGCACTCAACTTGTAGCACTGAATGTTATTCTGGAAATAAAATTTAATCTGCTACTGCCCAAAATCTTAGAAGAAAATTCTCCCAAATGTAAAAGATCAATGACATTGGAATCTCAAGGCTCATTACAATGGCTTTGTAATTAGCCTGCAAAAACCTCTCAGAAACTCTAAGTTGAATATTGTGCAGTTGAGTTTCTCTTCTATGAGGCAAATCCCTGAAACGAACAAATTAGTCACAAGGCCCTTAAGGCAGAAAAGTAAGGAAAGCTTCTGTTCTCTCCAACTCTTAACACGAGGGACTTCCAATGAAATTTAAACATTATAAATAGGCAATACTCTATCCTACAATTCATAATTAGACAGCGGAACTAACTGCTACAAAATATCATTAAGGCTGAGGACTTAGCAAGGCTGGAAAAAGGATTAGACATTTATATGGTGCAACAAAAATATCCAGAGTTCTAATAATTTTCCAAGATCTATTAAATATCACGTTCCAGAGTTTAACCCAAACTCTAACCAAAGAATACGTAGTTTAGAATCATCATAGAATCACAGAGCAGCTTGGGGTAGGAAGGAACCTTAAGGCTCAGCTCATTACGCCCCCCTGCCATGGGCAGGGACATCTTCCACTAGACCAGGTTGCTCAGAGCTCCATCCAACCTGGCCTTGGAATACTTGCAGGGATGGGACATCCACAACTTCTCTGAGTTCCAGTGCCTCACCTCCCTGAGTAAAGAATTTCTTCCTAACATCTAATCTAAATCTGCCCTCTTTCAGTTGAAAATCAAGCTTCCTGCATCTTCCTCTGAAACCTCCACTGTTGATCACTGGGTACTGAAATAGGAGGGGTGAAGAAACCCAGTCTGTCATGGCAATTCCTTTGCAGTTTTTAACAAAATAAGCAAGTAGATCAGTACTCTTTGGCTCAAAGTGGCTAATGACCATGGTGTGTACAATCATAAGAATCTGGGAACAGAGGGGAATGGGAAGCGAAAGCTATACAAAGTGGACTGCAATTACAAGTTTAGGTGTCAACACTACATTGTTCTGTAGAATGGAAAATACAAGAAAAAGAAATAAAGGAGTTTCTTTGGCTGTTGTGTTATAAGCCTCTTTAAAAAAATAAAACCAAAGAAACCCCAGCCCATTAATAGTCAAATGGGCAAGGGTAAAATACAATTGACCTCAGAACTGAGAGGACTGTTTAAGCTGAAAAGTTTTTTCTGGCACCACTTCTTTGCTCTTTCCTCCTCTGCAGGCAGCCCTGTCATATCTGTTCCTCTTTCCACAATGTAAACTGTCCTTGCTTCTCCCTGTCTCAGAGGATGTTCTAACTCTCTAAATCATGTGGCCTTCTTTGTGTTTTCCACATCCCTTACCAGCTTCACAAGAGCCAGGCTGTGAAGGGCCCAAGACTGTCACTTCACAGAACAGCCAGGTACCAGTGGTTGCAGAAGGCAAAACTCTACAGTAGGAGTGGGGTGGAAAAAATCAGAGAGAATCTCACTGTAGTCCAGATAACATAAAGCATCTGTCCAGACTTAAAAAAACACCAGATCAAAAGGTTTGACAAGAAGATGTGCAATTAAAAATGCATAATTCCAAATCCATAAACAATAATTCCTGTGTGTTAATAAGCCTATCTGTAAAATATGAGATAAGGGTCTAACAAATGAAAAAAACACTACATTGATAGTTCCTATAAAACACGGGTCAAAAGACTGACTTTGCGTGTAAATATTTGAACTACATACAGCAAGTAACATTTCAGCCTCTGCATGCAATTATTAAATATTAAGTAAATAGCTATGGATCATATGTACAAAGGTGAATGCAAAATGCGGCAATATTTAAATTAAGATCAAAACAAGAAACAGCCCTTTGGTGTTCCAGTTTTTTTCTTCAGAGTGTGGTGGATAATAAATATCCAAGAGCTTTCCAAGGCCTCAGAACAGATTGGATCAGTTTCTTTATGTTTCCTTTTGTAATCCTGTCACAGAAGCAACCTATCAAAAGATACAACCTGCAATTTGGCGGCAAAGAGAAACACTGCACCTCCCTCCAGTCCTTGAAGACCTTTTTTTTCTAGCCCCAAAAAAAGCAGAAAGGCAGATCTGACAACTTGCACTGGAGTGTTCAAATCAAGAATTTTATTACCCAATTCACCCTGCTCTACACTGAGAGCTTGGACTAATCCAGCAGGTCAGATACAGCAAGTCACAAACCACAGCATTTTCTCAAAATATTTTATTTTGAGAAAACAAAACAAGACAAAAACCAAAAACAAAACCCCAAACCAAGCAACCAACTCAGATAAGCCACTGAAGGCACTATTTAAAAAGAAAAAGCTTGTTGGTATTTTTGGGTAGCTGAAGGTACTTGGTTTTGGTTTTCTCAATAAGGCAGAAAGTCAAAAGTCCTTGAATGAACTAGTACAGTGTAAGTAACATTCAGAACATTCTTATTTGCCCCTTTTTTTCTCTACAAATGATTAATTTCGTGAAATAATGCCAATAATTTTTTATAAACTATAATGCAGTCTAAGAATAGGCCCCTGTATAAATTGAACACAGTAGTCACATATTTTGTGGGTAGATTAAGGATAAAACTGCTAGTTCCATGCTGTGCCAGATGAAAAGGAACTGTTTGAGTACTTTAGAGCATGCATATTTAGTAGGCTATCCAAATTATTTATAAAACTTTGGGGAAAAAAATTACTATTTAAGGAAAATAGTACTATTCAGTGAATAAGGAACAAGAAGAAGAAATTCAGGTTTCATTCTCAGCTTCCCAGACACTAAGCAAATCACTTCTTCCTGTACAGTTTCCATACCTACAAAATGAAGGTCAAATTTACTAATTTGGTAAAATGCTAAAGAAACTGTACATGAAACATCTTGACATAGGAACTGAAAGTTCTTGACAAAGGTACTATACAGATTTGCTGAAATTCTGCAAAAAATCAAAATCTCAACAGTATGTTGAGCAGCATGGTATATTTATCACGTTCCATACATGTCAGCAACACATATATTCAGCCTCTTCTCATCACATTTAGGAAAACCCCAAGGAAATAAGGAGGGGAGCTGAATAAGTATGCAGAGCCACAGAAGATTGTTCTGCAGTCAGACAGCTATAGTTAACACAAAGCAAACCAGGTCTTTACTATCTTCAGCCGTGCTTTAGACAGTCAGAAACACCCCAGTCATTGGAGAATGAAGCAGTGAGATGAAAGAGCTAAGTACTGAAGAAAAAGGCTGTAAAGTCTACAAAACAAAATGGGCATTTACTTTAGCATCAGAACATAAATAAGTAGTAATGTTTTAATAAATGATGTAGGTGTAGGGAGCCTCAGCAAGCAGCTCAGCAGTTCCATGTAATACCAGAACTGAGGTCTTCAGAGAGACTTGTCTACATGTTCTTACAGCACTGTGAAATGCAATTCACAATCCCTTTTGACAGCCTCAATTTAGACATACCCACCTTTACAGTAGGGACTGTACGCTACAAATAACTGTCACAACTTATTGAAGAGACCTCCTAAGAGAAACACAAAAGATATGCAAAAGAAATGAAGAACAAAGGTTTGCCCTAAAAATGAAACTCATTACTAACTTTTCTGAAAGTGAGACACTATCTTTCAATGGACCTCAGTGGAAAGTCTCATTAACTCAAGAATTTGCCAATCAGAAATATTTCTGTTGTTATTAATAATGAAAAAAATACGTTCAAAAAAATACTACACAGCCACAGTCCTGTAGCAACCCATTAACCAAATATTAAATAACATGGTCAAGACCATGAATTTACATTTCAAGAAAGAATAAATATAAACTGATACATAGTATCAGATTTTACAATGAAAGCAGGAATATTCCTGCTATTACCTATTAATCCAGAAATTATTCCCCAGCTCTTTCAGTTGTCCAGAAAAGGGTGCTGCCTCTTCTCTGTATATCTAAGACACCTTGGAAATTATTGGAGATGGAGCTACAGACCTTTACACGGATAAGTGTAAAAGGATAGAAGATAGACAGCACTCTTGTTTACTAGAACAGTCCTTGCCAATTCTTACTATTTCCTCTATTTGAACAATTGTCCATGGGGCTCTTTATCTGCTTCACAATCTGCCCAGAATACCTTTCTCCTCCAATGAGCTGAAATCTGCTCTTCATTCACATGGATAGATGCAGCAGTTGTTCATTTCTCATTCAGAAAATGTTAAAATAGTTGGACTTTTCCCAGTCAGGTTGGGAAAGGAGAAACATATGAAAGGAGAATCATTTTTCTACCAAGTATTATCAAGAAATCTAGATAACATAATACCTTATCAGAAAAATACTGTAAGATGAGTAAAATTACATTAGGCGAACCAAAGAGAATAGAAACAGGAATGGATTGGCCCTCCCATTTTCTAGAGGACAGATGATGAACGCAATTCCAGCCCTGCCACTCTTGGTACTAGCAGACAAGGCTAGAACACATGGAAAAGGGAATTGGATAGGTAGGTAACTAGGAAATATCTCTGCAGCTCAGTGCACTGTGCAAGGTGCAGTCCTGTTTTCCAGTGCACACCTATGCACCTTCAAGAAGAGTTCAGCTCTGACTGCTCCATACTCCACATTTGGTGGTTGCAGGCAGTCCTCTCTTCTTCAAGCTGAATGAGTCCAGCTCCCTCAACTTCTCGTTTCACGTCCCTCAGGAAACCTGAGGCTTGCTTGGGACTGGCCTGGTGGCCTCTGCCAGACTCACTATGAGTCTATTAGTCTTCCTTGCACTGTGGACTCCAATACTGGACTCAATATTCCAGATGTGATCTCAAATGGCAGCTAGAGAGCAAGAATCATTTTCCCCAACCTGATGGCTATGCTCTTGCCAACACAGCCCAGCATGCAAACAGCCTTCTTGGTTGCAAGGGCACACCGCAATCTTCAACCTGTCCTCAAACAGAAGCACAGGGCCTTTTTCTGCAAAGCTGATTTCTAGCAAATCAGAGTCCCTACGGTCCTGCTGTGAGTTTATTTCATCCTAAACAGATTCTGCATTCTGCATTCTGCATTTGCCTTGCTTTGACCTTCATGAGGTTCCTGTCAGCTCGTTTGTCCATTCTGGGTAGGTCCCACTCAAAGGCAGCCCAGCCCTCCAGTGCACTGACTGCTCCCACAAAGTTGCTGTCATCCATGGACTTGCTAAGAACGCAGCAAATCCATCTGCTACATTAACAGTGGAACAGAGAAATCTAAAAAGCATGATAATCTAGAATGGCCATCTCCACACTACTGCAGAGGAAGGAACACACAGTGGCAATTTCTATGAGAATAAGAGTCTATCAGTCCCAAGTATTTGCTACATCCTCATAAAACAGTCTACATTCTATATACCAAACTTGACAGAGGGACTGACTTTACAAGGATATGTTTTACATACCCATGTAAAGTGAAGTCAGTGGTAGTTTAAGATAATATGATGGATTGTAAACAACTGCAGTCTGGGAGATGGCATAAGTTTGCTTCCAAGAATTTACTGATCAGGCTTGCAAACCTCTTAAAATTGCCAGAGCTTATTTGCCAATACTTTAAGAAAAAAAATCACCAACAAGCTGTTCCTGCAAGAAGCATCTTTCAAAGGGAATATCCATCTGACAAAATGCGTTGCTGTTAATGTTCAGGAGAGTTTGTTACAATTTCTTGCGGATCTTAACCATCTTTGACTGTCTTTGACTTTTGATTTACCTCAATAAGAGAATAACAAGGTATTTTTGTCCTTAATAGGAACTGAACTGAATCTGAATCCTGAATTTCTCTTTTAGAGTATGATATGGCCTTAAGAAGAAGTGGAAAGATTCAAAGATGTTATGCCTCCAAGAACTCTATGTTCATACTGAGACAAGAAACATCAGTGAGCTACACAAAATAGATTTTAATGCCAAATCAATCTCACCAAGAGCGATGCAAAGAGAGTTGCATGACCAATGCATTTTCTTTGGAATTATTCCAACAGAGGAAACAAGAGGAAACTGAAAAAGCCAATTTCAACCCACAAGATTTTTCCAGCATCTCCTACAAAATACTTCTCTCCATAGAAACAAACCCAGACTACGGCACTACGACAAGTGACAGTCAACTGGAATAGCAGAGGGGGGCCTTTTTTAACATGCCAAAGACGAGCTATCAAGCCTAATAGCTAGAGATTGACTGAAGAAAAATGTCCAGGTTTCTAATCAATAATGCTTGCAGATTCTGTGTTTCACTGACAAGGAGAAAGGGAAGGCAAGGGAGGACAGCCCACGGTCTCAAGTTCCCCAGGGAGGGGAACAACAGCATAGTTACACATCTGTAATCAGTCACTGTGGGGAGAGAGGAAGGGTGAAGGCCATGGTATCCTGCTTGCCTGCCTTCCAGCACATAATAGGTGTCTCAGTTTGAGGGCTGTTTGTCTGGGGACCCCACAGTCAATGGCAAGAACTGGCTTCTCTGCTCCATTCTCTGTCCATGACTAAGAGAAGCTCTTCCTCTGTCCTACCTTTGGAAGGGATCCACATCTCCCCCCTGACTTTGTATTCTGCCTTCAGTGCCTAACTTTAAGCATAAGATTAAAGATAACAGCCACAAATAATTTTCTCTTTGCTACTTCTGCTGGAAATGCTATATTGGGCACCTGGGTGGGGAGGAGAAAGCAATAGGACAAAGACATTACAGCAATATGATCGAGAAACAAAAGGATCACCAAATACCAGATACATGATTAAAAACCAAAACCCTGAATGGACCTGGAGGCAAGCCACCAGTCCTTCCAAGTGAGAGCGGTAGTGAGTCACCAAAAAGCTTATATTCCTTCTATCCACATTCTACGTGCATCTCCCCTTCCTAATTTCTGGCTACGTATCTTCTGCTGCCTGTAATGAGTACAGTTTCTGTTCCTATAAAGCACAAACACTTCTTAGGCTAGGCTATCAGCAATCCGTAACAGGCAGATATCTCAGCGTCTGGAAGACTGTGGTTTTAAAGATCTGACAAGGAATAATATCTGAACTTAGGTGGTAATTAAACTGTCTGAGCAATGCTAAGAACAGATACATTATCTTTTAATATCAGAAATGAAGCACTATTAGAGAACACAAAAGCACCTCTCCACACAGGAAACATACAAAATGGATCCTTCTCTTGCTGCTGGGAGCTCCACAGATACTCATATGTTTGATCACATATTTGACATCACACTATTGCTCCTACTGACTACTGCCAGCTTTCCGGGGCAATCATGCTTGTATAAATTCAAGTCTCTCATGCAACTTTAAATGACTTTCAGGAAAAAATACTGCTATTGGCTACTTATTATATAATGATTCATGGTAATATTTTTTGAATGCTACATTGAGTGTCTAGTCTGGGGAGATTGCAGGGAAGAAAAACCAAGATACTTAAAACTGAACAAAGTAGACCTCTGTTAATGGGGGGCAGGGGGCAGACAAGGGGGAAAGCAGAGGAAAGAGAAGCTCACAAAAAGTCCCAAGGAATCCACCAAATTAAAAAGTTACATTTTATGTTCTGTGGCTTAAGAGATTACAGGGTTACAGGTTATAACAAAAATCAAAATCATCTGTAGAGCCATCATTTTCTGTCACATGCAATATTTTCATGATTAGTGAACACAAAACATTTAAGAGAGAAATTTAGAAAGCTGTACAAGAAATACAAATATATTTGAGAGGAACAGAGACCAAAGAATTTAACTCTTTGAAATACCCAGTAATGCCATAAAAGTACACAGAACCTGTAAATGCTAGCTCTGTAACTGATGCTCAAAATGTTTCCGTATCTGGTATTACACTATTTGTATGTTTTCTTGCTGCCAATTTAATTCTCAACTGTATCTGAATCAGAGATCACACCTCCATATCTGCTGAGGCAAGGAGCTTAGGAGTTCATTTGTGGTACTTTTCCAGATCTTTCATAAATCCATTAAAAAGGCTTTCTAAAAATCATCATTTCCTATATTTTTCCCGGAGTTCATTGTGCAGCACAAAGAACACACCAGCATGGGAAACAGACAAAATGGATGCTCTTTTCTTCCTGCTGGGAGTCCAGGATACATGCACACTTTTGGCTGCGCATTCAGCATGTCACAGCCACTTCTGCTGATGAACAACAATGATTCTATATGCTCCACAGCTATTGTTTTTTCTTTAGATCACTTACCAACAAACTAATTGCACATATTGGAAACATCTTCACTCCAAGAAAATAAATTCTTATTCATATAAAAATAGACTGACAGAAAATACATAAGTATTCTGACACATTAACTATGGCCAGAGTAAAATGCCTTTGTCTAGAGAACTGCCCACAGAAGATCACCTTCTGCTGCCTACTTTTCTGAGTAATTAGCTCAGAAGTGTTAGACAATCATGGTTCAAACCCTAATGATGATGCCTGTTTTGTATCCTACAGTATCTTGTTTCCTCTACAAAACAAAGCCAGACCCAAAATCTCTGTAAGAACTGTCAGAAGCTGAATATTAAATAGCACGTGGGCAGTAAAGTACACAAGTAGAAAGCACTAAACCCAATACTCTTTGGGTGAAATTACAACCACTTCGAGGATGGCTAGCAGGTTACATGATCACAGCATTTCCTTCAGCTTTGAGTCTATGAATTTGTGCCTATTCCTGCCTATTTCTATAAACATATTATGATCTTAAGTTACAAGTATCACACACTATTTTCCCCCATCTGCCCTACACAGGAGACACAGCAATCTAGGAGCAAAGGAGACTGCCACCAGCGGAATTCCTACATCATTTACCACAAAAACTGGAAGCACTCATTCAAGTTAAAAAAGAAATTTTAAAAAATGTTGCTGATAATTCACAGCCCTGCCCCTACCTCTCAGGGGCCATCTTCCACCCAACACTTTTTCTTTCATCTTGAAATTATTACAGCCAAAACCAAGATCCTGATCTTTCTTTTGAAGTTCTACCTTCTGTTTTACCACCAGTCTCTGCTACTTGCGGATTTCATTAGCCACAGTCGAGTTCCTTCACTGGGAATTGGTTCTTACTCCTTTTTCTTTTTTCCCTACAGCAGCAGCTAAGAGCTACATATTTTAATTCTCAAAAACAGCACACATATACAAATGATACAATAGGAAATAGATGATTATAGCATTCATTTTTTGAAATTGGTATCTCTCATTTTAGCCTGCCACCTTCAGTTGGGGCTAAGAATCATGTCTTTATATGTGTTGTATCAATTAACAGGAAAACAATTTTAATAAGATATTTGGCTACTGTCATAATGCACCTATTTTATATAGGATTAAGCCCAGAATTACTGAGAACTGTAAGAACTGGTACTATTATTCTGAAATGTCATAATAACTTTCCAGATGCCACTTGTTATCAGATCCCATTCAGTGGAACTTAATATTGTAAGCATCTCCCAGACAAAAAACAGAGGTCACTGACTGATGCCTGTTTCATCAAGGGTGTTGAAAGCCTTTGGTACCTTCTGTTATTCAAGAAATGATCTCTTCTTCTTTTGCTATAGGAAGTCAATACACACGCTAATAAATGTAGGTAACCTAACAGCCAAAACTTGAGCAGGAAGCATATTTAGTTCAATATAAGTCATCACTGACAAACAGAAAACATGCAGAAATCCAGGTTTAAAAGAAAACCGTCTGAGCCTGATTGAATAACAACCTAGGTTTTTTCCTACTATGTTAAATCCTGTTTTTTGAGTATTGATCCCTGATATGATCAAGCAAACAGGAAAAAAAAAAACAAACCTCTGGAGCAAGTGGAAATAGATGAAACTCTTACAAAATGTTCAAAAATAAACCTTCATGTGTGACCACAAAGAGTTTGTTACCTTTAAACACCGGGAACATCTGTCTGTCTTCCACAAACAACACAAGGATGTAGACGTTACAGAAATACAGTTGCATTTCACCTGGCAGTTTGATGCAGCGTACTTGCACATGACAACACATTGATTTTACTTCTACCTCCATGCAGACATCTACGTAAAGAAATCCATTAGGCAGACAGTTCTCATCTCTATTGACTGACAGAGTGACAATCGAATACTTTTCACCTTCCAAACTGACTGACAGCTAGACACTTAAACAAGCCTTCAAGTTGCAATAATAGTATGAAACACTTTCAATTACCTGAATCAAACAAATCCATGATCCCACTAGTTGAATGTATTTTTCTGTCTGCTGCTATGCCTGGCTTGGTTTACACTGTTGTTTGGGCAATTCAGACCCCTAACAAGAATGCTGCAAACAAACAGCAGCCCAGGGTTTCTAAACAATGAATTATACCTCAAGTAGTTTTGCTATACAGATCTTTGTGACCAAAAAAAATAAATGCAGCCAGCCTCTTGAATCACTTCCTTTCTAGCCGAGCAATGAAGCAAATCTCTTAAACTTAAAAAAAAACCATGGAAATAGCTACATCATTAGATAAGTGTCTTTCTAATACTAGTAAATGTTAAATGCCAGCCTGCCTTTAAAAAGCGAACATTTGTTGGGTTTTTTTAGTAAGTGAAATTGTAACAAACAGTATTTTAACTTTGGGGCTAAATACATGAACTGTTAGCCAGTTTTCTAATTCAAATTACAGGTATTTTTCTAAGTAATTCAAATTTTAATGAATTAAATTCTCTCCAATTAAAATTGGAATTTATTTGGAATTTGACAGAGAAACAACAAATTGGAAAATTTATTTTTTCAGAGACGACAGCTCAAAAGCAATCAAAACCATATATATTTGCATTTTACAATTTCTAGAATGAATAACTAAGGTTGAAAGTATCTAATGTTCTGTAGACATCAATATGTGTTGCTGCAAGACATTCAGCATGATCAGACTGAAATATCTAAATGAACATGCTTATGAGTTAAACATATACACTGCATAACAGGCAAACAAGTAGGATCAGGGTGCGCTCTAATGTACTGTAATTGGGTTGACAGAAATAAAAGGAAAAGTCAGAGTCCATCAAGAACTATTCAGTAAAAAACACACAAAAAGCAAAAGATTGTCTTTACAATTGAACAGTTGCATCAAAAATGGTCAAAGCATTTTAAAAGACATAGTTTTATGTTCTGAGAAAACAAGAACTGAAAATAAACCACGTTTCCATATATTTCCCTTATAAAAACTGGCTTTTAAGCCATGTTATGTCTAAGGAGGTTGAGTGCAGCTACTAACTTTTCCCCTCCCTCTCTGTGCACTGCTTGTTTTGTTTGGAATCCAGGCAGGTAACAGACAATCTTTACAAAACCCAGTGCTGCTTCACAAGCGCCATCACAGTTTAAATGTACACAGCCAGAACAACTGAAAATACTTGCTTTTTTTTGCAAACAATGACCAGACCTTAAAATAAATTTAAGAAAAAAAGCAAAAACACCAACCCCCAAACAAGCAAACAAAAGAACCCCAACGAACCCCGCCAGTCCCCACCCTCTGAATTCAGCAAGTTAAGTTTACACTAAATCGACAGTATTTGAAATCACATATGGCATTCTGTTGCTATTATGAAAATAATATTTTAAAAGATTTTGAAAATAATGTCACAACACCAGTTTTACAGTATTAATAATTTAAAGGATATGTAAGAGCATGTTTTATCAGTTTGTCTCTTAGAAAGAAATTAGGTAATTAGCAAGAAAGCAATTACTTGAAAATTATAATACTCTTTTAAGGTTACTGTGCTTAGCATTTCTTCTTTTTTTTTAATCAGTCAATACTATTTGAAAGCGTCAATATAGAATTTACTGTGCACACAACATAAAATGACTCTTTCAGAAGAGACTTGCTGTTGCACACTATACAGCAAATTGATTTTCTGAAAAGGAATGCAGCCTGTACTTAACCTAACAGTGTAACCTTGTTGTACTACATGAAAAGGGATCATGCATATTGATTTCTTTATTACAATTCCTCTTGTGATCAGTAAACATTCGTAAACCCTTCTTCTTGGAAAAAAAAAAAAATTCTACTTTGAAATTAGAAAATACAAACAGGCTTCAATTTTAAATTCTGAAACTGTCCTTCTTTCCACAGGGAGACAGATGCCAGAACATTCTTGTTTTCTTTGCCCGTATTTTAGGGGTACATTTTTTTCCAAGTTGCAGAAAGCAAGCAAACCAGAATTGATGCCACGGACAAATGCCTGGTTTTGTTAAACTTAGAAAGTTTTTCTTAAAAAAAAAAAAGGTTATATTCTTGATGTACATATTCATTATCCTTTAAAATAATTGCTTGCATAGAAAAAGAGCAAAACAGAGAAAACAGAGAGAGGCACTAACAGAGGGGGAAAAGTAAAAGACTTTTTACTGTATCTATCCTGATTAGACTAAGCTAGAACAGTAACAGAACACAAATTTTCTATTGCTTTCTTTTGAACACAATTAAACTTCAGAGTCTGTTAAGATGTAGTTTCTGGAATCGATGCAAGCAATTAAAAAATTTCAACCAGAATGTTTTGTGAGGCGTAATTACTATAAGGTCACTAGATATTATTTGGAGTCAGTTTAGTTTATCACATTACGACATGACAGGACATGAGGCAAAAATTATAAATTCCTTCCCTAAATCTGTCCTTTTCTGATTTAGATGGATGAAGAATAATTAACTCTTAATTATTCAGATGACTTCAAGGCAGTTTCAGGATTCAGTAAAGAATGCAGTCATTTTAACCAAGGAAAGCAGTCTCCTATCATTTATCAAATCTTGCAACTTGACCAATGATGAATAAAAAAATCTATGTTTACCCATAGCCCTAACTGCTACCTTAGAGGTTGTTAAGCAACAAAATTTCCTTTAAATTCTACCATATGCAAATTATCAGATGCAATTTGCATTTTAAAGTATTTAACTCTACATATTTATTGGATTTTGAGGCCATGCTGATCATTGATTTATGTGCTTCTGGCAATCATATTTCCATATTTGTATGATTTTGATGACAGTAATAATTCAAATATGCAGAAAGTTGTTCTTTGAACAATATCTTTAATTACGTCCTCAAAGCATCATTGTTTTGCCTGGTGTCCTGACAAAAATGGTTTGAAATGAGAAATGGCATTATGATCCAAAATGCACAGAAGTACATTTGTCCTTTGCTGTCGAGCACCAAATGCACAGAAATGACTTTTCATGTTAACCAATCCTCAGCCCTAACCAGTCTGCAAAGCCCAGCAACCTTGCACGTAAATACTTTATTAATTCTGACACACTTTCACGACAAATTCAATCACAGTTCATAAGATTTCTGTTCAAAATGCAAAACCTGCCCCATTTACTTTGCCGCTAACTCAGAAAGTTTTTCTGCCACATTTTTTTATTAGAGTTGTCACAAATTATGTGCACTCTTATGAAAGCTATCAAGAACTGTAATCATTAAAAGATCCACAAATATTTTGCCCATTTACTTCTCAAACATAACCATCAACCATGTCTTCTGTCACCACTATCGGAACAGTTTGTTTTAATATAAGTTTGGTCACTGGAACACATGTATAAACTTTTTAGAATAATTGTTCACTCATGTACAAATATACAAGAGTAATGCATTAGCCTACACGATGAACTTGTGTTTTAGTTAAGCATTCCTATTTATACTAATGTTCATTTAAATATTGTGCAAAAGTCAAATATTATCAGAATAATATAACATTTTATTTTAGCGCAGCATAGATTTACTAGTTTGCTGTTTCCGTAAGTAGTGTTCTGCATAATACTCTTGCTGCCTTGTTCAGGGACAATCTAATATTTAAAATAAAATAAACAACAGACCCTTTTTCAAGTTATATATAATTTAAGAAGACTCTGTTTCTTTTAAAAATGCATAAGTAGTTCCATAAATAGAGTAGAAATTAACCTAAATTTATCAACATTTTTCTATCTGTAAAACACACAATATTAAATTCTTATGAAATCATTAGGCATACAGTTTGCTTACTCAGAACCAAAACATACTGCAGCATAAATGGGTGGTTTGCTCTCTGAATTTTTTTTAAATACGATTTACAGAAAGAACCTCCTTTGTATATTCCATCCTGCCAGAGAGGCAAAAGCAATAATAAAGGTATGTAGCAACTATGATGATCATTAAAAAGTAAAAGCAAAGCCAAAGGAGAAACCCTCTACTCTCCACAATAGTGGCATATTTTCTGGCCTGAAATATCTCAAAACAATAGTTTTTCTTCAGAAAGAGTTGAATATTTTATTTATGGATGTTGAACACAAATTTAGTGCACACTATAACTGTATAAAGCTCTGCTTTATTTTTTATGAGAGCACCCCAGGCAAGCAAACATATAATGTAGACCTGATGTCAGCCACCCTAGTATACTCGTTACGATTTTTTTTTAACTCCCCAGGTGGAAGGAAAGAATTCACAAGCTTGTTATATCTACTACTTCTGTCGTTTAAATATAAGCTCTTCAGATCAGTAAATAAAAGGAAACGGGTGTAATTTTGTTTGTGTCATCCTTTAAAGAGACGTTTGTTATTTTGTTAAGCACCATGGCACCGCTACCTTACCGAATCAACTCGCCGAACTACCAAAATGCATTTTAAAGGCAGTTGCACTTTTACTGTGATTCTTGAACCACTGTAATGTAAATATCTCATCTCTTTCCAAGCAAGCACAATGTTGGTGAAATACATGACATTTGCTGACCAACCTTTAAGAAAATAATTAGATAAAGACGAGCTGCTGTTTTTCAGCCCCTATCAGATTAAAAATGTTTACCTCTTTAGCAGACAGGTATGCGGCGCTTGCTATACAAATTATGCAAGTAAGTTTATGATTAACTAAATGTGTTAGCAGTATTACGAGTAAACACAAAATCTGAGAAAAAATAATTCGTGTCTGCTTATAAAAGGGTTCCACGTCTTATCTTTAAATCCTTCTAAAGATCATAGAGACAAACGCCTTTGTAATGTTTGAGTCTATTTACAACACACAAGTGCTGCAGCTGGGGGTGAAGTTAAACCAGCTTTTTCACAGGGAAAGTGGAAAAATTAATTGGAGCCTCTCTCTCCGACACTCCCTAGCGGCTGAGCGCGGAGGGGCACCGGCCCCGGCCCCGGCCCCGCGGCCGCGCAGGGTTTGGGAGGCGAGAGAGCAGCGCCGGGAACAGCAGGCGCCAGCCCGGCATCCATCCCGGCGTGTGACAGCCCCGTGCCCCTGCGCCCCGCGCTCCGAAGGCAGTGAGGACGGGATTTCTGAGTCCTCATGCTCTGTGTTCTCGGCATTCTCCCATTTAAGCTAAACTTCTCACATCTGTGCACACGCGTGTGTGTGCGTGCGTGTCTGCGTGTGAGTAAATCATCTAAAGGTTACGGAAAAGACACACAACAATTCAGATGAAATTAAATTCCAGAAAGGAGGAGGGGGAAAGTAATGTCCACTTCACTGTGACTAGCGAATCGTTTGTGGAAATGCTTAATCTAGGAAGCATATTACACAAAAACAACAGGGAACACACAATAAATCTCTGCATTCTTCCTAAATAATTAGCTAAACAAATTCTGAAGGGGTTTCCAAGAAATTCAGATTAGACACAAGTTTGTATGACCAGAAACACATTCTAGCAAACACTGTTTAGTATCTCACAGTCCATTCTTAGAAACACAATTGATACCTTAGTAATTTTTTCTCCTTTCCCCCTCCCCTTTCTCTTCTTCCTACAGCCCATTAAAGTACTCCAGGGACTTATTATTGTGCATCCCTTGTCCTGACCATAATTGCCCTCCAGGTACAATCCTTCTCATGACTGAGATGTCCTAAACACAGCCAGGTGCTCTCTAGGGCAGCCAATGTGTTTCCACAGTGTGAGGATCAAGTGCTGGACATGTCCCAGTTCCACAAACAGCGGAGGGGACAGAACTAACACTGTTTACCTTATTAAAATCTGTGATTCTTGATGAACTTCTTGTATATGCTCTCAAGAAGGGGTCAAATCCATTTTCCTCTCAAGAGGACAAACTCATTTAATGAATCATGTGGATACAATAAAAATCTAAACATAGAAGAAAGCTGAGATTTTACACACATAATCCAAAATACTCAATTTTAGAACTTAAGAATAACACAGCATTCATTTATTTTCTAGAATATTCAACTCAGTATTAAACTGTAAAACTATTTTGTAAACACATTAAATTTTGGCCCTTAAGACTACAACATTGTAACTAAATGGGTAAATGAAAAATATTTTAGTTACAGCTAAGGCCTCTCAATATATTTCAAGGATAATGAATGAATCCCTAAATCGATACCATAAAATATAAAGAATTTATAAATAATTAAGACATTTATCTTCATGGTAGAGAATAAAGTTATTGTATGTAGTTTAGATATGAAAATGAAATTCCTGTATAAAACTGGTACCATTTTTATCATTTGTAGAGCTCAGTAGCACTGCTTATTAATAATAGATTAAGCAGTTGTAGCCAGCTATATAAATTGGCAGTTGATTGCAAAGGGACCTAAAATTGCAATAGCACAGCATAGCAGTTAATGCAAAAAATGGCCCTTTCATTTGTAAAATAACAAAAACCTGCACCTTAAATTGCTGTGCTCAGCTTGTAGCTGTTGTAAGGCAAAAATGAAAGGATCAGGATAAAATTAAAGCAATATGGTAGTAGCATTTACCAGCAAATATGATTACAAATAAAAGTCAGTTTCAACACTTCCTTCTTATTGAAAATTAAAGCAAAATATTCACTAGTTTACATGACGAATTCAGAATCACTCGATCTGAGAAAGTCAAAAGGCATACCTAATATTTCAATGTTGTACTGTGAACTACTTCATACAGTACAAATGAGTAATGTACCTTTGAAAGAATTTCACTCTGCAAACTGCTAATGAGTACCTTTTCAGAAGCAAGCTGCTTTTCCAGGGGCTTAAAAGAAATTCCTTTGTATCAACTTAGTTGTATGCAAATTAGGTTTAAAAAAAGAAAGACCTGGATGGGAATTGAGAGAATGAAACACTGCAATGTACAACACAGATGAAATGCAAAGGTAAACATACTTTTGTATGTGTTAGTCACTGCTTCACGCTTAGGACTGAAAAGGCTTACTAGAAAACATCTGCTTCTATAAAAGCTAAAGTCAACTTGGCAAAAGCAAGTACTAAATGGCCAGTTTCTATTTAAAATGCCTAAACCCAGGAACAAAATCAAAAGAACGTTGAGACTCTGGAAGTATCCATTTTCATGAAAGTAACATACAGCTTTTGAAGCAATTGAGTTTCCTCAGTGTTTGGATAGTATAGGCATTCCTCCCATCAGCCACAATTAGAAATACCAGAAAACTACAAGAGATATGAGAGTCATTTATAACATAAAACCTTGACCAACAGGAAAAAGAAAAATATTATAACATTTTCCTGCAGTTTGAAAAAGGTGTACATAGAAAAATAGTGAATGGTGCATGACTAAGCACATGAAATAAGAAAAATGTACAGGTCAACTCATTTATAGTAATTCAACCTTCATCTTCTGATTTACTTACTGTAAAAAATCTATTATAGCCACAATTTGGTAGTGAACTGTAGCCATCTACTGGAATGAACAGATAAAGCAAATGTTTAAGACAATGTTCTTCCCCAGGAATTCCGTTTGCTCTGAATGCTCTAGTATATGCCAGAAAAATGAACGGTGTTAGATGCTATTAATACTGGAAAAGGAATACCTCTCCAAGCCAGTGCAGGCTAAACAATGTCAAAAATACACTCACTCATTTGGCAAGCACATTTCGAAAAAAATGCAATACTTCTTACAATAGCAATGCATAGATTGTTTGCTATAAATGGTGAAATTTTTTCTTACAATCACTGAGTTTACATTTTCAAAAGCATTTAATAGCAAATATTTAAGGTGAAACTAAGCACTACTTTTTGAATATTAATTTTAAAGCAAAATAAATAACTTCAGCACATTATTATTATTATTATTATTATTATTATTATTATTAGACAGTGTGTTTCATTAATCACCATCAACATGTAACATAGTACTAATAAGCTTAGCTTTATTTTAAAAACAAAAAAAAAAAAGAGAAAAGATCAACCCGTGCCGAAGTCTGCTGCTGTTCTGAAACATGAGAGCTTATCCCAATACTTATGGCAATATTCTGAGTAAAGGAACTCTGGTTACATCTAACTCTCATGAGATAAGGATTAATATTCCTCGAGGAATTAGTTCAACCTATGTTCAGCTTTTAAGTACATCTTCTAAGACATCTCAAATCCTATCAGGAAAGGAATGCATGTCGAAGGGATAGGAGGGACCTGTAGTAAAATCCAAACCCATTACGGAGGGAAAACAACCTGCAGAAAAAGATGATAGCTTTTGTTAGAGGTAACTCTTGGAAGACTGGGCAAGGTCTCCTCTTGGGCTCAGAGGAAGGGACTGAGCGGGAAATTATGTCTGCTTCTTCCAGAGGCAGTTTCATCGACAAGCATCTTGGTGATGAGTCCTTGTATCTCCCAGACCCATCATCATGGCTGCAATAACATCACTGCTCACAGTACGTTCTCATCACTACTTAGAGTATGTTCACTACGAGTAGTGTAGGGCCCAAGGATGGTAATTCAGTGCCAAACTGAAGGTATCCAGATATATCATCTGATATAAAGATGCTGGTAAAATTGTTGAGTGGGGAAAGGGGAAACCAGCCACAACAAGACCCTGTTGTCCCACTCTTAATGCAGTTTTTGGCCAATTTAATTGTCATTACGAGGGGACTCAGGCTATGCCATCAGGACACATTCCCCTCCGTCCTTTAGGCATTTTGGCCCTATAAAAGCAACATCAGAGTCTCTTCCAAGCAATTCAAGTGTCCTAAGGCATTCAGTCCATGTTATGCATAAATGCAGCAGAAATACATTTTCTGTTGCATTTGGGCCCTAAAACAGACACGAGAGATTTCTTAAGATTTAATGCCTGCCTTGAGTAAAACTAGCCCATCAAAATAAGGTACAATGTTTAATCAGTATAGAAGAAGGGCAATCCAAGAAGATTGGAAGCATAATGGTCTATATTTTTAACCTTATGTGGTGCTTCTGGAACTGTTTCCTGAAGAAGGGGTCTAATACAGCTGGAAAGAGAAGTGGAGGATACTGACAGCACTCAAAGAACAACACAGAATGTACACGTACCCACAATCACATGTATAGAGTATGTCCTACAAAATGGGAGAGTGACTAGAAAATCTTTATGCTGTGATTAACCCCTATATAACTCAGCTTCTATGGCTCAAAGGAGGCCAGCACAGTATAAAGCAAAAATTATTACACAGAACAAGTCAGCAGATCTTTGCAGTCAGAAGGATGTTAAGATCTCCTCAGCTGTGCCTGAAATTTCACAAATATATTTGAAGATCTGCTCCACTGTATTATTGAGAGACTGGAAATGCCAGGTGCAAAAATCAACTGTCCTTCTCAAAAAAATCCATTATGTAAGCTTTGTGGCCTGAGAAGATCAGCAGCATTCAATAATTAAAAAAAAAAAAAAAATTACAAATTGCTGTCTAATAAAGTGAAATGCAACTAAACAATTTTGTATGGGAAAATATCTTGGCAAGTCACTTACAAAAGCCCATTAATGGAATTAATTAGTTAAGGTATAAACATATATACATATATACAGTAAAACTTACACTCAGCAAATTCAGACGTGTTAAAATCTTTGCATTGATGGGCTCTCTTTGACAAAACTATTTTTCTGCAGCAAATGGGGAGAAATTTCTAAGAACTATCCCATCAGGCAGAATTGGTAGTGAGCAGATGGGGAAGTAACATCTTTAACCATCACCATTAAGTCTCAAAAAGGATAAACATACTCATGGTTCAAAGCATAAACCAACCATGTATCGTCATCAGAAATTGCGAAAAAGAAAAAGAAAGAAACAAACCAGAAAAACTGAGCCCTGCACTCCTCGCTATTAGGGAAGTGTACTCAGTTACCGTTCAGTACAATTTTTACAGCTCTCCCGAAATGACTGGTACATCAAGACCTGAAGGTTTTAGTAATTATAGTAAAATCAAATGCACTGATTGCTGGATTCAACCCTATGTTGATAAAACTATTCTGAATCTGTTGGTGATATACATTCAAAATTTCTTGCAATATATGCTACTATTCAATGAATTGTTAAAAAAAATTAAAAAAAAAAAAAGGCAAAAAAAACCTCACCCAAAAAACCTGTAAAAAGCACCGAACAAAACCCCCAAATCAGGTCAATGCAAGGCATAAGTTAAAGATACAGCAATGATAAATAACTGCAGCTCTGCAGAGACATGAACATTTCCCTATAGCATTTCAGATACTATACTACTAGGTAGAACAGCTTTTTCTTTTATTTTTTCCCCTCCTTCTCCCAAATCACTATCAGCAGTTTTTATAAAAGACATCTCAGTGAGATAACTGGTTATGGAATCAATAAATGATATAACAGTTCATCCAGTCTGTATAGCACTATGTGGAAAGCAGTGCCCTTCTTGTTAAAGTTCAATATTAAAAGATATGCCTGAAATACAAAAGGCTGCTGAACAAACAACATTGAATGTCAAACAATTGACCATTTCTCACAAATTTTCAAAACCTGCTGAAGAAAATAACTGTGTATAGACAGCAACAACATTTAAAATTGCCTTTATCTTTTACCGACCATCATAAATTTGGAGAGTGAAAGTCTGATGCTACCCAAGTCAATTGCACTATGTCCTTTGATGAAACCAAATACTGCCAAAGCATTCTGCAGTTTTACTGGCATTTTAAAAACATCTGCTTTTTCTACGTAATTTTAAAAGACAAGTTTGTGCCAAGCTACAACCACTTAAACATAATCAACTGTCATTTTTATGTGTAATACAGGAATCCATAAAACCTAGTTTGATTCATTAAATTACACTGAATTAACACGTGACAATTACTGCAGTCATGGCATCCACACACCATCCAAAAAAGAGGAGGATGGACAGATAGATATAGGACCACAAGTCTTACGGAAGCTACACAGACATTCCCTGTGTAGGGCTTTTGATGGCCTATTTCACAGAACAGTCTCTTGGAAATAAACTCAACCTGTCACTACGAGGCAAACTAACATGCTGATTATACTAAAATTATGAATCTCTTTCTGAACCGCAATGTTATTCAAATCCCTTCCTCGATCCCCTTCCCGCTCTATAAGGCTCAACAAGCTGGAACAATAATGTGCTGAGCCACCGCAGCGAGGTCGCTTGCGTGAGATTCTATTCATCTTTTATACAACTGTGTGTACAGGCTTCTCAACAAACGAAGCCCAATAAAACCTGATCCGCTGCAGTATCAGCTATATCTCGTACTTTAAAAGGGAGGTCACTCGCCTTATCTTTTCCTCCCCAAATCCTTCGAAGTTTTTTGTTCCTCCATCCAAATCACTCCCAATGCTTTGAGCTAACTACTTTTGTTTTCAGCAATTATTTTCACTCCAGCGCTTGGAGGACTGATTTGGAAAACAAGCACAAATTGATTCCAAACACTCTAATTATCAGTAATGAACACCTATCATATTCTATAAGTGAAGAACCGATGAGTTACACGGCGAGGAAACCGCACGAGTGAAGAGCGAGGCGCTGGGAACGCACCACGGCGGGCGCTGCCTCTGTTTCCCGAGAAGCACGGAGGGTTCTCGGGTCCCTTTTTCGCTGCAGTTCCCGCGGCTGGGTCAGACCGTGTGCCGGGGGAGTGCGGGGGAATGCGGGGCAGTGCGGGGCAGTGTGGGCAGTGCGGGGCGGCCGGGCTGGGGCGGCCGGGCTGGGGCGGCCGGGCCCGCGGCTCCCGCTCCGCCCGGGCCGGCGCTGCCCTCTGCCGGCCGCAGCGGGATCACCGCACATCCCCGTCCCTCCGCCAGGCAGCCTGCCTTCCCCGCAGCTCAACTGGGAAAAAAACAGGGCGCCTTGGGCTCACAGCGGA